>JAMZAV010000440.1:0-346543 GCA_024449915.1 Sweltsa coloradensis
GGATGACTCGGAGAGACTCATTACAGATGCAGAGGAGATCAAGGAAACTTGGAAAGAGTATTTCCATCAATTGCTGAATGCGGGAGCAGAAGCAGAAGACAGAGATGTAGAGTTGGAAGGGGTGAGGAAGAAGCAGATGAGAATGGACCGACCTGGCAAGAAGTGGAGATGGCATTAAAAAGGATGAAGAATGGGAAGACTGCAGGAGTTGACGAACTGGTGGTGGAAATGATCAAAGCTGTGGGTCCAGTTGTTATGCATTGGGTAAACAGAGTGATCAGAGTGGTATAGGCTACTAGCAACTACGTCACAAATCGAGGGGAATGAGGGGTATTCTCCGCTTTGAGCCCAACTGATGGACAAGCAACCATCGTTTCGCAAGTGGACGCGTGCTGAACGTTGCACAACTTATCACGTTGTAACTTTTACCCTAATTCATTATTGTGAAAAAACTTAAGAGGAATAATATTTAGCAAATATATCATTCCTTCTAATAGCGATTATTTTGAATTTTTAGACAGACGTTAACGTGTTATATCGATGTACGTATTGAAATAACATTTAAGACTTTAACTTGTTTTTTATGAAATTAAATAAAACAACTTCAATTGACAAAAACCTAGTGATCGGATTTTGACAAGACCTCTTTCAAAAAATTCATCGGACTGTTTAGACAAGAAATAAATAAACTTTCTAGATAGAAAGTGCACAGAACGAAAATTTATAGCATAGGGTAATATGCATGGTATGTGTTTTCATCTAAAATACGCGCTTTTGACGTGCGGATGAGCCGTGAAAAACTGCACGCTATGCTGTAAAATTTTGTTCAGTGCTTTTTCTATCGAGAAAGTTAGCTTATTTCTTGTCTTATAAGTTGGATGCATATTTAGAGAGAATTCTTGTTGAAATCCGATCAGTAGTTTTTTATCAATTGAAGTTGAAGGACTTAAAAGTTGTTGATAATTTTGTCATTCATAATGCGTAAATTGTTATAACAAGCTAACGGTTCTGTTAAAAAATTCGAGATAATCGCCATTAGAAGAAATGATATGTTTGCTAAATAATATTTTTCTTATGTTTTTTCCAAATTATGAACAGGATAAAAGTTAGAGCGTGATCTTTGTCGAGCCCTTCACCAGGCTTCAACTTGCGAAATGAGAATGCTTGTCCATCAGTTCGGTTCGCGGCCACTTGCCGGCGAGCTGTGACGTCACGTGAGGCTTCCCTATGGGAAGAAAAGAAGGTGCCGAGAGATTGGGAGAAAGGAGTGATTGTACCAATATACAAGAAAGGAGATAGAAAGAAGTGTGGCAACTACAGAGGCATTACTCTACTATGCCATATTTAAAATATATATGAAAGAATTATAGACAGAAGGATGAGAGTAGAGGTGGACCATATGCTGAATGAAGAACAATATGGGTTTAGATGGGGAAGATTGACTAAAGACCCGATATTTGTACTTCGACAAGCCATGGAAAAAGGTTGGAAGCTGGGTAGAAAAATGAGTATGGTCTTCCTAGACATCGAAAAGGCGTATGATAGTGTGCCAAGGAATGTAGTGTGGGAAAGCTTGGAAAGAAAAGGAGTGGACAAAGGACTGATAGACAGGATTAGAAATACATAGTATGTGAAAGCTGTGTAAAAACACAGTTTGGGCTGTCAGGGTGGTTCCAAATAACACAAGGGCTGAGGCAGGGAAATGTGCTGTCACCACTGATATTTATAATAGTGATGGATGACATCCACAACGAGGTAAAGATGGAGGAAACAGAGGAGGCAGAGGTTATGCTGTTTGCCGATGATTTTGTGGCATGGTCGGAGTATGAGGAGGTACTCCAGAGGTACACGGACCTCTGGAAGAGGCACAGTGAAGAGAAGCGTGATCAAAAGCAAGGTTGTTACTATGCCAGGAAAAGGAGACATAAGGTACTATCATGCAGAGATCAAGATGGGAGAAGAAACCCTGGAAGTGGTGGAGAGTTTTGGCTACCTAGGGAAGTGAAATAATTGCAAGCGGGAAGATAAAAAAGGAAATTACCAACAGAATACAAAAGGTCAGTAATTTCTACCAATGCATGAAAGGCCTGGTGTGGGATAGGGAAATACCCAAACAGTGCAAGATGATACTATACAAGACCTACTTCATACCGATCCTCACATATGCGGCAGAAACCTGGACTATGGGTGACAGAGAAGAAAGCCAAATACAGGCGGCGGAGATGAGATTCCTAGCACAGTGAACAAGACAAGAAGAGATAGAATTAGAATTACCATCATAGAGATGCTTGGGGTGGAGAAGTCAGGTGACAGAATGGGAAGGACACTGCTGAGATGGTTTGGGCATATGAAACGAATGACGGAAGAGACGATGCCCAGGAAAATATGAGAAAAGGATTGAAGGAAGAAGAAGATGGGGCTGACCAAGGAAGAGATGGAAGGAGACCATAGCAAGAGACCTATACTTAGGCTCTACTGGTGGAGAGAGCTGGGAGTATGTAGCAGAGACACAATTGTGGGAGGATAGAAAGAAGTGGAAGAATTTGGTTGCAAAACCCCAACCTGACTATCAGATGTAGGAAGCGGCAATGGATAATGATGATGATTATAGTAGCTCAAGCAACAATAGAGTAGGGCCTAGTAAGCATAGCCAGATGATCTGGGTTCAAATCCCGGACAGGCTGACATTCAAGTACACAACACACACACAACAGACGTACACAACCACTTTCGAAAAATTATATAGTTTTCACACTTCATTATAGTAGCTCAAGCAACAAAAGAGTAGTTTGCATAGTCAAATGATCTGGGTTCGAGTCCCAGACAGGCTGACTTTCAAGTAGAAAACACACACAACATACAGACGTACACATCCACTTCCAAAAAACTAACAATTAATAAATTAAAGTTTAAACACACATTATAGTAGCTAAAATCAGTAGGGATGCACATCACATTATCGAATTGATATTATCGATATCACCAACAAAGCCGGTTCCTGAGCATATAAGTGAACAATACTCTCGCAATCCGTTTGCTGCCTCGCTGTCTTCGATGTCATGTGTTTGGCTTCCGTTACTGACCGATAGCTAATTTCCAAACATAAATCTCGAGTTTAACACCATCAGCGGACCAGCTTTGCTAGTGCACGGCACAACGTGAGATTATCTCCATTTTTGGTTTGTGCCACTGTTGACCATGTTATTTGAAATTTCGACTATCGATAATGAATTTTCTTTATTGATTATCGAAATTATATCGATAATTGATTATTGATCGATAATATTGATTATCGTGTGCATCCCTAAAAATCCGTAATTTTATGTCCAAATATAGCCTAAGTTTTTCCTAGTGAAAGACCTAAGAAATCCACTTTTAAAGATTTAGCTTAATTTTTTTAGGCCAGTATAGGCCTATCAATTACAATGGATTAGTGATCAATGTAGCACAAACATTGATAGTTCGATTGGTCGAGTATCGCTACATTGAGGTGGAGGTTCTGGGTTCGATCCCCATTCGTAGCAAATTTTTACGACAACTATTGCCATCAATCGCTGATTATTAGATATAATTGAATGGAAATTTTGATAGTTGATTAGGAAATGTCATCTAACGGCAACACTACTTGATTCATGATTTAATTATAGTTGATGTTTGGGAAAACAATCCAGGCATAACAAAACTACTCGACTGGGGATTGAACCCAGGTCCTCTGCCTGCCTGGCGGACGTCTTAGCTACTAGACCACCAAGCAAGCAGGAGGCTTGGGTTCAATTCCCGACCGAGTTGGATTGTGTATTCTCAGATTGTGTTCCTTATAATAAAACTGTTGAAATCTTAATAGGGTAGCACAGGCCTAGGGCCTACTTAGCTGTCAATGTATTAATTGAATGTGTCAAGTAACGTAAATTAAAACTTGCCATTAAATTTCTCGATTTGGTTAGTTGGGAAATACTCCTGTAGTACGTGGAATTGTTAATATTTAATACAATATTCAAAAATTAAAAAATCCATCTCGACCAGGGTTCGAATCCGGGTCTCCTTATTTCCAGGTAGGTGCCTTAGCCAACTAGACCACAGTGACAGTAACGTTTTACTTAACTTTACTTAGTTACATTATAGATCTGAAGGAAACCACAATTCAGAAGTTAAAAAAGTTATTGGTGGTCTAGTTAGCTAAGGTGTGTACATGGAATATGGGTGACCCGGCTTCGAACCCCGGTCGGGATATATTTGTATTTTTGAATTTTGTTAAATATTCCCCATTAAATTTGCATTTCTATTGTAGCTTTAAACAGAGAACATTACAACAACATAGAATGTTGGTGAAAAATTAACTTTTAATAGTTTGACAGTAAAATTTGTAGTAAAAAGGCAAATGATAATAAAAGCTCGTGCAATAGATGAAAAATTTCGTATTAACAGTTTACTTTAAAGACTTCACGAAACCCCTTGTGATTTTAACAGTTATCTAACAAAGTTCCAAAATGCTTTCAGTTGCCCATCAGGTGGGCTTTTTGGTATTCTTCCCATATTTTGTTGAGTGCATTGTTAGTTTTGTGTTCTTCGCAGATCCTTGCCCGCGCTTGAGTAAGGTGCTAGAATTCCATATTTTCAACTTGACCACAAACAATTCTATTCTGTACATCTTGATGCTGCTTCAACCACTGAATTTACATGTTGCTATTTGGAAACTAATTCTATTTGTGCTTGTTTCAGATGATGGGAAACGTCTGCGCATCTACACTCTGCACTTTGAACATTTTGGCATTGCCACCTTCGAACTTCACTCTCTGAACTTCTACCCTGCGGCCTATCACGCCTCGGATCACTGACCAAAACTACGAACAGCATACTTTCAAAACAAATTTGGTGAGATGATCACGCATTAACCCTGTCACTTTGCAAATTCAAGGTCATAGAAAGTCTCTTTTTTCAGCCACTTGTAGTACTGCACTGTTGTTCATCATACTGTTGTAAATCGTAGGCCTACATTGTTTGTACAGCTGTGCAATACATAATATTGTCAAACCAATACCGTTGTTGTGATAATTCATTTGTACTGCTTTAGCATAACATTTTCTTGCTTCCATTGTTGCAGACATGTTGGCCTCTAAAATTTGGAAGGTTGGGCATGATCGTACCTACTTTGTGGAAATAGTCTACTTTTTCAAGGCTATCGACAGCCTTGCTCCATGGACTATGTCATCTCCATGACACCTTTATGTTCAGCTATTGGAAGTGTTGGTCATGATTGCTATGTTTGAGTAAACAGACATAGCAATAGAATCATGATGACCAACACTTTCAATTCCCCTTCATGACCCAATTAGTGGACTTAGCTGATTTTTGAAGGCCCATCACCTTGGGTTAGCAGGCAGTTGGCCTAGTTTATGGACTTAGCTGTTATTTTCAAGGCTAACTATTAATTAGTATTGTAATAACAAATAATAATAAATAAAACAAATTGCATTGGAAAAATATTATTTAATTTATTAACAATATTAAATAAATACACAAAGAAAACACAAATTATTAAAACAAGCAAAAAATGGTTAAAAAAAAACAAAAAATGGGCCAAAACAGCACTTTTTATACTACCTATGTCTCTTTTGCACTTCAGAGCAACCATATGTAGCAAGGGAACTTATCACTTCAACAGAGTGTTCTCCCCAATGCAAAGATAGGGGCTGATGATGAAACTCAAAGATGTCCACTTTCCAAACATTTAGTTGTGATTGAACGTACGAAGGTTCAATCACAACTAAGATGTTCAGAAAATGGCAACCTCTCGTGAGATTCCATCAGCCCTGTCGGTGCATTGCAAGTGTAGCAAATGTAGCGCAAATGCAGCAAGAGCAGCAAAAGAGTGAAATTAGCCAACACCACTATACAAGCCGATTTAGCCATGAGAACAAATACACTAGGTCTCCTCCAAGAGGTAGTGGCTATCATTGCTTCTAGTTCTATTAAGTATTGAAAACCCTTAAGTACTTCTGTGCTTGTAAAATAAACGGTAAACTTCCTCAATTCTTTGGAAACTGTATTTATTTATTTCATGTCTATACCATTCAGATATACAAATTGATTTACAAATTAAGCTAAAATTGCATTTAAACATGCATGTGACAATTTGAAATGATTCCACTAGGCCTACTCAATACAACCTACTCAGTATGTAGTCCATTTGGAAGAGATTTCAATATTAAAATTCCGAAAATTTCTCCTAGTAGCATACTAGTAGCATAAATGCAATCATTAATTTGAATTAGGAACATAGACAGAACAGAATAAACAAACTGTTTAGCTCACTCACACAACGTTCAGCCCAGTCTTGTATAGCCATGACGACTGAACATAGCGAACTCTCCTGCTGTGAGTGTAGTGCGATGGACTGACCACAAAGTTCTTGAGTTAGCAGAGTGTCCTGAAATAGTGGAAGGAAAACAATGTTATACTCAATTTTGTCAAAAGATCTAGAGTAGGGGCTAGGTACTGTATTTATGGGAATATAGGTTGCAGTACATTTTAAGTGGGGTATAGATAGTCATCACTCATCATGTACAGTGTTAGTCAATTAATTGGATGAGCGAAGCGAAGACTTCAATTTCACTGACCCCCAAAAAATTTAGCTCGGGTGTTTTTTTTTTTGTTTTTTTTTTTTGTTTTTTTTTGTCTGTTTGTTAACTCTCTACCAGGCAAACGGCATATCCGATCTTGATGAAAATTTGACAGGACCTTCGAAATCTCTGAACTTAGAGGTGTATTGTTTTTGGGTACAATCGAAGAAATATTTCTCATGAATATCGTACTTTTACGATTTTTTTCGATTTTTAGTGCGATATTTTCGAGACATTTGGGCCAATACTGACCAAACGGGTGCGGCTACAACGTTCATATTATACATGGACATTAGGGTTATGGTAATAAAGTACCTTTTGAAAGAAAAAGTTGAAAAAGTTTGCCAGAATCCATAGAAATAAAGCTTTTATCATAAGTTTTTTGATTTTTTGTGCGATATTTTCGTGCCATTTGGGCCAATTCTGACCAAACGGGTGGGGCTACAACGTTCATATTATACATGGACATTAAGGTTATGGTGATGTAGTACCTTTTGAAAGAAAAAGTTGAAAAAGTTAAAAAAGTTAGCCAGAATCCATAGAAATACAGCTTTTAATATACGTTTTTTACGGTAAATAATACCAATTGACAGGTAAATAGAAACTTGACAACAACCTACAATGCGTAGGCAGCAAAACAAAGCACTTGCAAAAGTAAAGATATCCCACGCAAACTAAAAATTTTAAAAAGCTCATCCATCAACGCGGCGGGACTTTAGCGTTTTCCTAGTATTTAACATAGACCAACTTTTAAAAAATTGAGTGGTGTAAAGCCATTACTTGATGGCAGACTAATCAGTACCATCACGCAATATGGTAAGTACGCCTATGTAGACTAAAACAAGTGTTCAGTATATAGCCTCCTAGCCTAGGTCAACATAAATAAGGTGGGTGAGAGTAGGCTTATTAGTAGAGATGGGACGATTCTTCAAATTGGCCGATCCAATTACCGATTACGATTATTAAAAAAACGATCCGATTACCGATTATTCAACCGATTATTAAAATTATGTTTATGCATGGGCCACACCTAAAATAGGCCCTAGATAATTGAGTAGGGCTAAGCCTTTGCCCACCAGATTATTTCTGCTAGGCCCTAGCCCTAGGGCCTTGTTAATATTTAGTTGTAATAGGTCCTAGGCCTAGGCTACATTTAGACCTTTTCAGATCGAGACAATGTTTTTAAACCCAACATGGTAGGCTCCTAGGTAGGTTTCAAGGTAGACCTAGGGCCTAGGCCTAGTTTTTCGTCAATTTTGTCCCCATCAAGCCCAAAGATGCTGCTTTGCCTCACATAAGCCTAGGCCTAGGCTAAGCAGAGTTGTATGATACTGATATACTATACTAGGCGGAAGCCTAGGACCAAACAGGATCTAGGCCTATAGCATAATCTCACTGGGACATGACTTGAAGGCTCAGTATCATCGGGAAAAGCTTTATTTATCATGGACCTAGGATCTAAAACCTGAGCCCGGGGCAAGGGGCCTAGGTATAAATCCCATCGTGACCGGCAAGTTGTATCCTAGGGTACGTTCCGAATGATGCTAACTTGCAGCCTTGGGCGTGCCCAAAGCATTCCGTAAACACCGCCGCCATCACAACGCCCGAAATGCCCAATGTTAAACCTCGGGCATCTTGGGCATGTCTGGGTGTTGTGGGCGCGTTGGAGCATCATTCGGAACGTACTCCTAGCCTAGCTAGGCCTTGACCCTTTCGCCTGGTATGGCCTAGGCTATGCCACACATCCATTTTGACACTTTTTATTGCTTCAAAACACAATTACAGATTAAAACACTTATGTATTCAACAAAATAGCAAGGCATTGTATACACCGCGAGCGTAATTTGGCATCTAAGCGGCCATGACAGTGACGTTGAGTGACCTAGTGATGATAAGTCGATCATGCTTTAGTTCGACTTTCGATATTATTGGTCGACTAGTCGAGCAGGAATTGACCTTGAACTGATGTGTGCTTGCTAGGGTTGCCAGATTAGTGAAACTCAAATACGGGACAGTACTTTGCGTAGTGATACTGGGGTCTGGGGCAAAGCCCCAGCCGCCGGAGGCGAAATTTTTTTGGGGTTGTGTTTTTTAGGGAAGGGCCTAAAACGCATTTGGGAGTAATTCAGTGAAAATTTTAAAGCAATATTGTGATTGAAATAGGGAGATAATCAGATAAGGAATGTACAGAAAAGTAAGTAGCTATATATTTCAGTTTCATTTTTAATAGTTTCATTTTTAATAATTAGCTATATAGAACCAAAATTATTATTACTTTATTGATAGGCACATTTCATTGATGATCAGATCATTGATATTTATTGCTTGATTTTGCACTTTAAAGAAGTTTCGAATTGTTTCATGTTGTTTATCACTGCCTCACTCACTGAGTTCGAATGCGTTTGTCACACGCACGCCGCGCCCGAGGTTAAGAATATCACGTTACGGCTAGAGACACTCGCTACAATGACTCACCGCGATAATGATGCACTCGAATAACACCCACCACCAGCAGGCAGCAGCGGCAGACTGATCAGGCACCAAGGCCGGCCGAGGGGAAGGGATTGGTAACTATACGCCCGCGCGTATTGTTAAAAAAGCGCACACGGACTGCTTTATTCTAAATACGTGATATACTGATCAATGGGTTAGAGCATACGGGACGCGGGAAACACCCATCAAATACGGGATTTCCCGGGTAATACGGGACACCTGGCAACCCTAGTGCTTGCCGTCAACAACCAACAGCGCATTCACGTGCCCGCGATATTTAAAATCACGCGTTTAAATAATCGGCAATATTTTACCTAATAATCGGTGAACCGATTATTTGCCGATTCACTCAATAATCGGCAAAACCGATGCATCGGGATCGTAATCGTCCCATCTCTACTTATTAGGTAAGTAGGCCCTATTGCTGATGACAAGTGGATGCCTTGGCAGTTGGCTCAGGTCTAAAATTTTACTTAATTGCTAAATAGGCTACTTATTTAAATTAATTCAATTTCTTAAGTAGGCTTAGCCAGCGGTTTAGCTGAGGACGCTTAGCCGGTTGCTACTCGAACACCGAAGTTAAGCAACCTCAGGCATGGTCAGGAGTAGGGTGGGTGACCGCTTTGCTCTGAGACACACGTATACCACTGGTTAGAGCAGACGGAGGGTTCGAGAGCTAGTGTAACGGCTTCGTTCTTCTCGACATCTGCTCAGCAGTCCGGGTTAGTGGAGGAACCTACATGACTGTCAAAGTTACACCATCCTTCTGGATGGCACGTAAAGCCGTTGGCCCCCTTGGTACTTTTCAAAAGGAGTAGACAACATACCGGTATCGGGTTTTCCCTCCTCCCTTCTATTAACCCTTTATCCTCATCTACTACCACTCATCAGTCATCATCTTGAATAGCCTTAGTGAAATTATGAGACGTTAAGCAATACAAATCAATCAATCCTTAAGTAGGCCTAATATTTGAAACCTATTTCTATCCTACAGTTAAAGAGTTGAGCATCATCTCATGATGCCTAAATATCACCTTAATTGAGCACTGCAACCAGAAAAAACACCAAAAGAAAACCCACGAATACAAACAAACTACAAAGTAACCATTAAAAGTAGGGATGGGCAAATGCATTGTACTTTCCTAAACGTGCACACTCTTGGCTGTCAGCGCGTGTACACGTACACATTGTTATGTTTGCCACTTGCTAAAAAAAAAAAATTGATTTACAGTACACGATCTATTTTATTGGTGTAGCGCCTATTCACGGTCAGCTGGTAGCGATCGAGTCTGGTAAGTACGTCTCTGCGCAGGTCCCGAGTTCCGTGTGATGATGCAAGACGCGACGCGTCAGTCCGACCTACACGGAGAGCTGTAGAGATAGCACTTTGTCTCACTATACGCCTTCTGCGCAGTGCGCCTGCTGTCAGTCTGGAAGACAGAGCTATCAAGACAGGCTCGCTCCTCTCTCGTGAGGCAAGGCCGGCCCGCCCGGCTGGCCGCACACAGCATAGGGACACGCACACACGTTTATTATTTTCGTAGAAACAGTAAACGTGTAATTGCATTAAAACGTGTCACGTTTACACGTGTACACTATCCCATCCCTAATTGAAAGTGATTAATCCTCGATGTAATATTCGTTTTAAAATGGGCTTAAAACTACGAGCAAATTAGAATGTCACTGCCACTTATCGGAAATGATAGTTTCTTTAGTTCCCACCCGCTTCCACCGAGTAACGTCAAAGTACCATCAATATCAACATCAACATCAATATCAATATGTTTGGGCCAGGAATTTTGTGGTCTTGGTAGATCTGTATTAACTCTATTGCAAGCCATAGGCTACCCAAGATGCATCTACTTTTATATAATTAAATTTTCAATATATTTCAATAACCTCTCACAATACAATTAAACTATCATTCAAAAAATTTAATCGATAACCTCTACAAAAACTTAAATTAAAAAAAATGATTTACACGTGTACACTATCCCATCCCTAATTGAAAGTGATTAATCCTCGATGTAATATTCGTTTTAAAATGGGTTTAAAACTACTAATTATTGCGGTACCCACGGGTATTAAATTTGGTACTTGTTCATTAACGGGACCCCCTCCAAAAAATGTAAAAATTCAGTAAAAACATTACATTAGACATTAGACAATCATAACTACTACATCTACTCCATCTGAGTTTCAGGAGGTCAGGAAAACACAATTATTACGAACAAAGCCTCGAAAACATCCTTTCCGGCTACATACTTTGCGCCAGGAGTGACACGGCCTACGCCAACATACTCCACATACAAAACCTTTAACGTCGCTATTTTAAATATAAAGGACTGTCAATGGAAAAGTACTTTCGTTTAAAATAGCGACGTTAAAGGTTTTGAAGGTTCATTTGGTGTCCGTGAACATCAATGTCAGCTGCACGGCGACGACTGCTCTCATGTAGGCCTACGCGTTCCAATGGACTGTACTCGCCCGAGTCACGTTGAATGTGCGAGTCAAGTTCACTGTCAGAGTCATATTCAACTCCTCACAAGTTGTAATTATTTATTGTAAACAGAAATAAGTAAAAAAAAAACGACGATGGGGGACCAATTAACAAAAAATTGAGGGGGGTCCCGTTAATGAACAAGTACCTAAAATTTTCAGTTGACTAGCAACTCTACATGGGACTCAACTAAATTATAGACCAGCTTTATTATGAGCTTTAGGATTTGTATTCTTATTCACTATTGGAGGATTAACAGGAGTTGTCTTAGCTAATTCATCTGTAGATATTATTTTACATGACACATATTATGTAGTTGCCCACTTCCATTATGTTCTCTCTATAGGAGCAGTATTTGCTATTATAGCTGGATTTATTCAATGATACCCCTGATTTACTGGCCTAACTATAAACCCTCGTTGACTAAAGATTCAGTTTACAATTATATTCTTAGGAGTAAACTTAACATTCTTCCCACAACATTTCTTAGGATTAGCTGGGATACCTCGACGATATTCAGATTATCCAGACGCTTACACAACTTGAAATATTGTCTCTTCTGTAGGGTCAACAATCTCATTCATTGGATTATTATTCTTAATCTTCATTATTTGAGAAAGAATGATTACTAACCGAATTGCCCTCTTTCCCTTACAAATAACTACTTCAATTGAATGATTCCAAAATCTCCCACCCGCCGAGCACAGTTACGCTGAATTGCCAATTTTAACGGGATCAACAACTAGCATTTAAATATTAAAAATTAATATTTCCTAATAGGGAACCTAAGTTTTGAAGGCGGGAAGGAAATTGGTTCTCTCTGGTCTCAGCGCCCATAAGAATTAGCATGGTACGAAAATGTAACTCGCCGTATCTTTTGACTTGCGCAAAAGAAATCTAAACCAGAACATCACAATGCATATTCTGTAAAGAAAAGGCATTCTATTTCTGTGATGACGTTCTAATCAAACTATTATGTTAATGGCCCATGTTCTCCATGGCGCATATTGCTATTGATAGCGGATACCAATGAGTACCAGCCTACTTTACGGTCTAACTTATAAACCCTCCTGGTGCTAAAGATTCCAGTTTTATCACATTAGATATTTTATGGAGTAACTTAACATTCTTACAACAGTGTCTACAGAGACAGCAGTGGATACCAGACGTTATGCTGATATCCAGGACGCTTACGCCTTTAATGAGCTCAGTTGAAGTTGGTCAACATTGTATATGTAGAGTTTACTTAACTTCAAAGAAGAATGCATTAATATTATAGAGCAATTGCATTTCCCCTAGAAATAATACTTCAATTGAATATTAAATTCCCGTCCAGTACGGGTTCCGCGTTTCGATTACCAACATTTTAACGGGTAATCGCAACCTAGCTTTAACATAAAAAAAGATTTTCCTATATGGCAGAATAGTGCAATGGATTTAAGCTCCAAATATGAAGGTTTGACCATCTATTAGGAATATATAACTAATGGCAACATGAGCTAATTTAAGTCTTCAAGATAGCGCCTCACCAATAATAGAACAATTAAAATTCTTCCATGATCACGCCCTTTTAATTATAATTATAATTACTACGTTAGTTAGATATTTAATAGCAACACTATTTTTTAATTCAAATATTAACCGATTTCTTTTAGATGGTCAAACCATTGAAGTTATTTGAACTATCCTCCCGGCAATTACTTTAGTCTTTATTGCCCTTCCAAGAAAAAACTTTTTAATCGTATGCACAGTTATTTATTTTGGTGGTCACTTTCGTCGGATCCGTGATACGCGGCGATATTTTCGCGGAGCCCGTGATGATGTCACCCGCCCGCCTCACGCCACGGAACGATGTATTTCGCAACGTTGGGTCGTCTTCTGTTGACCATACTGCTTGCTGGCCTGCCTTTCTGTACGATCGGCGTCTGGCGGGAGAGGGAGGGACAGTAGGGGGACCGCTCTGTTAACTGTCTAGTGAGTTATCGATTCCTCCAATTTGGAATCGTTGCAGACAGGAATCGATTCTGCCATGTCATCCCTACTGAGGATGTGCCAAGGCACTAAAAGCAAGTTTGAATAATACTTACAAAATAGCAGCAGCTCAATGTTATATTTCAGCCGCCGGGTCATGAAAATAACCTCCCCTATGACAGGCACGTGGGGATGAGTGATTTGTTCACCATGGCGACCATGTAGTTCTTGAAACGCAGAATCCGGTGGTAGATGTCGAGCTCGGATAGGTTTGTCTTGTGGATACACATCTGTTGCTGCAGCTGAACCTCCCGGACCCGCCGTTGAATTTCGTACCACGTCAAGTTGTCCAGATCATTCTAAAGAAAGAAACAAAAACAATAAATTGATAATTAATAACAAGGGGTGTTTGTAATTGGTTTTATTTTTATTTATTTTTATGTGTACAAATGTTCTGCATATTTATTTATTTATTTAAGTAAGCCTTCTACAGTGTTCACTCATATGCATGTCATATAGACATGCATATATGTTATCATTAGGCTTATCAGCAAAGTTACTTTATCCACAGGCATTCAATATTCCTTAAAAATTAGATATCCACACCAGTCAGCACAACCAGTGACATCTAAAACTCTAGTTAATTATTCATGAGTCATGACTTGCCCTAGATTTGAACCAGACCCGGGTGTCAAAAACATAAAAGCTGCCCTCTTGCTGTTGCTGACCCAAAGCACCCCTAAGAAAAAAGATCTAGAGAAAAAGGAAGGGTGGATTCACTGGATTGTCACATTAACAGTTCCAAGGGGCTTCCCTCAATAGGTTACAGGGATTGGGCAACAAAGACGCCGTCTGACCCTAGATCCAGCCCATGTTCCACTGTTGGGCTCCTTAGCTAGTTTCTTTTTTTGCATTTTTCTCGACAAACGGTTAGAGCTACAGCCAAACAGACAGTTATTTGTAAATTCCGTTAGCTTACGTCGTTGATTTTAAGAGCGGTGTTGAAGAATGCTTTGATGTCCAAAAACTGGAAGAGATGGTAGACAACCTTGACAACCCTCAGCAACCAAAAGACGATCGCCACGATGATGCAGATCCAGATTAACCCTCCGAGGCTGGCAATGCATTGTTCCCACGGGATGACTGCGTTATCTTGTGCAGCTGAGTGGTGTTTTCAACATTATCCCTGGAATACAATACAATCCAGTGAGTTTAATTTGCGTAAGAAACAAAAACAAATTGAAATTAAAAATTAAAATATTAAATTAAATTTGGTCTTTGATAGACAGACCTAGGCCTACAATACCTATTATTAGGCCCTACTGCATGTTTACATGTAAAGATAGAAATTAGTTTTTGTTTTCTTTAAGACAACATTCAGTAAACTCTCTTTAATTCAAAATGATTACCAACAAGCCTAATAATCAATAATCAATAAATAATAACAATAATAATAATAATAATTAATAATCAATGGGAAGTACAAAATATTTCTTCATAATATAGCCCCAGCGTCGAGCGTCCGCCCACTTATTATTTTAGAAATTAACCACTGGAAATAGGTAAACATGATCATGTTTAACAAAAAAAAAAATAGGTAAGTGAGAAGCTACCAAGTAGACCTATAGAAAAATGCCTGTTAATGTAAGTGATTTCAAGGAAGCACGACATAGTTGCCTACGTGTAGGCCTATAGGCTTTGCTCACTCAACGAGTGATGTAGACTATATAGCCTAATGTACCATATAGGTAGGTAGGGCCTAATGTAAATATATAATAAATAGGTGAGATAGGATCAGTGGATCGCTACTAGTAGCGTGCTACTTGTAACATGTTACTTTTTTAAGTAGCGTGGACGGTACCACGATACTTTTGGAAATGTAGTAAAGTAGAGAGTAGCAAGCTAGGCTTACTATTAACAGGTAGCTGTAATGTAAAATCGACACTACTCTCATTTTGCAATAGGCCCTAATGCAATTAAACCATTACTGTTGCAAAAATCAATTATTATTAGACAGAGGCCTAATGTACTCGCAAATTCTTTTCACATACTTCTCGCCGGCCAGCTGGAGTTCGATCGAACGCGCACCTTGTTCACGCATCTTTGGATCTATCTGGCGTTTACGAGATGAATTTCCTCAGCCGCGCTACTCGCTGAAGAACAGACGGACAGAAGGCTGATACAAATGCGCGTGCGCGGCTGGTAAAAACTCATCTTTCGTAGCAAAAGCTCCATTTGTTAACCGATTTTTGTACCTAATAGACGGGGAAAACATATTAGGCCTACATAGGCTGCTGGGCTCGCCCCGCAAATACAGGCCTGCGTGTTCTTTAAATTTGATCTTGAGAGTCGTGCGTTGAGTCACTTAGGCCTACATTGTGCAGAATATTATCGTGAAGGGCACTCCATAAGTAGATGTGATCTGATATGCATTCTTTTCTCATCACACCTGGACATACGGCATTAGGGTTGCCAGATTAGGGAAACTGAAATACGGGACAGTACTTTGGTCAAATGGAACTGGGGTGTCCCCAGCCGCCGGAGTCGAAATTTTTTTGAGGTTAAGATTTTTGGGGAAGGGCTTAAAACGCATTTGAGAGTGGTTCTGTGAAAATTTTGAAGCAATATAGGCTACTGAAAGAAATAGAGAGCTTATCAGATAAGTTTTTTTTTAAGGTAGTGCCTCCCATTTTTTTCAAGGAAGTACATGACAGAGACCGTTTTTTGGGGGGTTGGCGTCGCAGCTCCATCAATGTTACCTACATCTTCGTCACTCATTTTTAATGTTTATCACTGTCTGTCACTGACTCACCGAGTTCGATTGCGATCGTAGCCCATCCCATGGTTTGGTTACAAAACACTCCTATGTATCGGATTACGGCTAGAGTGACTCGCTACAATGACTCACCGGCATCACCGCGCATCTTTGCCCACTACCAGCAGCGGCAAACTGGTCAGGCACCAACTGATAGGCCGCGGGGAAGGGATTGGTAACTATACGCCCGCGCGCCTTTTGAAAAAGCGGTGCACGGACTACTTTATTCTAAATATGTGATATACTGATCAATGGGTTACAGTATAAGGGACGTGGGAAACGCCCATCAAATATGGGATTTCCCGGGTAATACGGGACACCTGGCAACCCTATACGGCATTAGGAAACAATGTTGCTCGCCAAGCAACTAATTGGCTGGTCATTCTTTCAACCTCCTACATTGGCCAGTGGCAGTTGTATTGAAGCATGAAGCATAAGTTGAATATTGTAATTGCTTTATTGCAACAGGCCAGGGCCTACACCCTAATGAACATAAACAAAATTTTACTCTAGTTTGTGGTAAAAATAAACACGAAAGTAGCTGTAAAGTAGCGTCACTACTATTTTAAAGTAGCAGCAGAAGTAGCAAGCTACTTAAGAATGAAAGTAGCTTAAAAAGTAGTTAATCTACTTTCAAAGGTCATGTAGCTGTAGCTGTAGCTCTGTAGGTAGCAGTGCAACTTTTAAAAAGTAGCTTTAACAACACTGGATAGGATCCAACAGCTTACTTTCAAAAAGTGATGGTGGCTGCTGAATTTCCTGAAGAATAGTACCCTAGGCTAATATATATTATGCCTACAAAACACCCTGTCAGTGAACAAGACCTCGTGTCGAAACGTCTCTTGTTTTTCTGTGTTTTGAATATATTTAGGCTATGTTACTATTCTTCAGGAAAATCCCAATTCCCATATCGATTGTAAAATTGATCAGTTTGGATGCTAATAAATAAATAAATACATACATACATACATACATACATACATACATACATACATACATACATACATACATACATACATACATACATACATACATACATACATACATAGGCCTACATACATGGGTCATTCTCAAATAAAATGACCCTTGTGCTGTCCCACCTTAATATTTTTTTTTTTTTAGATCAAGATATTGATTTGCATAAATTTTGGTTGTACATTTTCAGAATACTTAGGCTATAGTTTTTATTAGCTCCATGAATTTTTGCACTTCTATCTTGTAAGGCCTATCTTTAATTCACTATTACGTAATGCAAAATGTGCTAAAGCATATGTCCCTATCCACAAAACCAGAAGTGTTTCAGTAAGCTGTTTGGATTTTTCACTTAATACTATTTTAATCCCTTGGTGAAATTGAAAGCAGAAATAATAATTAAGTAATCGATGTTTAAGACATTTTTATATAATAACATTTTCCAAGAAATATCAAGTAAGGAGTGTTCGTCCCCACTGTGGTAATAATATTGATGTCATGACCGTTACCGTGCAAAAAACAAATAAAAATAAAGTGTAGAAGGCAGTGGATCAATGAAGAAGAACAAGAACAAGAGTCCATGATATGACACCATTGAAGTTTGTTTGATTTTTCAATGATATCTGTTAAAATTGAGAAGGGAACAAATAAACGGCGAGTATTTTAATTATTGGTCATGAATGTTACCAAGTTAAGATCATTAATTTTTAATTTTATCTTTGATTAAACACTATAATTATTACAATCAAGTTCCAAATCCTAGAAAACACAACCCTACTTTTATGCACATGGCATTTGTACTGATATTTATTTATGAATATAAAAATGTCATGACCGTTACTTGTCAGGTAGGCCTATGTTACTTTCAAAAAGTAACATTACCAAGGGCATCGTGGATTACTGCATTAATTTCCTGCAACTGTAGATGTGTTTTGAAGGGAGAGGTTGTAATTCATTGCCATACTCAAAAGTAACAAAACACTTGTTTTTATTGATTTTCAGTGATCACATTGTCAAGAATGTTACTTTTTGTCAAGACCGTTACCCGTAGTGTCTCTTTACTTTAAACTCAACACAAACTTGTTGGATTAGATGGATTTTATCTTTAGGTTGACTGGTTTGTACACATACAAGCAACATGATCTTAGAAAAAAATTATTACTGTTAGAAAAGTAACTTTTTTGTCAAGACTGTTATTTTTTGTCAACACCGTTACCCGAGCTAATTATTAAATTAGTAAGTCTTATTTAAAGTTTAAAATAACTGAATCACATTTTTAATCTTATTTATAATATTAATACTTCATTGCTAACAGTGATCTTGATAAAATTTGATTTGCCATTTGTCCATTATTAGTAAGTTAATTACCAGGTTTTGAAATTTGAGTAACATTCTTGACATTTTGGTATTATAAAAAGTGATTAAAATAAAAATGAATATTTTATTGAATGTATTAGTTTTGTGTGATAATGTAACTAAAACTATTGTGCACATGAATATAGATTTAATAAATAACTTCTTACATCAATCTTATTTTTATGTCCGGTAACAGTCATGACATTTTCGTACACTTGGATTGATGAAAATGCTCGTATGTAAAACATTTTTGTTTTTTTAGATAAACCCTTTTAGGGCTGTAAGAACAAATTATTGGATAATGTATTGTTAAAGGAGGCATCCAATTTTATGTTATAATTTTTTCTTGCAAGCATTTTTTTCAATATGGTCATTACGTTTGAGAATGACCCACATACATACACATACATACATAGGCTACATACATACATAGGGTACATACATAGCCTACATACAATTCAGCAGCCACCATCACTTTTCAAAGGTAAGCTGTTGGATCTTATCTCACACCAATATACTACAGCCGATTGGCATTCTTTCTACATAACCTAAATGTAGAATATAATAATGTAATTATTAGTATACATCTAGCCTATCCTATCTTGTATTAGTAAAGTAGTTTGTTATTGAAAATTATTCAATGTAAATAGGCCCTTATGAAGGGCATATAGCTTAGGCCTACCAACAATTCTGGCAATTTTTATGTTACGTTACACGTACTAGTTACGGCATCACATGTAATCCCACAGCTGCTAATAAATATACAATACAATGGCCACGTCTATACGTCCGCCAGGATGGCGGGCGTACAGCCTGCGGTTGCTTGCCCGTCTGACGGCGGACGGCCAAGAAGCGCATAGCTTAAGGATTTTGGGTGCGCTCTTATCGATTATATCCTAGAACTAGCGCGGCGTACTACAACTAGGCGGAGAGTTCGACTAACCTAACGAAAGTACACAGAGAACTTAATTACGTCCACAAGCTCGGCGGGCGTACAGCCTGTGGTTGCTTGCCCGTCCGACCCGGCGGACGTATAGACACTTCGCAATACAATACAGTATTAATACATGGTCTACTCCTTGTATTTAACACAGCAGGCAGTGGCAAAAAATTAACTAGTGATTAGGGTTAGGCCTAGATGCTTAATTCCAGACATGGACGTTTTTGCATTCTAACATCCGCACTCCGAATGTCGGAGAGCACAGAAATCATTTAGAACGCTCTGGATCACATTTAGGAGGCTCCATCTGTACATGGTACAGCAGGGAAATAGAGAAATACACATTTTTACACTCAAACGTCTATGTCGGGCTCGGGAACACAGCATTGGGAGCAACGTAGATGTAAAGAAGTTTACCAATGGAAAACCTACCCCAGTTTAGGCCTATACAAATCCAATAGGCCTACTGCTGCCCCATATAGGCTCCTTCAGGATAGGTCTCTAACCACCACCTTACCAACAACAGATATGAACCTGAACGGAGCGTACAAATATCTAGGCCTAAAGGTGAATAAAAATTACCTCGTCCACTCTCAGGAACCACATGGATCATAATTTCTTGAGGGGTTTCATCTCCTTCTCCAACTTATAAACCAAATGGTTGCAAAGGTTGGTAACTTGTTTCGAGAGTGGTTGTCATGATTGGAACTGCCTAGGCCTACTAGCCTAGGCCCCTAGGCCTATATCTATGCCTAGGGCATTGAATAACCAGTATTTGGATACACAAAGCCTAGGGCCTAGGCCCTAGGCCTGGAAAGAACACATCAGGGCTAATTTTTTAAAAACAAGTAGGGCTAGGCTAGAATTTTAGCAAATAAGTATAACCAGTGAAAATGATAATAGTCCACACCTTTAAGTTACAGTTTCTCTAAGACTTTAAATGTATGTTTCAGTCCTAGGCTATCTGTGAAAATCTAGGCCCTAGGCTACTAGGGCCTACTAGGCCTAGGCCTAGGCTAGACTAGGCTAGGCCTAGGCCCCCTACCCTACGACCCAACAACATTCACAAAGCATTGACAGCTGATTTGTGGATGTAAATAAACGTTCCGTTTACTTGGTGCTTTGTCAATTTCACTTTATAATTTTGTATAAAGTTCCGAAAACACTTTCGTTTCTCTATTTTGTTGTAGCCTAATTTCTACATGATATTATGTAAAGTGCAAATTAATGAATAGGCCTAGCCCCTAGGCCTCCTACAGTAAAAATTTATCAAAGATTTCGCAAGTAACCGCCGTCTGGATGTATCCAGACCACTGACGCCTGACGGTGCTTTTTTGTACCTCGACCTTCGATATGAGGTCGATAGTTGAAATATCGAAGTCGTTGCTAGCGCAACTCTTTTTTTTGGCGCAACTTGGCGTTGGCGACCGTGGTTGTGTCTTTTAGGTGAACCGCCATTACTGGATTTTCGAAACAGAATTCGGTAAGTGTTTTACTGTTTTATCTATATTTAAGCCTTGAATAAAGCATCACCAATATAATAATATGTATACAACAATGATTGATGAACAAAATAGTTGTATGACTTTACGTTTAATGAAACAATTAGACAAAACTATCACCATAACTGCAAGGCCCCTAGAGGCCTAGGCTAGGCCTAGGCCTAGCCTAGCCTACCATCCCTAGGCCTAGGCCCTGCCATGACAAATCCAGATAGCTGATATAAACACAAAACCAGTACATAAAAGTATCCTTGCACAAAACAATACAATCAACCCCGTCGTAAGAATTGTAAAAAAATATTCTTACGGCAGACGGTAACAATTGTTAAAAATTATGTTAAAAATTATTCTTACGGTACGGCAGAACGTAAGATTTGCTAAGCATTATTCTTACGTTCTCTCATTGGAATTATCGTTACCGTAAATTATTTTTACTATCTATTTTACTATCGTAAACATCGTCAGGGGCTAGGCCTAGACAAACCTGAAAGTAGATAACCTAACTAGGCCTATAGGGACACTAATGTATAAGTCTAGGCTAGGCTAGCCAAGTTGTCAGGGTAGGCCTATGTCCAGGGCTAGGACTAGGCATAGGTCCCTTTGGCCCCTAGTCTAGACCTAGGGTTAAGGCTCGTTTATAATCACTTAACAACACGTTAAAACATAACGTAAGAATGTTGAAACCCTTGGAAACATTGGAGTTGTTTACAATCACTTAACAAGTAACGCAACACAGTGTAAGAAGAAGTCGATCCAATCTCAACTTTACTGTATGTTACGTTATTTATTTATTCTTAACCCTCGGTCCCTCGCCTGGGGTTCTACAAGCCCCAGGGTCTAAATTCGACTCTGTTTCTCTGCATCGGGCTGTTTTACCGACTCTAGATTCTCAGTATAGGACTACCGGTACCTTCAAGTCACTCTATCTGTTAGTGAAATTTGTAACCCTCTAATCATTAGTGCTTTTAGTGTTGTTATATTGCCGGTCTGAACGTGGCTGGGATTGCTGAAACCCCGCGCGAGTGATCTCGTTACTATAACTGCATACAGAAACTCAATGCTATTTTGGCTTAAATTTAGAAATTTTGGAAAAATTCTTCTTGCAATTACTAAACTGGTTCATGTTTATTACTACTAGGAACAGGGCCGGCTCGTGGGTAGGGCGACCCGGGCGACCGCCCGGGGCGCTGAGATTTAGGGGGCGCAAAATTTTGGAATGTACAATATTTTTAATTCACATCCCAGTCTATTGAGGCTAGCCTATAATAAGCTTTACAGAACAATATATTTTTTCTGACTCACTAGGGAGCAACGTATAGTTGCTCTAGTTTCTAGTATCGACTGCACAAAAATTACATTATTTTGGTATCGTAGGTATTCAGCCCATTACTTTTTTTTCTAAAACCCATCAAACTCATTTTAAAAACCTGATTTTCCAAATTTTTGCCTGCGGCACTGTTGTTGGCCCCCAAACCCAAACCAAGACAGACTTTCATCTCTTGCCATGCTTTCGATCGAAAATGACGAAGCCCATCAGCTTGATCTCGCGTCGCTAGTAAAAGTATTTGCCGAAAACAAAGCAAGGCGAAATAATTGAAAAGGGAATAGTGTAGAAAAAAATCAAATTAATAATGTTTTTCTATATTTCATTTATAAAACTGACAATAAAGAGCTGCTGACTTATGTTGATCAACATGAATATTCTGATTCAATTTATAAAACAAATATTTCCATTATCTGACTTCCTAGTTCTAAACCATTTGCATCAACTTTTTTGAATGATGACTTTCCGAGGTCTCAGACTCCCATTGTAGGCGGACATAGAGGTAAAAACCTTCTTGTGTTAATTTGGGGGGGGGGGGGGGGCTAAAAATCGCTTGCCCAGGGCGCCAAAATGTCACGAGCCGGCCCTGACTAGGAAGCTTCGCAAACGCTTTTTCAGGCGCGTTGTTGGATGAGCGTATGTTTTTTAAACAAAAAAAGTGTAAAATTGCGTTTTTCATAAGAAATTATTTTTCGATTGCGCTTACACAAACATATAAATTCATAAAATTGAGATTTTGTGAAAATATCATTACAGTCGGATAAAGCATGTAGGCCTAGATGTTATAAGTCTAAGATTTTTTTTAAAATAAAAAAAGCGTAAAATTGCGATTTTCATAAGAAATTATTTTTCGATTGCGTTTAAATTTAACACCAATATATTAATTCATAAAATTATGGTTCTGTGAAAAAATCATTACAAACGGATAAAGCATGTAGGGGTATTATATGCCGAAGAATGTTTTAAATTAAAAAAAAAAAAAAACGTAAAATGCGATTTTCATAAGAAATAATTTTTTGATTGCGCTCAAACTTCACACGAATATATAAATTCAGAAGATTTAGGTTTTGTGAAAAAATCATAACAATGTAATGAAGCATGTAGGTGTTTCGAATAATTTTTTTTAAATTAAAAAAAAACGTAAAATTGCGATTTTAATAAGAAATAATATTCGATTGCGCTCAAAAACGTGGCAGTTCTAAGTTCAGAGATTTCGAAAGCCTCCATAAAATTTCATCCCAATTGGAGTACCGGTTTAGCCGGAATCGTGTGGACAAACACACAAAAATACAAAAAAAAAACATTCCGGATTTTTTTCTCCAGTGTAGGCCTAGTGAAATGGAATCTTCGCTTCGCTCGCTACGCTCATCCAAAAAAGTAAAACAAAACTTAAAATTGCATTATTTTGACACCTTTTTTGAATATTTTGAAAAATGTCCATTTTTTAAATCTGAAAAATACAATAAAAAAATATTTCATACGAAAAGGTTCATTGGCATTTTATTTCACTGTCACTCCCAGTAACAGCCACCTACATAGTAGTTCCACAAATCATATGAGCACAGAAAGAAATACCCAAAACATCCTACTGCACTAATTACAGCCCAAAATAATTTGGAGTTTGAGAAACCCCACGCGAGGGATGGTGTTAAGAAATTCCGCACGAGTGACGGAGGGTTAATTTAGCCAATCGCAGCCCATTTCCGAGTGTCTACCCCGGTCTACCCTTGTTGTGTTGTTATGTGAGGGCCTAAGTTCTTATCCTAGGCTAGGCTTAGGATGTACTGAATCTTGTTTTTAGTACATAGGCCCATTGGAACGCTAAGCTTAAAAAAACTTAAGATCTAGATATTTTTTTAACAGTGATAATAAAGAAGAAAGGGGAGATATAAATAAATAAGTAGCCTACTTATTGCTTAGTGCAAGAAATAGGCTTATTGTAATCAGTCTGTTGGTTATAGTTATGTGGTACAGAATTTAGAGTGATTACAACCTCAGCAGTAACTTTGGTTCTGCCTTTGTGTATCCAATCCCTTTGGTGCTAAGCCTAGCCTAGTCCCTATAGCAAATAGTTAGCTCAACGTAAGAATAATTTTTAGCAATTCTTACTTTCTGCCGTAAGAATATAGGCCTACACTCCGTACAATCAAATCAACACAAAATATTGTTTTCTTTTTGTTGGAACAGGACTCCACTTACGTCATAACGTTCAGCGATTGTTGTAGCGGTACAATGGACGACTATCTTTTCAATGATAATGATAACGCCCAAATGTGGTTTAATGAGCCAGATTTAGTCACTAGGCCTATGGAAAGGGAGGCTATCAATACTGGTAGGCCTAATGAGTATTTGGGTTCAAATATGATACCCCAACGCGAGGACTCACTATCACGAACTATAAGCCTACCCCCGGACGAAGTAGGCCTACAATATCAGGTACGTACATCTAGGCATAGCCTAGCCATCGAAAAAACCTCCATTATAACATGCAGGACGGAATTTAAATTTTGCAAATAAGCTGGGTCTGATATACCTTTGTTGGCTAAATTACTAAATTATCCTTGGAATTGGGATAGGCCTACCTCTATTGTAGTAAAAGCATGGTAGAAGTAATAACATGTTTTGTTTAGGAGAACCAAATGAGTGAAGGGATCAATGATGCTAATTTCAACTACTCGGCTTCGTTCCTCAGCCAAATTGATCCTTCTCCGGCCATGAACGACTGTGTTGGATACCCGTAAGTGAAGTGGTAGCCGGAAGTGCCCCCATCTAACCCGGAGATCTGGCCTCCCACCTAGGAGAAGTAGCCTCCTAGCGTAAATAATGCTGAAAGTTTCCGAAATGTTCTTTATTTCAAAATCTGAGCGCACCATTCGAATTGATAGAAAACACGTGACTGTTTTTGTCAATTCTCGTTGGGTTAAGAACAGTCTTTCAGGGTGAAAAAAATCTTTTGAAACATGCTCAAAATACCTCTTGAAGAAAACAAGGCATGCAATATTGTCCCTGGCCACTTTTCAAATTTTACATTTTAATTTCAGAAGTGGTGAAGATCCATACTTGTACGAAAGCCTACTTGAGCCTCCCTGCGAAAACTTATGGGACTTTCCTCTGCATTCGAATTCTGATTTATCTGGTCAAGCCGAGGAAAGAATTCAACCTTCATCCTTGTACGACTATGATGATGAGGACGCTCACCAGGGCTACGGACAACCCTGGTACAACACGTGTAGCCCGATGTCCATGTCGCCCTACGACGTGTTCAACGGAGCGGGACAAGCACCTAACGTGTTCAACGGAGCGGGACAAGCACCCAACGCGTTCAACGGAGCGGGACAAGCACCCAACCCCAACCTCCCGCAGGTCGAGTTCTTTGGCGGGAACACTGGACGGGCGTACATGCCGCGTCAACATCAACGAGTGTTCACCAAGAAGAAACACTTCTTCCAGGTGGTGCAGTCGCCTAGTAGCAAGGGGGGTAGCTTCAACTTCAAAGCAGTGCCAACTCCAAACAACAATTCCATTAAAATACTGCAGTCTGGATCTCAACAAATGAGAAAGACAACTGGACAACTAGTTCCCGTGAGTATTCGATTACACTTGCACATGTTCTTAATTTGTCTTATTTTCTTACCCCTGATGTAATTCTAGATGTCCTCTTTTTACTAAGTGGTACATGCCATTTGGTTTGGCTTGAGCTGGACGAATTTTAGTTTTATATTGCAGGTAGTCGGAGCATTATCCTTGCAAAAATAAATAATTGTTAATTTTATTCCTGTAGCTATTCGTTGGTCTTGTGGTTAGCGTCTCTGCTTCCAATGCAGAAGGTCCAAGGTTCGATTCCCGTTAAAAGTCCATCAGTTCTCAGTCAGTTAGAAATTTGTAAACGGTGACTTTGGAGCCATCCGAGCAACGAGTAACATAATGAATTCAAAGTTGTTCTGAATCAGCCTTGTTGATTCTGGCGTTGATCTGCGGGTGTTCGCACTGTCCATAGGCTATCACTGATTGCTATATTTTCTATTAAAAAATATTGATATTTGGTTGGTTATCACTCACTCGTCGATTGCGTCGGGTCTTACAGGGTTGACTTGGTCGCTTATGGTTTAATGTCCCCCACTGAAGTTCAGTTATATGACTGAGCGGGTAGACTCTTAAATACGAATTTATTTATTTATACCTTTTTTTAGATGTACGTTCAAGTGGTTCAAGTTTGACCTCAAAAATAGGAATACTAGTAACTTTTTAAGTTACAAGTTTATTAAAAAGAGAACTTCCCAAAACAAACGCATTCGGCCCCAAGACTAGATAACTTTTTGCAGAAAATAATGAAAATTTTTATTTCAGCCACTAAAGTCATGGAAAGATGGGAACACGAGTCGCTACATGACGACAGTTATGGCAGCTAACGGTCAAACGCGGAACATTTTCCACCCGGCAACCGAGACTCAACCTCAGACCGTGTCCAATGTGGCCCTACAGAAGACAAAGGTAAGTGGAATACGACAATAATATCTCACAAATACGACCCCAAAAATGTAATATCTAGTGATGGCTTTGTAACCTTGGTTTGTCTAATCCCCGTGAGTATTCGATTACACTTGCACATGTTCTTAATTTGTCTTAATTTCTTACCCCTGATGTAATTCTAGATGTCCTCTTGTCACTTAGTGGTATATGGCATTTGGTTTGGCTTGAGCTGGACGAATTTTAGTTTTATATTGCAGGTAGTCAGGGCATTAGGCCTATCCTTGTAAAAATAAATAATTGTTAATTTTATTCCTGTAGCTATTCGTTGGTCTTGTGGTTAGCGTCTCTGCTTCCAATGCAGAAGGTCCAGGGTTCGATTCCCGGTAAAAGTCCATCAGTTTTTAGTCAGTTAGAAATTTGTAAACGGTGACTTTGGAGCCGTCCTAGCAACGAGTCACATAATAAATTCAAAGTTGTTCTGAATCGGCCTCGTTGATTCTGGCGTTGATCTGCGGGTGTTCGCACTGTCTATACCACTGATTGCTATATTTTCTATTAACAAATATTGATATTTGGTTGGTTATCGCTCACTCGTCGATTGCGTCGGGTCTTACAGGGTTGACTTGGTCGCTTATGGTTTAATGTCCCCCACTGAAAATCAGTTATATGACTGAGCGGGTAGACTCTAAATACGAATTTATTTATTTATACCTTTTTTTAGATGTACGTTCAAGTGGTTCAAGTTTGTCCCCAAAAATTGGTATAGTAACTTTTTAAGTTACAAGTTTATTAAAAAGAGAATTTCCCAAAACAAATGCGTTCGGCCCCAAGACTAGATAACTTTTTGCAGAAAATAATGAAAATTTTTATTTCAGTCATTAAAGTCATGGAAAGATGGGAACACGAGTCGCTACATGACGACGGTTATGGCAGCCAACGGTCAAACGCGGAACATTTTCCACCCGGCAACCGAGACTCAACCTCAGACCGTGTCCAATGTGGCCCTACAGAAGACAAAGGTAAGTGGAATACGACAATAATATCTCACAAATACGACCCCAAAAATGTAATATCCAGTGATGGCTTTGTAACCTTGGTTTGTCTAACTATTAATACTATGTCAAGTCACGGACTTGGGCGGAAACCTTATTTTTCCACGAAAAACGTTTTCGCCCCCAAGGAGCGGCAGAAACGCGTACATTTTGGACGCTCCTCCACGAGAAAAGAAAGTTATTTTCGAAGAAAAAAATACCCGCGACCAGACAAAAAATTGCTTCCGGGTCAAAAAGCAAAAAATCGCGAAAAACGTCGTTTTTGCCAGTTTTTGTACTCACGGTTGCCGTGCCCAAAGTATGCTACGCACCCGAACGTCGACGGTACCTACGCGTTCGAAATAATTACGGGTACAAGCACCGCGAAGGGTTCCGGGCCGACTATCATACTTTGGCCGGGACGGCGATAAACGTTTTGGATTTTGAAACGAGAAAATTTTATAAAAAAACAAAAAACGGATATATTACTTGGAGCATTCCCGAATCGTCGTTTGTTAATTTAACGTGTTAACATGACCAAAAACCAGCGGCCTGGGGAAAAACATTTTCGGAAAAAAGTTTCATTCTCTTTTTATGGGACATCATTTGGATTTTCCGGTTCCAAATTTTTGGGTTTATGGTAGAACCCCAAAGATTGCCAATTACAAAAGCCAATGAATTGGGTAACAAGTTTAAAAAAATTGTCTCCACTTTCTTTTTCAGAATGCACGAAAAAAATCCCAAAGTTGGGCAATTTTGAACATTTTACAGTGCAATTTTAAAAAATAAAAAAATCGCCTTCCCTTGGGTTAATTTCCGCTAACCAAGGCACATTAATGTAAAGGAATGACGAAGGAATTTTAATAAAATTAGTTTGAGAACCTTGGTTCGAACCCCGGATCAGTAGATGCCTACGAATACGATTCGGGACACTTTTTTACAGTTTGAGTTAAATAAATAAAATAAATAAATAAATTGTATTTAGAGTCTACCCACTCAGTTATGTAACTGATTTTCAGTGGGGGACTTTAAATCAAAGCGACCAAGCCAACCCTGCAGGCCCCGACGCAATCGACGAGTGAGCGATAACCAACCAAAGATCAATATTTTTAATAGGAAATATAGCAATCAGTGGTATGGACAGTGCGAACACCCGCGAATCAACGCCAGAATCAACAAGGCCGATTCAAAACAACTCTGAAATTTATTATGTGCTTCGTTGCTAGGACGGCTCCAAAGTCACCGTTTACAAACTCCTAAGACAAGAATTGATGGACTGAAGTCCAAATCAGAAGTTAAAAAACTTCTGACTTTAGCGGGAATCGAACCCTGGACCTTCTGCATTGGAAGCAGATACGCTAACCACAAGACCAACGAGTCACACAGTTTTCATTTAAAATCGTAAAAAGCATGGTACAAATTTTTTCTTCAATTCACAGATGGTTTGAGGACTTAGATCGGACCTTTACGATAATCGTGATACCAAACATGACCCATTTTGTAGCATTTGTATACTCGTTATGGACCGACCAAAATTGTCATGCAATTCCGTTTTGGCATCAAAAAGTCATAATGTTTTTATCTCACGGTTGTAGTGCCCAAAGTAGGCTTTGCATCCGAATGCCGACGGTGAAATCCTTCCGGGTACAAGCACCGTTCAGGGTTTTAAGACCATTCCAATACTTTGGCTGTGGCCACAATGAACATTTTGAAAAGCGTGTAATTTTTTTTTTTTTTTTTTTTTTAAATTTCTGGATTGTAAATATCAACAATTCCACCTACGGGAGTGTTTCCCGACTATCCAAATCGAGAAATATACCCTCGCTCATACCTGCGTAAGGTAATGACATAAATATGTTTGTTTGGTCAATTCAACAGCAACAGTTTTTCGATGCTTTATTGTTCCATCCATTCAAGTTCTATAATGCACCGGTGACGACAATACAGAAGTTAAATAGTTACCGTCTCGGTGGTCTAGTTGGCTAGGCGTCCACCTGGAAAGTGGGAGACTCGGGTTCGTACCCCGATCGGGATGGATTTTTTAATTTCTGGATTGTATTAAATATCAACAATTCCACCTACAGGAGTGTTTCCCGACTATCCAAATGGAGAAAAAAAAAGTTAAACTTGCTGTTTAAATATAAAATTCTAAAAAATTACTGAATTTTCAAATTCACTTACGGCGTGTGAGAAGTTCCCGTGCGGAGTTAACGCGGGGGTCCAGACGGCAAAAATGTGTAGGCCCCTACCGTTTTCTTTTTTTTGGACATTGTTTGGATTTTCCATTTTCCATTTTTTTTTTTTTTTAGATGCGCGGTAGAGCCTTAAGGTATGCCAATTCCAAAAGCCAATGAAATAGAGAACGGGCTAAAAACAAAATTGTCCCGATATTTCTTTCCGATTGCGCGGAAAAAAATAGCAAATTTGTAAAATTTTAAACATTTTGCTGTGCTATTTTAAAAGCTCAAAATCTTGGTTTTCCTCGGTTCGTTTTGGAACGACCAAGGCTCGTTAATGTAGCGCAAGTATAAAGGAATTTAAATTAAATTGGTTTGAGAACCTGGGTTCGCACAAGGGTTGGGGCGAAGTCATCGAGTTCGGTCCGGGACACTTTTTGATAGTTAAATTTTGCATTCAAGGTCACAAAAAGCACGGTAAATATTTTTTGTAAAATTCACGAATGGCAAAAACAACTGTATCCGATCTTTACGATAATTGTCATACCAAACATCACCCATTTGGTTACGTTTGAAGGGTAGACAGGGGGGGAGACAAGATTGCAATGCGTGTCCAGTTTTGCATAGAAAAATAAACATTCTTTTACTACTTGCTTTTTTTGAATGCCCTGAAACGGGCCCTATTTCGACTTAAATGTCCCTACCATGTTGCTCTCATTAATTTCTAAAAAGACCAAACTTTCTAAAAAAAATTACTTTGACTCTTATTTCGAATGTCCTGAGCGCCAAAACGGCACTCAAACGTGGTTTGTAAAACCAATGCCGATAAAAAAAACATCACTTTTCGTATGTATGCAAATGAAAAACGTCATTTACGGATATGCCTTCAACGATTCAATCACTTTTGTTGGCTTATAAAATACGTCAAAGGTTCGGCGATTTCGGAAAACAACATCTTAACCCTTCGTTTTCAGATCCTGGGCGCAAAAAACGCATATTACAATTTTGAATATTCTTGTCAGTGTATTTTTTGCTGCAAATTTATACTGATCACAACATATAAATATAGTGCGTTAGTGAGCTTGCAAGAGACTCCCTACAGAAGAGACAAACACATACATTATAAGAAATCTATTTTTAACTATGAAGTGATGTAATTAGGCATTGAGTTTGGTTGAAGTTGGGGGCTCTGATTGGGAAATTATTTTTAAATCCAGTCATGAATGTCCATATAAAACTCCAGCATATGCACATGCACATCGATAACATCATGACATAGAAGCGTTTAGACAGCCTTAGTGCAATCCAGACAACATAGACTTCCACCAATAGTGGGGTTCAGCCCGCCTAAGTGCAACAAAAGTATCGAGACGACGAAGACTTCCACTAATAGAAATAAATGTTTCATACTAGCGACTTCCTTTACGGTTGGGCAGTGGCGGGCTTTGGGGTGAAGGGGGGGGGAAGTCGAGTTTTATAATATCTAAACCTTGATTTTTCAGTGAAATTTATAAACTTTTTTCAGTACGAATCCTAATTTCGAGGACTGTTTTGACTGGACCCGCAATGACACTTTTTTTTTTTTTGGGGTGGGGGGTATTTAGGAAATAGAAATTAAGACATTTCATTAATATCTTCAAGCCATTTCATTTTTGGGACGATTCCAATGGCGTTAGAGGGCTGCATCAGAGGTTACGGCCTTAATACTGATTTAGCTTCGTTTCTTTTAAAATGGTTGTTCATTTTTGGAAAATCCAAAAAACATTGATTCTTTTATAGCTCGGGCAATTTTCGTCCGATCGGGTCCATCTCGGGCTCTATAGAACTGTATAGGTCAAGCGCAGCAGTGGTTTATTAGAGGGGTAATTTTTAAAGTCAAAACAGTGATCCAGGCATTCCGTCACCCTTTTTGGGGCATTTTCAAAATTGATAATTTTTTTTCTTTCCGATTACGTCAGGGGTCCGTATTTCCCGAATCACCTTCATTTCAACGTTTTCCAAAAACTTTTTTTAATTTCTCAAAAGAATAGGCTAGTTGGTCATTTTGGGTATAAACATTTTCTTTTTATGATATCTTCCACAACAGTCCGATCAGGTTCATCTCGGGCTCTACGGAACCGGTTGGACGAGGTGCATATTTTGACCAACCGGAAAAGTGTCACCGAAAAACTTTTGTCCCGGATTTATGAAAAATGTGCAGTATGTCTGATCCTGTCCATCTTGGGCTTTGCGGATCTGCGCGGACGAGGCGAAGATTTAGACGTACCGTAAAATCTGTTGTCCCGGATTTTTACAAAGGGCGCAATTATTGTCCGATTGGTCCATTTCGGACTCTACGGAACCGCGCGAATGAGGCTAAGACTTTGACCTACCCAAAAGTTGCCCAACCGCGAGGTCTCAATTACACTGTTTGGGGGGGGGGGGGGGCTTAGTGGTGTTTTGGAAATGGAAATTATGACATTTCATCAATATCTTCAGGCCATGTCATTTTTAGGGCGATTCCAATGGCGTTAGGGGGTCGCATCAGAGGTTACGGCCCTAATACTGAATAATTTTTTTTTTAAATGGTGGTAATTTTTGGGAAATCCTAAAAACATTGTTTCTTTTAATAGCTCGGCATTTTTCGACCGATTGGGTCCATCTTGGGCACTATAGAACCGGACGGACAAGGCAAAAATTGTTCGTACCGGAAAAAAGTCCCGACAAATTTGATGTTCCGAATAATTTTGAAAAATTATTAAAGTGGGTCAATTTTTTTTACACGCTGGGGATGGCGATTACAGTCAACCAGATTCCCAAACAATTGTCCCAGGGACCCAAGTTTTGAAAACTTACGTTTGCAGTCACCTCTGAAAACGAGTGACTTGGAGGGTCACGTGACTACCAAAACGTACGTTTTGAACCAAATGCTAGTTTTGAAATAATAACACACGTTTCGAAACGAACGTTTCCACCCACGGGCGAAAAGCTCGTGGTTTGATCATTAGTATGTCACGGCCCCTGTGATGGACTTGTAGTCAGCTGCTGTTTTGGGTAAGTGGTGTTAGCGTACATTCCCCAAGGCCGTGATTTACGTGATTACTTCTTTCTGATTGGCTGTGGGCCGCTAGTATCGACAAAGTTTCGGCAACTTCGGAACAATCGCAACGTAGTCTTACAGCAATACATTTCTTTCCCACAACATACGTTTTGATTTCAAAACTAGCATTTTACTCAAGTCACCGTAATGAGGTGGAATAGGTTTACGTTTTGACGGTGACTTGTGGCTGCAAAGGCATTTTTTAAAACTTGGGTCCCTGGAAAACATTTCTCACACATTTTACACAAAAGGCGTAAAAATGATCCGATTTCGAAAATCCTTTTGCACCGTACTTAGAGGCGGCGGACAGCGTCCGGCGGCGTACCGAAAGTGTCCTTGAAAACAAATATGTCACAGGACTTCGGATAAACGACAAACGTTACCCGCAAACTACCGTTTCGTGACCGTACGCGGACCGGTTCGCGATTTTGTCGCGTCAACGAGGTTTTCCACTACGAGGTATTCCGAGTACGAGGTTTTCCACGCCCTCCGCGTAGCAGTTTCAAGCCGCGCGCTAGCGCGACTTGTTCAATAGGATACTACAACATAGCACCTCATCTAATTTTCATCAGTGCCATCTTCTACATTTTCTATACATCACTAAAACCCTGCAAATTTTTCTTAAAGCTTACTTTCTGTTAAAAATGTTCGACAAAAATACCAATCGAAGTCTTTTGAGGACTTTCTTTGCGAGTTCAATTATTGGCGGTGGATTTCTTGATTTAACCAAGTTTGGTCTTCCTCTCGCAGCTCCTGGTCAGCAAGACGTTCGTGCCGACTAGGGTCACCACCGACATGTCAAGCAAGTCCGCCGAGCCGTCACCCCTCGTACCCTCGTCGCCAGAGCCGCCGGCCGCCATCTTGCCGGTCACGATTCCCCTCGGGGGCAAGTCCCTGGTCCAGCCACCGCCAGTCTTCAAAAACAAGATTTACGGCTACAAAAAGCTCAAGTTCCGGTGTAACGCATGCGCCCTCCGCGAGGCTACACTGAGATCGCTCATCACGCACGTGAAGGCGCACGCCCTCCCCTACTGTATGCTCTGTGCACTCGTGTGCGCCACCCACAAGCAGCTCGGCGCCCATGTCAAGAAGGTGCACCCCAGCAGCGAGCTGCCTGACAAGTAAGTATACTACCCTTCCCTAGGAAACCAGTCCGGCAGGACCGTGACTTAGAGTGTGTGTGAATATTATTCAAAGTCTAGGTCCAGGTCTAGGTCCAAATTCAAGACCACGTCTAGCAACGTAGAATGTACTAATTCTCTGTCAATGACGTTCAGTTCAGTTCAGTTTTATTAGCATCCATGTAGGTTACATTGTAACATTGGGTTTGTCAATACATTATTAATATATATATTAAAATAAAACAACAATACAATACAATTTGATTACTATAAACTAACTAAAAATAGCCTGTTACAAAAATGAGCATTTACTACTCCGGACTAATTACCATAATTATATAAACATATGAAGTACTGTCTGAAAACTCAAGGTCTAGGTTCATTATTGTTCCAAGTCAGCAAATGGACCGAGCAATCAAAAGTGTACACTCATTTTAAATCCAGTTCAAAATGGCTGACAGCAACAATGAGCAAAACAAGAAACGAATGCATATTTAAATGTTGGTAAACATTTTAGTGTTGTTTGTTATTATCATGTGTTTAATTGTTTTTACTGGATGTACAAATAGTTTTTATTACTCAAATACTTTGCAAAGGACTATCGAATGCACGTTTAACCCAACTTTAGGTAGTGTTGACTTTGCTCGGCAGGTAGCTCCACTGTAGGCTAGTATAGGACGTTAACATTGAGTTGGACTTGGACCTAGACCTGAACCATAATTCAGACACACCCTTTCGATAGAGCATCAATGTATAGAGTCAGAGTCCGAGCTAGGATGTAACCAAAATTGGTAGCCGTCCGCAGTGTCATTATGACCGATCCCCGGCCGAAGCACATGACATGAAGAAGACCTGGGTTCGAATCCCACATGGTACGAGTTTTTTGTAATTGTCCTTCATATCTATCACCCCTCATCGTCTCGAATAGCAATATTGCACTAATAGAGACGTTAAACAACAAAAATTGGTAAGGTTAGGCCTAAAACAATGGTTGTACACGATTCAACCCCCTCCCCTCCACCCTTATCACGATATTGTAACTATAGGAGGAGTATTTCATTGCCGATGTTCCCAGGGTGACCGTCACATCCAAGTACGGTCGGAAGCGCCACGTGCTTTCCTCGGTGGCCTTGATGCCAAACCGACTGAACCCGAAGAAGCAGACCAAGGAAGAGACGAAGAAAGTTAAGAAGGTAGTGCGTGATTCTGAAAATATAAACTCTGATGCTGATGCTGTCAAATGAAAGAGTTTCATGTCAGAACAGTTTTAAAGTAAATGAAAGATACAATATTGTGCCTTCTGCGCAAAATATCATCCAACAATCGGTGATGTACGTTTAATTATGACTGTTGGCAGCATGTGCGAGCTTGGTCATTAGAATTTTCAGGAAGAAGTAAACTCAATCCACAATCCGTCCATACTTCCAATACTATTAAGAGGTAGGCTATAATGAAGCCTTAAATGTTATGTATTTATTTTATCTTAGTTAAAAATAATGAATGACCTGATCAAGTACAAGTGCTAGTCCATAATGTGATGTTATCCCGAAGGATATATTTATAATTAGGCCTAATTTACATGTGTAAATGCTAATTAGTTTATTGTTTTAGGTTGTAGATTGTTATCGGCAGTTTGAAACGAGACCAACATCTTGATATTCTCTGTTAATTTATAACAAGATATAAGCCTATTGATTATAATAAAATACTTATACATTCCATGTATGTTTAATCAAAAGTGACATAAAAATGTCTTCATTGCAAAAATCATCATGTTTTTCAAATACCATTATAGTGCACACTAAAGAATAAAGATCCTCATTTTATGATTCAATGTTGGAAGCAAATTCAAGAAAAATCAAATCCACGGTGTGCAATTTGCATATCTTAATTTTTTAATAACCCGCGTAGTTCCTTGTGGATAAAAAAGTAGTAAGATGATGCTGTCACCTTGAAACTGCTTTTGATTCATAAGTGTCATGTGTAAATAAGATAACATTGCATTTGTGAAAAGTGTTATTGTAAACGGTAATTATCTAACCTTGACAATAAAGAAAAATCTAGCTATACTGGCAAACGTGTTTATTGTTATTTTTACTGTACCTGCTTGCTCAAGTTAGTAGCACTCGTGAAGGCTGTGTGTGTACGCACGTTATGATGACATATACAATACTTACTTCAGTTATTTGCATTGTACAGAAAATCATAACTCCCGGATAATAGCTAGTAACAATGCCATTCTTTTCATCATTGGCGACAGCCATATGAGGGAAATGCGCGAAATACCGCTGGAATACTTCGGAAAGTCGTTCAAAGTGCAAATTGCTTCAAGCCAAATGCTGTTTTATCAAGTGTTCTAGAGGCAACTAGGTCGTGCAACAAAAGCGACATAGTAATTCGATTTGAACACAAAGAAGTAAGAACCTATTTATTGTTTCGACCACCACTCGTATGCACCTCAAATGTCAATTAAAACTAGGGAAACGCCAAAATCGTTGTTAAACGAGTGAGTGAGCCAAGTGTTGAGTACCCGGGAACATCCCCTTTCCTCCCCTATACCTAAGGCTGGATCTAGCCCAGTATGAGGAATGATACCGGGTACTCAACACATGGCTCACTCACTCGTTTAACAACGACTTTGGCGTTTCCCTAGTTATTTAAATTGAACATTTAAAAAGCGAATCGTGTTCAAAACGTAGAAGCATGAAACATTAACAAATTTTCAAGACAAAACAAAATCACCTAGTTTTTCATTTCCCATTTAACACCCCTATATGCTATGATTTCCATCAAATTAGAAATGCTCTCACCTCAAAACCAAGTAAAATAGGTTACTTTAAAACCCATTCAGTGGAGAATTAAATTTTCCAAAATTAAGTTATTTTAAGCAATAATTTTAAAATGCTAATTTTTTCTAAGATTTTTCGTGTTTTTCAAACAAAAAAATCGTGTTTTTTAAGGAATTTTGGGAAATTTTGGATTTTGAATTTAAGCTTTATTTTAGGTAAAGATGTAAATTTGATGTACATTCCTAAAACAAGATTTTTTTCTGAATTCTTTTGCATATTTTACATTTTTTGTTACTCAAATAGTAGCAATACTACAAATAAATTACTTTTCCGGGACAAACCATATTTTTTTTCATTTTTAGCCATTTTTGCAGATGTGTATTTTCAATTTGCTCTAAAAAAAGCACTTTTTGTCCAATCGGGATGGGAAAAAATGTATCTATTTTTAATGCACGGAAAAAAACAAAAAATGGGGTCAAATTGAAAAAAACAATCTTTTACCGTAACATAAATTTGGAAAGTTGGTGACCATTATAGTGGACGATTCCACTGAATGAGTTAAGAGGGCTTCAAAAACCTCTAAAACTCACCAAATCGAATCTAGGATCTCAAAAATTTTCCGGGAGCAAGCCCCCGGACCCCCGCATTTGTCCCTGCCGTATGGACACAGTACCCGGTAATGTTTTTAGAATAACCAGCGAATTTTTTTTTACCTGGGGAGAAGACTGTTCTAGTATGTTATTTTGAGAATCTTTCGATAGATATGTAGCATTTTTAGGGAGGGATTAAAGATTGTCTTTAGTTTCTTTACTTTCAAGTTTCAATACTTGAATCAACTCAATAAAATTACCGGAATTTGAAAGTAGGTTATCTGAAAGTTTTGATTTCAATTGTTTCGTTTTGGAAGCCTTGTTAATAAGCCTACTGTCATCGGAATTATTGGAACTTTGCTCCCTATGACCACGTAGTCCTATGTCTTGCCTGGCGCAATATAGTGCGGACCTAATTATTGTAGACAAGCATTTTCAATTTTTGTGATTTGGTCTGTAACTTGTTTACCAAGCTTTGAAGTCACACACACCGTTTTCTTAGCAGATTGGTAAGATGAATATCTTATCGTTGAATGTGCATGTGCCTGTGACATGCTGTGTCTATCGGTAGCAACAGATATATCTGTTTCCAGTCGCAATACCCAGGATGAATGAAACTAGACTTATCCTTGTCAGAATCTAATTCAAAATGTCGGCAAGTAAAACAAAACACAAAGTCTTGACTCACAGAGTACTCCAACCATGCACATTTATCGAACCATTTACTTTGAAAAGATCGATTTTTTCCACAAATGTTTGTTTTGGGATATTGCACACGCCTTGGTTGGACAGGACCCTGATCAATTGATAAGCTTATATCGTTTGGTGCAGAGGGAACAATTGCATGGCTGTTTTTGGTTGCACTTGTGACCTGCAATGTTGGACTTACCGAAACATCACTAGCTTCTATTATTTCAGTTGTGATGGAATTAGTTGAGAGATCGGTCAATCGTTCAGTGTTGACTGGTTTTGATGGTTTGCCTAGTTGGTCACTTGATTGTTGCACTTTTACTGTCATACCACTGTCCGTCACTGTCACTCCACTAACTGCGCTCGAGCCGGCCACAGAATCTTCCTCCAGTGCAGAACTGGGGTTTTTCTGTTTTTTAAACCAATTGGTTATTACATTCGTTTTACTAGCTACACGTTTCATTTTATTTGGAAATAAATAACATTTATACTATGCCAAATCACAATAAAAATGAAATTTCGTACAATGAAGTACTTGTTAAACATACCTTACGTGTGGCACAGGACACTAACGCCCGCAAACTGAGCAATATCGCCCACTACTGCAAATCCATTGCCTAATAGTCCGCTTGGCACCGCAATTTATGCTCTATGAACATCATCAACCCCGTGACCCGAGACGTTAGAATTCGCTCCTGCCTGAAGTGCGTACATTATTACGCTTTTGTTTGCATGCGACACTGACAAGTGCCTGACTGTCTGTCGGCACGTCATAAAAAGGCTCATATCATATCTGCAGGTCGAGTCTTTGACCTGCTCATTGTAGTTGGTAAGGTTTGAAGGATTGATGGTGCAGTTGGGGGCCTTGGGGCACCCTACCCAGAGAATCCTACCCCTGTCAGAGCAATCGCTAACACGCCTGCCCGATAAACCCTCAAGCTAAGACCTTCTCGGCCAGAGCCACGGAGATGACAAGTTCAAGTTTTTATTGATCCGTTGATCTATACATAGTACAAATATGGATGTCGTCAAATAATTAATACTAAAGACATAATAGTTAAAAGTAGGACATATTCCATAAAGCATCACAACACCTGCACCACCAAAAACCTTATATACCAACTGAGATGTCTGCACTGCCCCGCGGAGTACATAGGCCTGACCACCAACACCCTGAGGCAAAGAATGAATGGGCACAGGCATGATATAGTGAGAGTTAATGAGTGACAAACCAGTGGCACTACAACACGCAGCCACTCATAAGTCATAACTTAAGCTTTAATGACTGTTTCAACACCAGCATTTTAAAAGCATTACGACCCAACTGCAGTGAAGGAGAGCTCAGCAAATGGGAATTGGCACACCAAATGGTCACCAGCTCCAGTGAGCCTCCTAACCTCAACCTACGCTAACCAAGGGGTCCAGAGGGGAAAAAGAGAACTACCTTACCTGGCCGACCTTCCTTAGTTCCCCTCTCCAGCGCCAACAGCGCCTCTTGTACATATTTATAATTTAGTAGCCATTTATTTAGTCAGTAACTCTCTCAACTCCGACGGGTGAACAAGGCTGTTCAAGCCGAAACGTTTTGTCGTAATGTAATGTGATTTGTGTAAATATATGTGACCTTCAACTCTACACAGCCACCAAAATGTTTCAACTTTCAAGGTAAGCTGTTGGCTCCCAGCCTCTATCAATCTTTCCCCAACCAACACTCAACCAGCCTCTAGACCCTATCAACCCAAGTAAGCCAAGAACTGTTTAGATTGGAGAAGGGTTGGCAGGTTGGGAAAGCATAGAGAACATAAAGGCCAGCCTGAAGGGCTGGGGGCGGGGCAACAAAACTTTTCACCTGCTGATGACAACGCTGCAGCTAATTTACCTTAATCCATGACGCGCAGTGGCGGCGCTACGGGGGTGCATGGGGGGGCAATTGCCCCCCAAAATATGGCCTGCCCCCCCGCTTGCCCCCCCAGTCGTAGTACACTGTTCTAAATTAATGTATATCGATTGCATTTTATAATAAATTGTTCCTACCGTAATTCCAGTAATGCTTATAATTATAAAAGAAGCGCTGTTCCAGAACAAGTTTTTTGTTTTGTTTTGTTTTGCACTGTAACATTACTAAAATTAAATCATCAAATCACAAATTAAATACAACAAACTGTACATATTTGTGTTTATTTTACCAAGTGTTTATCCTTCATAAAAAAAACGGTAATCCCCACAGTTGCCATTTTTCAGTTAAAACATGACGAAATAACTGTAGTATGGTGAAATTTTTTTCGCCTTCGGCGAAAGAGCCTCCGGCGGCTGGGGCTTTGCCCCAGACCCCAGCTACCCGCCACTGATTGCCCCCCCACTTTATTACCTTGCCCATCCTCTGCCCCCCCAATGATTTTTGTCTGGCGCCGCCACTGATGACGCGTTTTGTCCTTCTGGGACTCATCAGGGTCAGGGGGAAGATTTTAAATTAATTAGCTGCAGTTGCATCAGCAGGTGAAAAGTTTTGTTGCCCCTAGGACCCAGCCCTTGAGGCTCGCCTTTATGTTCTCACTTTTCTATGCTTTCCCAACCTGTCAACCCTTCTCCAATCTAAACTAAACTGGCCTGTTGGCCTTTTCCACACTTTGCAAGCCAAGTCTATAGTGGGAATCGAACCCTGGACCTTCTGCACTGGAAGCAGAGACTCTAACCACAACACCAACGAACCACAATCATACAGAGCTTAGGCTCTATAGTTGTTACAAACAAGCCTTCCTGATGTTTGTAACATATATTAGTAATATTAGGCCTAGAAATAAATAAATATGCATTTAGAGTCTACCCACTAAGTCATATAACTGATTTTCAGTGGGGGTCATTAAACCAAAGTGACCAAGCGAACCCTCTAGGCTCTGAGTCAATCAACGAGTGAGCGATAACCAACCATGGTTGGTAAAGATCATTATTTTTAATAGGAAATATAGCAATCAGTGGTATGGACAGTGTGAATACCCGCAGATCAACGCCAGAATTAACAAGTCCGATTCAGAACAACTTTGAATTTATTATGTGCCTCGTTGCTAGGACGGCTCTAAAGACACCGTTTACTAATTCCCAAGACAAGAACTGATGGACTGAAGTCCAAATCAGAAGTTTAAAAACTTCTGCCTCGATCCATGGGCCTTCTGAATTGGAAGCAGAGACGCTAACCACAAGACCAACGAGCCACACAAGACCAACAATATTATTTATTTATTTTTATTTATTTTATAAGCATTCCATTCAATACAACACTCATATGCCCACAAATGGTAGGCGAGTACAGGACATTGTCATCAAGTGTACTAATCTAAAATCACAAATATTATAAAATACACAATTATAACAGATAACATCAACAATGTACCAGTGTAACAATGGCTTGATTGTGCTCTCCCAGCCATATTACTTGTTCACCATTATTATTGTATTGTCATTTTTAAAATATAATATTTATACAGGTAAAACTGGTAGACATAGTCTAACCTAATATACAATAAAGCTAATGCCAGTTGACATAAATATTTACTAGTTCACATCTAAAATTATCTAATATCACATCTAATGTTTTTTATCTTGAATATAATATCTAGTCCTATGTAGGCCTATATTCCAGATATTCCCTTACAGTGTAGAAACTGTGTTGTAGTAAACAATTTTTTTACTTTGGACTTAAAACTGATCCTAGATTTCAACTCATCATTTTGAGGACATATAATTTCATCTGGTAGCTTATAATAGATCTTCACTCCAATGTTTACCGGGTCACAATACAGCAATTTCAATCTGTGGCCCAACTGATGTAGTTTAAACCTACTTCTCGTATTGATACCATGGAGTGACTCATTTGATTGAAAGTATTGGGGGAAATCTCTGACAAACATTACTACTTCCAGAGTATACAAGCTTGCTACTGTTAATAGTTTTATATTTTTGAAAACTTGCCTACAGGAATCTCTTGCTCCAATATGTGACATATAGCGCACAGCTCTTTTTTGGAGACAGAACACTTTCCCAATGTTTACAGAATTGCCCCAAAACAAAATCCCATAGTAAATAAGGGATTGAACATTAGCAAAATATACTATTCTCAAAATATCCGTATTGCACTGTGAAGACAAATTCTTCATCCGAAAGCAAGCAGAGCTCAGTTTGTTACAAAGATCATCAATATGAGATGTCCACTTCATTCTAAAGTCTAGTGTGAGGCCAAGGAATTTAGAGTGATCAATTATATTAATTGGATAAGCGTAGCAAAGATTCCATTTCACTACACTGGAGAAAAAAATCCGGAATGTTTTTTTTTTGTCTGTTTGTTAACACCAATTCCGGCTAAACCGATATTTCAATTGCAATAATATTTTATGGAGGCCTTCGAAATCTCTGAACTTAGAACTGCCACGTTTTTTAGCGCAATCGAAAAATTATTTCTCAATAAAATCGTAATTTTACGATTTTTTAAATTTTTTTAAAATTTCTTCGACTTATAACACCTACATGCTTTATCCGATTGTAATGATTTTTTCACAGAACCTTAATTTATGAATTAATATATTCGTGTGAAATTTGAGCGCAATCGAAAAATTATTTCTTATGAAAATCACAATTTTACGATTTTTTAAATTTTTAAAACATTCTTCCCCTTGTAACACCTACATGCTTTATCCGATTGTAATGATTTTTTTCAAAGAACCTTAATTTTATTTATTAATGTATTTGTGTGAAATTTGAGCGCGATCGAAAAATAATTTCTCATGAAAATCGCAATTTTACGTTTTTTTCGTTTAAAAACAATTTCTTCGACTTGTAACACCTACATGCTTTATCCGATTGTAATGATATTTTCACAGAACCTTAATTTTATGAATTTATACATTTGTGTGAAATTTGAGCGCAATCGAAAAATAATCTCTCATGAAAAACGCAATTTTACGCTTTTTTCGTTTAAAAAAACATACGCTCATCCAACAACGCGCCTGAAAAAGCGTTTGCGAAGCTTCCTAGTAGATATATTATTATAGTCCAATGTGACAATTGGCTGGTTACCCTTAACTTGAAAGTTCATTATTTGTGTTTTTAAACAGTTTAACTTCATTTTATTTTCGGTGAAACAGGCCTCTAATAGTTCCAGAATCATTTTTAACTTGTACAGTAGCTCATCTAGAGTTTTTCCGTAATAACTACACTTGTGTCATCTGCAAAAAGAATAGCTTTGCACTCCTGTGGAAGGTTGGATGTCAAGTCATTAACATAGAGGCTGAAAAAGGTTGGGCCAACATTTGAACCTTGTGGGACCCCACTAATGACATGCTTCAACCTTGAAGAGGTGCATTTCCCATCACTACTAATATCAACCCTTTGTTTCCGGTTACTAAGGTAAGACTTGACCCACAATCCAGATACCCCTCTTAAATCATAATAGTGCAATTTGTTCAATAAAATCTTATGATTTAATGTATCGAATGCCCTAGACAGATCACACAGGACTGCTCCAACTGCAAGCTTTTTTTCTCTAGAGCATTATTTATTTCATGAATCAATTGGAAAGTAGCTGTGGATGTAGAATGATTCTCTCTAAAGCCATGTTGTTCATTACATAGTATTCTATTATTTTTAAGAAACGGGTGGAGTCTTTTGAGAAACAATTTTTCAAAAACCTTACCAAAGTTGGTAATCATGCCAGGGCCATGCATAGTAGTGAGCATGTTTACTTCCCTCTTATCGAACCAGCGGACAGTCAACATGTTAAAACACTTGGCTGTCGGGTGTCGCCGCGTCCATGATAGATGAAAACTGACGTTTCGGACCGGTTACACGGTCCATCTTCAGAGTTTAAAAAACACTTGAAGGGTACTTACACAGAACGAACCTACTCGGTCCAGCTCGTCACCTTCAAGTGTTTTTTAAACTCTGAAGATGGACCGTGTAACCGGTCCGAAACGTCAGTTTTCATCTATCATGGACGCGGCGACACCCGACAGCCAAGTGTTTTATATTGACTCCGGCCGCGAAAGCCTACGACAAGTCAACATGTTGTCAGTATGTTTTTCAACATATTCCCCCACTCTTAGTTTTCCTTCTTGCTTTGGCATTCCCCTCCTATTCTTTCTAACAGTACCACAAGCATTGTTTTTTTTGCTGTGTAGTTTTTCAAACAACTGTGGACCAGTGTACCAATTATCAACATAGAGTGTATGCCCCTTCCCAAGATACGGTTCCATCAACGTAAGTACAACATCCGCGGATACTCCGAGCCCTGATTCTGTTATTTCAGTTGTTGCCCCTGTGTATACTATTACATTTAGTACAAAGTTAGTGTCAACATCTGAAATAACAAAAAGTTTAATCCCGAATCTGCTGCGTTTGTTGGGAATGTACTGTTTGAACGACAGCCTGCCTTTGTACAGCAATAAACTTTTGTCCATACACACTTCACCGAAGGGCACAAATACACTTGAAAACTGATGCTTTACACTATCAAGGACAAGTTTGATTTTTTTAAGTTTGTTTTGATCCGGGTTATTTACAATGTTGTTGTCACTGAAGTGAAGAAGTCTGAGTATTATCCGGAATCGATCAACAGACATGATGTCACCAAATATTGGTGTACTCAACAAAGGGTCTGTTGACCAATACAGCTTGATTGCATTTTTTTTTATGGGCCATTAGCATAATGCCAAAAACACATACATCTCACAAACCGTGGTATCTTTCCATTTCGTGAGCCGGGATTTTACGCTAAACTCTGTGTTTTCAATCACAAACTTGTAAAACAAGTTTGTTTGTTCTACAATATACTCGACTAGTTCTGTTGTAAATAAAGCTAAAAAACAGTCAAGCTCACTTGAATCTTTGGTAAGGTTGAAATCCGCATTTATTCCCGATGAACTTGGGTCGAAATTGTGTATAATAGGTTGGAAGTCACCTCTACTCCAGTTTTTTACCCCATCATTGGCAATTCGTCTTCTTTTATTTTGACGACGCGCCTGAACTAAACCTACATCATTGTCGCTTGCACTGTCACCGTCACTGTCACTGTCGTGATTATCACTCTTGTCCTCTTCACTATCACTAAAACTATCGTTGGTATTTACAATAAAGTCATCATCACTTTCCGAGTCACTATTGGTAATAATTTAGCGGATTTCCCTTTCTGAAACACGCCGTAAACACGAATTCTCACCACTCGTGGACGCCATCACTGTTTACTACAGCTGACGCCGATCTCGGGAGCAGCTACAAGTGGGTTGCCTAGAAATAAACTTCTAAAAACAAGTTATCAACCGGTTCAAGTAGTTGACGAAATAGTTCTACGTATTGCCGACAGGTTGAAGCACATGCCACACAAAACTAGAGCCCGCTAACCCTATTGAGCACTGAATAAACAACACTTGAATTCAAACATTGTGGCGCGACATTGGCGCGACGAGTATACTCGGGCGTAACACGGGAGGCACAACTGCACATCACGAGTTAACTCGGGCGTAACTGAGAGGAGGCTAAGAAATCACCATCAGTAAATGGTTTTCCCGCTTTCGCAATCGCCGGTGAAGACACATAACTTGCTGTTGTGCAATATGAACCGTGGTGTACAAACTTCGAAAATACACTTTTTTGTGCCTCGAACTTACTTACGCATTGGCAAATTAATTCAATAGTATCACATTTAGGAAGTGAAGCATAATTATTCTCATGCTTTGTTTGAAAATGGCGTTTAACACTTAATATACGAGTAACTACACTTTCACTGCAAATTGAACAAATAGCACGATCACCTCTTTAATAAAAAACGTATTCCGTTTTCCACTCTTCTTGAAAATTCCTCGATTTCTTTGGCGCAGACATTTTCGCCTCCCTCTCGTTGCCAAGTATGGACAACAACTGTAGAACTTGACCCACTTACTAGTGGAGGGGGCAAAAGATTTGGCGAAAATGTATCGTACAGACTCGACTGCACTGCCGAGGGAACAGTAACGGGTTTGTAAAGTACCATGCAGCAGCCTCCTTGCCACTCTTCCTTGAAACGGAACGGTCAGGTGGCGAGTGTGACGCGAGGTCGGGGGTAAAACATTTGACGACCTGCTAGTTAGTAAAACTTATATTATCTAGACTATTCTACTCAAATAGAATTCAGATTTATAACAAGAAATAGTACTAACCAAGTGTTTGTCATGAAATATTAAAATTTTAAAATTTTATATCTGGCCAAGGCGCGTGCCACAGGGAATGGCTTGGCGTGCCATAGGTTGCTCACCCCTGGAGTAGACCCTCGTTGTACTCTATTATCTGTGCCCTCGTTAACACGAACATCAAGGGACAGTAAAATTGGGTGAAAAAAACATGCTTAAAAGTTAAAATGGGTTCTATATTGATATTTTAATGGATACAGACCATGGAGCATGGGCTACCTTGATGCTAGGCCACAGGGAAGCATGGGGGACATCAATTTATTTACGGTATATAAAGCAATTATATAACAATGACAAAGATGCAACTTGTACAACAGCAATAGATAAGAACTACTGAATGAACATTTGCAGCTGCACAATCCAAGGTCAGGTTTGATTCATGGTTATCTCAACTCCTTTCCCTACCGCCGATTCCCCTACCACTCTTATTTCTCTTCTACTGTTTATAAACGTGTGCAACAGATCAGTTATCAGTGTTACATAATTCTATAGTAATGCAATTTTGACAAGTCCCCTTCCTTGTGACTTCGATACGCCTTTGGCTATGACAAAAAAATTAGCCTACCTTGTCTAGCCATGAAAAGATTTTCCGCTTCAAACAATGGAATTGAAAGTCCTCGATTTAAAATAATATAACTTGTAACCTTGATCCAACGTCTAACAAAAATCTCCCACAAAAATGGTAAAATGCTAGTGTCATAATATCACGTAGTCGTAAGCCCGAGCGCCGCCGGACAACCTGCTTGCTCGAGTTCTAGGCATTGAATACTGCATGAGTGAGTGGGCCAGCTGGCAGCTGGTAGTGACCGGCTGACCTTGGGTGGGCCGGCCGCCTTGCCTCTAGCAGCGGGCGGGATAGAGAGACAGAGAAGAACAGGAAAAGAGCTTGCCGGGAGGAGAAGAGCTTGCCGGGAGGGGAAGAGTGGAGCTCTCTGAGTGAGAGAGGGAGAGAGAGAGAGAGAGAGACAAAGACAGTACAGGAGAGGAGCGGGCCGGGCGACTGTGAGGCCATGACGAGATAATATTGTCCTCTTGTGACACTTGCGAAAACCAAAGAACATAAATAAACAACAGAAGCACCACTGTTACAATATATTGTTCATTCAATATGATTGTCACAGGTCTTTTTATATTTACGTAGCCTTTTATCGATCACTATAGCCCGTGCTGCCCGCAATCTCCAGCTGTTGATACACAGATCATGTAACGTAACAATACTCTAGTGCCTAGTATCAATGAGTTGAGCGAGCACTTTTTGGCAAAGGTTGCCGCCAGAACACCGCAGAGTTCGTGTTACACGAGACGAAACCAATGTTATTTTCGCGCGGGGATTTAAAAGTAGTTCGTGTTGCCTGTTTTTCGAAATTCGTGTTATAGAAATAATTAACATGTAAAGTCCTATACCTGGAGCCGGGACTTGAAATATGTTCATGTTAAATAGTATTTCTTTTTATCCGAGTGCCTGTTAACGAGGTTCTACTGTATACTAAAGCCTGATTTAGACAGTTCAATGTTTCCTTCAATCACTTGAATTCAAGGGTTGAATTCAAGGCCCATTGAAGAAAACATTGAAAGGCTATTTACACTGTGCGATGGACAAGCTTCTTGGCTACAAAGTAGAAGGATCATTTCACAAATGGATAACTAGCTTTCTTTCGAATCGAACTCAAGCTGTTGTTTTTAATGGTTCAATCTCTTCCTTTAGTGACATAACCTCTGGTGTGCCTCAGGGATCTGTACTTGGGCCATTGTTGTTCATTATATTTATGCTTGATCTGCCAAATTGTGTTTCTTCCAGCTTGACACAATATGCAGATGATTGTACTTTGTATCGTCCCATAGTCAATGTAAATGATGTAATGGCGCTTCAGATGGATTTAGATAGAATTGTTGAATGGTCTCAGATGAATGAAATGTCTTTGAATGGAAAGAAGAGTCATCTTTTGAGAATAACTCGTACTAAACGTTCTTTTGATGGACACTACACCTTATGCAGCCAGTCTCTTAAGGCATGTCAAAATTTAAAGCTTCTAGGCTTGAACATAACACCAGACTTAAAATGGAACTATCATGTGCAAGTTACCAGAGATAAGTGTTCTAAGCTCCTTGGTTTCATTTCAAGAAATTTAAATGGTGTCAAGTTTGAAGTACGTAGAAAAGTGTACATTGCATTAGTCAGGTCTTCCCTGTTGTATGGTATTCCCGCATGGCACCCTACCTACAGACAGAACATCTCATCCTTTGAGGCAATTCAAAACCGAGCCACAAAAATGATTCTGGCTAAAACTAACCACTCTGGCCTCGATTCTTCAAGTAGAAGATCCGCTTGCAAGCTACCATCTATTGAAGATCACCTAGAAGAATTGGATGTACTGTTTCTGAGAAAGTGCTTAGTGGACGATGTTGATCTCGACACTAAGCATATTCTCCATAGTAGAAACAGGTCAAGACTTCGAGGCGAGATGGTGGCAATTGATTCTCCTTTTGCAAGAACTGAAGCTTACAGACAGACTGTCATTTTATCCTCGTGCGACAAGACTGTGGAGGGAACTTCCTCTGGATCTGAAGGCTCTCAACATGAAGGCACTGGATTTCAAGAAACTTCTTAGGGAATCAAAAAATTAAAGTAAATAAAGTTCACACTTCACTTTCAAATAATATTATTATTTTCTAAAAGAGATTTGTACAATTCTATCATTATTCTTTTTAATTCAAATGCTGTATGTTTTTATAATTGTGAACTTTATATTTTGATAGGCTTATAATGTTAGTTGTTTGAATGTTTGTATTGTGGGTCTATCGTGGCCTACTATTGTGTTTATTCGTCGAGTTTTTATATAGTTTTTGATTATCTATTTTTGTTTAAACTTGCTACATAAATGTTAATTTTAATTACCTACTTTAATATCTACTTTAAACTTTAATATCAATTTTAGTACATTTACTATTTAGGGATATCACACACAATTCTGTGTTTAAGGGCTATGCTCGTTGTGATATTCCTAATGATTGTGAACATAATGTGATGATCATTGAATAATAATAAATAAATAAATAAATAAATAAATAAATTCAATATTGAATCTAGTCACAGCCATTTAAACATGACACCAACCATATCAAAACAACCATGTCCAGCACTAGTCTACTCAAGTTCTCTCTCACTCTAAAGTAACTCCCATTGCTAGAGCAGTGACGTTATGATGACAATGAATTCTGATGACAATTAACTCACATTGTAAACGAAAGAGATCAAGTTTGCACTGATCCCAGTCCATGAATAGAGTAGTGGGGTAGACTGGTTGGCAAGCAGACCCTCTTGTAACACGGTAGAGAAGACGGACTTGGTACAAGATGCATCGTTCCACGAGAGCTGGAAACAAAGCAACACGGTATGAGACTCAACTCTACCTTTCACACTAAGAACCTAGAACAGCAGTTCTCAATACAATTACAAGTATGAAACATTACCAAGTGCATACAGTGGTGGATACAGGTGGGGCAAACGCCCCCCCCCCATGATTCTTTAAAAATTAAAACATTTATATTATTTTATTGTGCAAACAGCGTAGCAGACGGCATATGTTACACTAGTAAGTATAAAAGGCCACCTTAAAAAGTATAATAATCACGTAGGGCGGTAGGGGAGGAAGTGAGTTGTGTGTGGAGTGAAGTTGGATTGGGATGTGATTGTGCACAATCGGTGCTGCCTACGCCCAAGACTCTTAGGTATCACCTACGTATAAGCATAAGCTACCGCCTTTGATGTCTGAGTGGTGAGTGCAAAATTAAGCCGTGCCGTGCTGTTGACAACAGCAGCAGCAGGGCACGGCCTGTTGAGCTACAAGGGCTGGCAGTGGCTGATTTGGTTGGTTTCAGTAAGCACGTTTCAGTGAACTGTCTGGTTTATTGTAGTTACAATGTAGGCCAATGCTGTAAATTGTAAGTTCGACATGACGACAAAACAAATTGACCCACACAAACTAGTACATTGTTTCGGTATTGCATTCCGCCCACCACTTTTTTCTAAAACGCACCAAATGCACTCTAAAAACCTGATTTTCTAAATTTTTGCCTGCCCCCCATTCCCCCCGTGCGTCCGTGCTTAGTCCCTTTCCCACAACTGTACATGCACACGCGAATCGCCCTCCCCCATGATTATGTCCTAGATCCGCTCGATAATTAGGTAATTACAAAACTTGACTTGCTTGCAAGTCTACTTATAATATTTTAGGTAGATAACAGATATATTAACAAGGGGTCTCGTTCGAGTTCGTAAAATAATTATTGTACTGATTTATTATTAGTCCCTTGGTAACAAGTTACAATTTTTAATGGTTTATTGTAATTAGAAAATGCAGAGGTGGTGTTATCATAGTGTTCATTTTCTTATAACTATTTATTATTGTTATAAGCTATTAACGGTATAGGTCTAAGGTTTTGAAGAGATAGAAAATTTAATTGGTGAAACACGTCAAGGTTGGGTTGACACCAAGTATGGCCTACCCATTTTCCATCCTGGGTAGAAACTTGAGGGGAATGACCACACTAATTTTAAAACAACACAAAATTACAATTAACACCACACCAATTTTTTAAACAAAATAAAATAACTTATTTTTAATTGTATAGTGTGATGCCCACACTGACTTATAAAATTCGTCCTCCTGTCTCTCGATTCTAACGTAGAGTGGAGGTGGTATTGACCCAAATTAAAATAGGCTACACACGTCTAACTCGGGGATATCTTTTAACAAGAGATAAGGTTGTTCCCAGATGTAACGCATGTGTTACCTAGGCCTACATCATATTATGCTTGAAGAATGTAATAAATATGATGCATTGCGCTCACAATTTGATCTCGACCAATTATATGAAGAACTTGTATCATTTTGTTAATGGCAACAAACTTCCTAAATTTCTCATTCAAAGTAATGTATTTATATTGAATTAACACAAAAAACATTTAACTTTTTATTCAAATAAATGATTTTTCTTTTGCTATGACTCATCTCTATTGCTTTCTTGTTTTTTTATGAGTAAAGCAAAGACTTCAATATCACATCCTGAAAAAAATAGCTCGAGTGTTTTTTTTTTCTTGTTTGTTTTCTCTCTACCGGGCAATTGGAAATTGGAGGGGACCTTCAAAATCTCTGAACTTTGATCTGCCAAGTTTTTTGGGTACAACTGAAGAAATATTTCTCATTAGTAGACCTATCATACTTTTACAATTTATTTTTATTTAGAATGCAATATTTTGTGATATTTAGGGTGATTCTGATCAAACGGGTGGGACTACAACGTTCATATTTTATATAGACAATAAGGTAATGTTGATGAAGTGACTTTTGAAAGAAACAAAATGAAAAAGTGAGAATTCATAGAAATAAAGGTTTTAATATAAGCCTTTAACAGGTGTATAATTAACAAGTAACTATAGAAACTTGACAATTTAATCGCCTACAATGCGTACAACTGGTTGGAGCGCCCTAGCTTCTCACGTCGGCGTCGTACCTCAAGAACGCTATAAAACATTGAATAAGTAATCTGGAGCAGTTATGTAGTTTTGTCAGAACTATATTGTAGGCCTACATAATTTTAATATCAAAATAAAAAAATCGGTAAGGTTTTGAATTCAAATAGTATCTAGGTCTAGGGCTATGAATGAAATAAGTACAATTTTATATTTCTAGGAAGCTTCGCAAATGCTTTTTCAGGCACTTTGTTGGATGAGCATAATTGTTTAAAAACGAAAAAAGCGTAAAATTGTGATTTTCATAAGAAATAATTATTCGATTACGCTCAAATTTCACACGAATATATTAATTCATAAAATTAAGGTTCTGTGAAAAAATTATTACAATCGGATAAAGCATGTAGGTGTTATAAGTCGAAGAAATTAAAAAAAAAAAAAAAAAAAAAAACGTAAAATTGCAATTATCATGAGAAATAATTTTTTGATTGTGCTAAAATTTCACACAAATATATATTAATTCATAAAATTAAGGTTCTGTGAAAAACTCATTACAATCGAATAAAGCATGTAGGTGGTTAAAGAAATTTTAAAAATAAAAAAAATCGTAAAATTGCGATTTTCATTAAAATTAATTTTGAAATTTTACACAAATATATTAATTCATAAAATTGAGGTTCTGTGAAAAAATCAATACAATCGGATAAAGCATGAAGGTGTTATAAGTCGAAGAATTTTTTTAAAAATAAAAATAAAAAAATCATAAAATTGCGATTTTCACGAGAAATAATTGTTCGATTGCGCTAAAAAACGTGGCAGTTCTAAATTCAGAGATTTTGAAGGCCTCCAAATTTTTTAATCGCAATTGGAGTTCAGATTAGCCGGAATCGTGATAACAGACAGACAAAAATACAAAAGGAAAAAAGGAAAAAAAACATTCCGGAATTTCATCTCCAGTGTAGTTGAATGGAATCTTTGCTTCGCTCGCTACGCTCATCCACAAAACTTACTTAGATGTAGCAAAACATTTAGTAAATCATTATTATACAGACTTGACCACAAATTATCGTCTTCATACTCTTTGCATATTTTGCATCGTCCTTGAAAGTAGAGATAAACAATAAACTTATTTCAAATGTATGTCAACATTGCCCTCAGTCAACAGACCATGAACCCACTCCCCTGGGAATCCACGTTTGAACTCATTTGTGTCTCTCTTGTGTTTTTGTCCAACCACATTTAGACCTATATTTTAACAACATTAGAAGATCCTAAGATTTTGTTAAAAATCTTGGTATTCTTCAGACACTTTAAAACACATTGAAAAACAATAAAATCCTGAAAAGTGGCAACACAGCATAAGATAATTGTGTGAGATTTTTTTTCATGTATGTCTTAGATGTTTCGTTTTGGTTTAGGGTTTCATTTTAGTTTAACATGATTTACGTTTAGATACGGTATCTACAAGATTATAATTTTAGTACCCTAACGTGCTTTGAGACAGTAGAATTGCCGGCATACAGTAGTGACGTCCATCTCGCAACAAGACGTTTTATATGGGTGGTTTACATTTAGAAAGAGGTAATGAAAATCTAAATTTTGTCAATTATAAAGTAAAACAAAGCAAACTAATTCAACAACAACCTCAAATTTAAGGATTTCAGTCTGGCTCAGATAGTGATACGCACGTACACATAGAAACACCAGAAATAAAAGAAACACAGCAAAATGACTTAAAATATATGTTTTCTCTAATATTTTGGTCTGTATAAGCATCAAGTTTTAAAAAGTAATTACCTACTTATTAACAAGGTAGGCTAATTAATTACTCAATCGAATGTAACTTATGCAAATTCAAGTATGTTATGTCAAATAAAACTTACTTATTAATGGAACATCATTAGTACATATCTAAAACTTGCATAACCGGTAGTTGTATTGTAGAGATGCGAATTTAAAAAAAAACGGCGGCCCGGCCCGGCCCGAGGCCCGGCCCGAAAGATGATCATCCTGGCCCGGCCCGGCCCGAATGTCGGCCCGAAAACCCGGCCCGGCCCGAAAGTCGGCCCGAAAGCCCGGCCCGAAAGCCCGGCCCGAAAGTCGGCCCGAAAGTCCGGCCCGGCCCGAAAGCCGGCCCGAAAGTCTGGATTTTTAGACTCGTCAAAGCAAATGGGCCGCCTTTGCCAACAGTATGATAGTATTTCTTAGTTCTGCGATTATATACCGTTATATACCTAGATCTGGGAGAGCATTGGGCAGTGGAGACCTAAAGCAAATTGCCCATGGCATGTTTATGAATTGTGCGTGTATATTTATCGATATGAGTGATGCCGCCAATAAGGGGCGCAAATGTAGTTGTAGGCCTACATATTTATGTGAGAGCACGTTCTATTTGTGTTTATTAGGGACAAGAGACCAGGCGAGTGAGTATACTGTTATTTCAAATCATATTGGACGGTGAAAAGCAAAGTGCCGAGTGACATGTTCACAAATTATTAATATTTATGACTTAAGTCTATGAGTATTGAGCTTGTATTGACATCGATGGGATCACGGGAGAAATGCCGCCACCGCCAGGCGACAATTTAAGGGCGCAGATGTAAGTTGTAAAAACACAGCCTGTCCTTCTTCATAGTCTGTCCATCTTCTTGTCGAAGCACGTTCGATATTGTGTTCGGGAGTATTGTATCGCAAATCATGTTGTGGGGGTGTGGTGATGTCCAGACTCCAGCCAAGGAGATGAAACTGTGAAAACGCATTGTTTTTGTCTGTCTGCTGACTGCTGTATCTTTCTTTCTTTCTTTCTTTCTTTCTTTCTTTAACGTTTATCCTATTCAGTTAAAAAATGATTTACAAATCAACTTCTCAATGCTTCGGCTCGGCCCGAAGCCCGAAACCGAAACTATCCCGAGCCGGAGCCGAAGCATTGAGAAGTCGGGCCGGGCCGGGCCGGGCCAAAAACCAATCCTTTTCCTAAGTTAAATATGGTGCCCGGCCTGAAGCCTGGCCCGAAAGCCCGAAAGCCCGAACTGGCCGAAAGCCCGAAACGGCCCGAAAGCCCGAACTGGTCGAAGGCCCGAAACGGCCCGAAAGCCCGAAACGGCCCGGCCCGGCCCGAAATTTTAATGCTTCGGGCCCGGCCCGGCCCGAAGCCCGAAAATAACAAAAACATCCGGCCCGGCCCGAAAGTCGGGCCGGGCTTTCGGGCCGGGCCGGGCCAAAATTCCCATCTCTATTGTATTGGCACATCATCATGTGCCATTCAACAATTCTATTTACTATTCATAAAATTCCAATGCAAGTCTTAAAAAAAATAGCAATGTTCCACTGTTTGTCATTACTCATTACCTAGCTTTGTCTAGCTCTAGGTATGTTGACTCTGAAATAAATACACTCAAAATTATTGTTAATTAAAACAATGAGTTTGAGTGTTGGTTATGTACAGCAATGTTATTGTAAAAAGAAACAAAAACTTTTAGTGTTATACTAGAGGTATATACAATGTATGCATGCACAATGGTCTGCACAAATATAAAGAGACATTTAACAGAATGGAAAATACAAGTTCTCTGTATGAACTCTTAAGCTTTCGAGTATATTACGACTTATAACGTTTTCAAAGTTAAAATAATAATAGATGACTAGATTTGTAACACAAAGTTTAGTACGTATGCATATGCACTTACTTAGTAGGTAGCCTACTTGAGGAACATAAAATAAGTAGGAACAATGGTGGCTTTTACAGTGTGCAAGGTGTGGCAATTGCACACCTGATCTGGTCAGGAGAAAAGCCTTGAAATTCACGGAATCCCTTATAGCGGTGGCAAATACAGAAGCTAATGCAATGGAAGCTTATTGTCAGACTAACCTACTTGCCCTCCAACCAACAAAAAGTGTATACCTTTCCTTTCATTCTTCATACACATCCCAAAACTCGAGCCCACTCATTCGAAGCAATGGTAAATCTATAACCCGAAACACAATGGTAAAATTCCTTGGGTTAGTCTTAACAGACACTCTTAGTTGGTTGCCACATGTGGATCAACAACTATGCGCCAAAATCAGAAGTAGCTGTTATTTACTTCGTAGGCTGAAATCACTCGTTGACTTGTCTGTATTAAAATTAGTGTACCTGCTCCTTTTGTTTAACAACTGTCCACTCACTGTCAAATGTTGATAACTGTAAAACCTTTACTTTGAGGGTGGAATCTGGCTTCAGGGAATTGAACCTGGCAGAGGTCTTTATGATGGTGGAAGAGCTGGCTTTAGAAGGGGTGCAGTGAGGCTGTTTATAAAAACTGGTGGAGGTCTTTCTGGAGACGGTAGATTTAGTTTTAGGGAAAGTAAGATCTAGCTGAAGGAAATCTAAACCAAAAGTGTCGGCCTTAATGAGGGTGGAAAGTGGCTGGGAATTGATCCCGGAAGTGCTGGCAATAGTGGGGGTGGAGAAGGGTCGATTTTCAAACCTAGAAGAGGTCTTGGTAACATAGGAGGAACTGGCCTTAGAGGGCGTGGAGAGAGGCTGGGAATCAAACCCAGAACAGTGAGTAGGCCTATTAGTAGGGTGGAGAATGGCTGCAGAGAACATATGAACCCAGGTGTTCGTGCACATAGAGGGAGGAACCCAGGTGGTGGTCTAAGTGACATACAGGCCTGTAACATACCTTGGGCCAAATACCACGTACCTCCCCACTTTACACACGCTCTAGAACCATAAAAAGTCTCCCATAAGTCAATGAACTTTATGTCATGCAACTTACATAGTGTTTGCAGGGCCCTGTTTACATTCACTGCCACCGCATTGGCACGACACAGCTCCTCCTGCTGTCGGTACAACTTGTGGTTATCCTGCGAGCGCGGTAAAATGCCTGAAACTAAAATTACAATTATTATTATTAATTTCTATTAATTAATATCAATTACACCTACTGGAGTGTTTCCCGACTAACCAAATCGAGAAATAAAATTACAATGTCCGGGTTCGGGTTCCCCCTTTTTATCTTCTTGATGAGGTTGTCCAACTGCTCTACTAGGCCCTATGTCTTCGGGACTCTGCTTCCTGAAGATGTTGTTCACTCCGGCGTGGATGATCACCCTCTTGAAGAAAGGAGCTGCCCCTACTTGGACAGCAACAGGCGTGAGCTTCATCCTGGAAAAAGACAGTGAAGCCTACACAAAATCAACGAAATTACGTTACCGGCTCTTACAGAGTCGACAGTAAAGCAAGTTATGAGGTGTGTGTGTGGCTTGTTTTGCCTTTGTTTTGATGTTTGTTTTGACCATGTTTAGACCAGGTGTTATTGTTTATGTTTCGCTCAAATAGGCCCTAGTTGTCTGCTTTTGGCTAATAATATAATAGATATGGTCGGAGGCAAAGAGCTTGGAAAAATGCCTGATTAGTTACTCGTTGATAGCAAGCGGTCACGTGACAGCTAGACAGGCAGGCACGGTGGAGAGGGTAATGCATTGATCATAGTTTATCTACCGACGGTAAGATCGCTACCTGGGGGGGCGGGGCTGGCAGTAGTGTTCGGGCATAGTCTGCACTCCTACCAGGTAGCCTGGCACGAGACACAGTCAAACATTATTTAAAAAATCCTAAAAAGTAATCACGTTTTTGGTGTTTATAGTAACAAAAAAAACTTCAAAACCTTTAACGTCGCTATTTCAACGAAAGTACTTTTCCGTTGAAAGTCCTTTATATTTAAAGTACCCCTAGCGACGTTAAAGGTTTTGTAGGTGGAGTATTTTAGTGAAAAAGGTTGGTACTGTTTACAGTGTTGGCTATGTTCATTTTTACGATGACAAATGCTCAGTTCACGCCTCGTAGGCCTAGGCCTAGGCCGTGTCACTCCTCGCTACTTAGGCCTATAGCTTACAATTATTAACTCATGCTGAAACGAATGAACTGGAACTGTCGGCAAATTATTCTATCAAGGAAAATAACGAATGGTTTCAAGTAAATGACCTTTCTATCAATAATACAAAAACAGTACTAGTTAACTTCCATACGAGTAAGGGTGAGATTATAGAAAATTTGAATGTATATAGTAGTGGAAATGATGACACGGATAATATCCCTAGGGTAAGGGAACTAGTTCTGGATCGGGGTTGAGTTGTGGATCAAAATCTTTGGGCTTGTGTAAGTTCTACATGTAATGTACTAGTTGCACTGACAGTATATTTTTCTGATGAATTGATCCAAGGAGCATTGGAATTGCACACTGTCATCACCAGGTTGAGTCATTTGTCAACTTAAGTAGAAATAGTCAACAATGCTATCAAAATGGTTGCCGTTTGCAACAGACGCAATTGATATACACATGCATTTATCATTGTAATATTTCATCAGTTATTAGCACAGCTTTCAAACTTTGTCAGAATTTTTATTATTAGTTTTGCTAAAAATTGACTATAATAGGTTTACTGTACAACTACTCAAAGCACCCTTGCGGGCAGTGGCGTGGCGAACATACCAAATCGGAGCCCAGGTACCGATACCAAAAGGGGTGGGTGGGTAGGTGGTCCCGCAGGGACCCACCCACTCATTACTTTTTATTGAAACATAATATTTTATATACTTTATATGACTATTTTAATTGTTAAAATCACATCCTACTGAATTGTATGGCTACAGCTCTTACTTACCTTATAGTTTTACTAAACCGTTGAAAAGTTTGTCATGAATCATGATTAAGTAAAAGTGCAGACAACATGCATGATGGATATTCATCCAGTAGTTCTCAACTAAACTAATAACAGGTAGCAATTCAACAATTCTGCTAAATGAATAGACAAGCTCGCTTATATTTGATTGGATAGATTGAGTTGGGGAATTTAAGTAAATAAACAGCTGGTGGCATGGAGGAAGTCAGGAACATTTTCGAGTTATCTGTTTTAATTTTTAGTTACCGTCTTATAAAGCAGGATTATCGACGTCGTGAATGCAATAAGAAGAACATTCTTGGACCTATTTCAATTGAGGTATTTCCAGTACAATTTCTACATAAAATAGCATTGATTTCAATGAGATCGAGACAGCAAGTTTGTCCGTAAAAGAATAAAATCGTATCTTTTCTCTTCAAATATTTGTTAACAAAGTGTTTCTTTAAAACACACAGATTTGTACCAAATTACTTTGAACATACATTTTTCCAGGGGAACGCCCACGGAGCCCCTAATTTTCATTATTATGCGTTTAAGTAGTTTTCCTAAATCCCAAATAATGGCTCTGCCAATAAACGGAGAAAACAAAAAAAAATAACAAAATAGTTTTCCAAAACGCACAGATTATCTAACGGTCTAGGACATACATTTTTTTTTCAAATGGGAACGCCCCCGGATTCCTCTTGTAGGCATTAAATTTTTCATTGATTACTTTCATAGTGTGTATTTTTTCCCAAATTCTGGCTATGCCGCTACGAGGAGGCAAAAAGGAATAACACACTGTTGGCTTTATGAGTTAACAATTAAAACAAAAGCGCAATGTGTTCAGCGATTCGGCTGATTTTTATAGTACACACTAGCACACACACAGTCACAGAATAAGTGCCGTTTATCTTGAAGAGTAATCCTCATTCGCTTCGCTAACTCGCTCATTTAATAAATCATATATTAATTGCCAGTAAAACGCACCAAATCCATTCTAGGAACACCAAAATTAAAAAAATTCCCTGCGGGGCTAATCTGGGGAAGACAAAAAAGAATTAAAACCCGTTGGCTTTATGAGTTCAACAAAAAAAATTATATTTTCAGCCATTTCATTAAAATTCCATTACATAAAAATGAGGCTATCAAATCATGTTAATTGCTGGTAAAACGCACCAAACCCATTCTAGGATCACCAAAATTTAAAAAAATCCCTGCGGGGCTAATCTGGGGAAGACAAAAAAGAATTAAAACCCGTTGGCTTTATGAGTTCAACAAAAAAATTATATTTTCAGCCATTTCATTAAAATTCCATTACATAAAAATGAGGCTATCATATCATGTTAATTGCTGGTAAAACGCACCAAATCCATTCTAGGATCACCAAAATTGAAAACATTCCCTGTGGGGCTAAACTGGGGAAGACAAAAAAGAATGACAAACCGTTGGTTTTACGAGTTCAACAAAAAAACATTTTTTCATCCATTTCATTAAAATTTCATCACATAAAAATGAGGCTATCAACATCTATAAAATCATATTAATTGCCGGTAAAACGCACCAAATCCATTCTTGGATCACCAAAATTGAAAAAATTCCCTGCGGGGCTAAACTGGGGGCGCGCCCCCAGACCCCCTTGTTGCCCACGAAAGTAGGGGGTGGGTATAGTTATAATATTGTAGGCACCGATCACTCTTAGTAGTTCGCCACGCCACTGCTTGCGGGTGTCTACAAATAAGAGGTTTTTGTTCGTTTTTTTAGATCGTAACACCATGTTAAATGAATAGGACATATGCAGCAAGCCTAATAGTGTTTAAAAACCAAGTTTAAAAGTAATTTAGGCACACTTATTTTTAGAGCTTGTCTTAACAGATGCAAATCTAAAAAAAAAAAAAATGTTTTGGTCTAGCCTAATTTTTTTTAATATTTTTTTCAAAATTTTGAATTTGATATAAATTTGTGTTTAGAATATTTGGCTTATAAAATTTATACTCAGGTGTTAGCTCTTGTCTTTGTCTTTAAATTTTGTATTGAAAAAAAAATTGTGGTTAGCATAATTGCTGCAAATAATTCACAATTACAATTTTGATCCACAACTAATCCGGGGACTGATTGTGGATCAATGCTGATACCGGGCGTCCAGAATCAAATTTGTCAGGTGCGGCTGCATCACTACAGTTTATGAAACATATCAATGAACCCCTGATATCAATTTGAAAAGTTTTAGGCTGATGATCCACAACTGATACCCAGGTATCAGTTCTGGATCAAAGCACTACTTTTTTTAATTGGCTCATTTTAGTACCTTCGTAAACTTTTTTTAAATTTTTTCTTTTGCAAACATTGTCGGAAAGTTAATCAATAAGAATGTAGTATGTGGGAGTAACAAAAAAAAAATCCTGATACTCAAAATTGTAATATTGCTTAACCCGATCCAGAACTAGTTCCCGTACCCTATATCAAAGGATGCTAACTTTTTAGGATTGTTCTTAGACAGCAGCTTAAACTGGAAACTACATGTACAAAAACTAGCATCCAAGCTAGCAACTGCATGCTTTGTGTTGAAGAAAATGAATCGTCTGGTTAATGACACAACTTTAAGATCTATATTCTTCTCATACTTTCATGCTATTATGTCCTACGGAATTGCACTTTGGGGAGACTCAACCGACAGTAACAAGATATTTATTCTACAGAAAAAGGCAATAAGAGCAATAACGAAATCTGGGAATAGGGATAGCTGTAGGCCACTTTTCAAAAAACTGAAAATTCTACCCAAGCCATGTGTATACATTTATGAAGTTATAACATTTATTCACAAAAATCTTAATTTATTCACCTGTAATTCAGATGTCCATAATATTAATACTAGGAATAAGAATAATTTAAATGATAGAAAATCTGGATGCGACAGAAAGGGCTTGCAGTATCGGGCATTAACCTTTATAACTCCATTCCATCAGAATATAAAAACCTTAATGATCATATTAAATTTAAGAAAAAAATTAAATTGTTTCTCATGGAAAGATGTTTTTATTCAGTGGAGGAGTTTAAATTGGATTCTCAAAATCAAATCTAAATTAAACAAAGGTTACTGATGGAATTTTAATGTTACTCCCAATTTTTAAAATTTAAATTATGTTATTATGTTATTATGTCATATTACGTTTATATGGTTTAAGTTTATCTCATTATTATAAATATTAATAATCTGACAACTCAAATGTTCAACTCATTTATATATTATGTGAATGTATATATGAACCAAAAGAGGCTAATAAATATAGGTACTATACTATACTATCCGGAGAAAAAAGGTCCGATGGAGCGCTAGTGAGCAATCAGCTGTTTAGCAAGATGGCCGGGTAAAAGGGGATAGCTGCCGTCCACACGCTTGGCTAACATTGCATGGACCCAAGCTTGAAACCTACTTTTTCTGTTGAAAACGTCCAGTTACATAATAGAAAATGATTCAGAACTATAGGTTAATATCTTGTGGTATAGTTAAAGTTTAAACATAATGAAAATCTGTAAAGAATAAGTGATTTCATATAGGGTACGTTCTTCCCACGTACTGCATTTCAAATTACTAGCGCCTATGATTTGTTTGCCCTAAAACAAAGAGCATCAATTACTAATCCCAGAGTATAAAATAACCTTGTAGTATAATATGCTAAAGCAAGCGTGGACTAGTAATTTGACAAAATGTTAATGGCCTAGAGCTGTGATAAACTGAGAGAACAGCGCGGAAAATTGACGGCCGCCTAGCTTGGCCTAGGCCTACTGCTTGCCAGTTTCAACCATCCCTAGGTGTCAAATGACTCGGCTAGAAGAAAACTACCTAATAATTTTTGTTACTTAATTATAAATTTAAAAAATAATTAACCAGTCTGTATCCCAAAACTATAAATTTATTTCAATAAATTGGATAGGCTCCGTCAGCTGTGTTGTCTAGGCGTGTTGATCTCGCATTTACAACCAAGTCGCCTGAAAGCCTAGCAGATGTGCTAAACTCTGGCTTAAATAATAATATTCTGGCCAGACTTAATTTCGTATGTAGGCCATCACACTCTTTCGAGCTTATTATATATTTAATGAAGAGCCTCCACGAAATAATAAACATGTAGGCCCTAGGCCTACTTTGACACCGCACCAAAGCAAATCTAGGCCTAAAAATCTCGCGTGAACGGCTGACAAAGGCAATTAAATGTGCAAAATGAAGGGCGATATGAGGTTAAATCCATTTTTCAAACATCTGGTGTAATCTGCTTACATATAAACACAGACATTAATCGGTAGTGTAATCGGCAAGATAAAATAATGTCCCATATATGCTTCATTCAAGAACCTGTCAACATTCACTGCCGAGACCCAAAAGTCAAGTTTAGATAATACCTTTCAGGTAGTTTTGTATGAGTAAATGGTTGAAATGGATGGAAATCTATTTGGTTACTGTATTTTATTGCTTTCTAAATTGCAATTTTGGTGAATTAAATATACAATCATAATATTTCTTAGTATTTTCGTAGACTGACGCGATTCACCATGCGTTTACCTATCCCCGATTCTCTAGTTCCTCACTCGCGCGCCAGAGAGCCATAGGCTACTGTTCCTTGTTTCCTCGGATACTATACTATACTATACTATACTAGGCCTATACTATACTATACTATACTATACTATACAATAGGCCCTACCAGAATGAAATGAAACATGTAGGCCTACGTGTATTTTTTAATAATATATATCACTATCTATTTAATATTACTCATTTTAGGATGTTTTTCGTTGGTTTTATTGAAAAAAAAACAAGTGTTAAAAACTGGTCCATACCAACCGAAAAAGTACCAATACCTGTAGGTCTGTTTTCATTATATTTTTAATTGAATGTGGTACGATAGGTAAATCGGTACTTTTTCGGTTGGTGTGCTCCCCTATTAATACAATACTCCACCTACAAAACCTTTAACGTTGCTGTTTTAAATCTAAAGTACCTTCTAAACCTTTAACGTCGCTATTTTAGGCGAAAGTACTTTTCTGTTGAAAGTCTTTTATAATTAAAATAGCGACGTTAAAGGTTTTGTAGGTGGAGTATTAGCCATACCCACGTAATAGGGGAGCACACCAACCGAAAAAGTACCGGTAAATCATTGATAACATATCGTATGCCTAGGCTTGGGCCTAGGCTTACGCTCAAAGATGTTGCCTAGGCCTAGCCTAGGCTAAACCTTGCTAAACTAAGCTAGGGCCAGGCTGGGCTGCCCTAGCCTACGATATGCAAAGGTTATGCCTTCAGCTAGGCTAGGGCGTAGGTTCGAGACCAGCATTTTACATGACCTTCAGCTTCAGATGTCTAAAACAGTTTTAAATTGTGCATTAGTATGTAAACTAGTTAATTGGGTGTAATATTATCGTAAATAGGCTGCTCGTATTAGTATAATTACCTAAATATTCTACGAAAGTCTTCCGACCAGCAGCATTCGATTTCGTTATGACATGTTGGTGCAACTGCTAGTGCAAGACTTCTTCTTCACAGTGGGCGTGACCTGAACTTGTGAATGTGCGGCCAGCTGTCATTACATATAGACGGAGAGCCAGTGACAGTTTCTATTGCCTCATAAGGTACATATGTTTTGACCAATGGAATAGAAGCGGAAATTCAAGTCATTTTCAAAAATGCCCGTCTTACGACTCAAAGCGGGGGCGTTTACCCGTCAGACGCCCCCAAAGTGGGCCCCAAAAAGGGTCAAATCTGCCCCTATTAAGTATACATGATTAAAACATACGAAACTTTATAAAATAAGTTAGCCCAAAAAAGAATATCACTCGTACAAGGGGCTGCGTTGGGCCGTTGACCCGTCAGACGCCCCCAAAGTAGGCCCCCAAAAAAGTCAACTCTGCCCTCATAAGGTATACATGATTCAAAAATACGTCATTTTATAGTGAAAATTACCAGAAAAACGAATATCACTCGTCAGACGGGCTGCGTTGGGCCTTTGACCCGTTAAACGCCCCCGAAGTGGGCCCCAAAAAAGGTCAAATCTGCCTTCATAAGGTATTCATGATTCAAACATACGTCACTTTAAAGTTTAAGTTACCAGGAGAACTAATATTAGTCCCAGTCGTCAGACGATCTGCGTTGCGGCTTTGACCCGTCAGACGGCCCCGGAATTGGCCCCTAAAAATGATCATATCTGCCCTCATAAATTGAACATGATTGAAAAATACGGCATTTTATAGAAAAATTTCTCGGAAAAGAATATCACATGTCAGACTGGCTGTGTTGAGCCCTTACCCGCTACTTCCCCCCCCCAAAAAAAAAAAGTTTAAAAAATGTTTTGTCTCGAATACTTACGAAATTATGTTGGATTTAATCGGATTCGTGACGATAATATGTTGTCATGATGTTTATGCATATTTTGGGTCATTGAGCCCTGCAACTACCACTTTTTATTTTTTGGGAATATCTAGATCGATGAATAAATCAGGAAGACATGTTATACTTCGTCTTATGGTAATTATTTAAATAATAATGGTGTGTGTATAGTATGTTAGGGTGTAAACTGTAAAGAGTGTTGTAATTTTATTTTTTTTACCAATGAAGAGTTGTGTTTAATTTACTACTTGTTACATGATACTATACGGTTTCTGACTTTTAAATCACAGATTAGCTTAAACTTTTGCATATTGTATAACAATACAAGATAATCATTGACAATCATTTACTTTTATCAAAGAAGTATGAGATCATAGTCATCATAAGTTACGTAAGTAATTATCATCATATGATAACCCACTGCCTCCTAGATGCTCGTCGTGGCTCCTCGTTCCCTGCCTGTCCATGCAACATAGTTTGATTGTTGAAGACAATTCGCACTTTTTTCCCACAGCGCTAGTTACCGTCCCCAAGAGCTTTCTTTTGTTTTCGTTGTTTACATACGATCTGCATACGATTCAAATGTCATCATGCCAGAGATGAGCTATATTTTTCTTCATAATAGGCAATGGTGCGTGCAAGAAGTTGTAAGATACCCGGATGCCATTATCTAAAACAAGTAGGCCTTTCTTTGCATGAACTACAGGGAAATAAGGAAATTGTGCCACCCAGGCCCCCCACCAGACTCCCCTTTAGCACGCGCCACTGCTTGATGGAAAGCATGTGGAAAGTAATATTGTTTAGCTCGTGTCCTAGTCAAGACTAGGGCCCGAGTAGGCTACTTAAGCCCATTGATTTTTAATTTGATTAGGAATAAGAGGCATAGGCCCTATAGATAAAAATAACATGCCTATTAGCCCTTGCCTTATATTATCAAACAACAAAGCTATCAATATCTACTTTTTGTTTAATTACCAGCATAATATAACTAGACAAATTTGTATATTACTATTCTGCAAACCTTGATAAGTGATGTACGTATACAAAATACGATCTAAAACATTCAATTTAGTTGGATTTAACAGTAAAATACATGGGAGATGACATTTAATGTGACAACAACATCAAAAACAAAAGAAAGCTCTTGGGGACGGTAACTAGCGCTTTGGACAACAATTAACACTGTGCGCGTGGACAGGCAGGTAACGAGGAGCCACGACGAGCATCTAGGAGGCAGTGTGATAACCTATTAAGCAATAATCTTTCATAAGTGTTGAATTATGCAAATAGTTTTTATAAGTTATAAACAATTGGGGGCTAGAATATAATTATAAATTGGTATGTCATAATTAACTCCAAACATCAAAACTTTCATACATTCGTTATCACAGTATGTTTGAACTTTTTACCATAGTAATCTTCAGAAGTAATCATCATCATATCATAAGTAAGAATTTTTAATGTGTTAAATCATGCAAATAGTGTTTATAAGTTACAAACAATTGAAGATTAGAATATATAAATTGGTTTGGTATAATTAACTTCAAATATCAAACTTTTTACCACATTCGTAATCACTGTACGCTTGTACGCTTTAACATTTTATTAGAAATCATCATCATATCATAACAACGTAATAATCTTTACATGCGTTGAAACATGCAAATACTTTTTATTGAGATTAGAATAAATAAATTGTGAAAAAATTAAAACTGTAATCACATTCGTCATCACTGTACGCTGCTTCCGAAACATCTATGTCAACATCATCCTCATCGAAATTCTCTACTTCTAAATAAGGTGACCATATGTACCGGTTTGACCGGTACAGTACCGGTATCCCGAGACACTCATTAAAATGACGTATTTGTACCGGTTTGCAATTTTGGGGAGAAAGTGTCCTGGTATTTTCTTAACTATACCGTGCTAAGAAAGATAATGTTTTAAAAAAACTTCGGATAAATACTAATAGCAAAAACGGATATAGTTCTTCCACTTCCAAGAAAATAATTCATTTTCTCTAGGGGTGTGCGAGTATTAATAATGATTTTGGTGGAGGTGCCGGGTTGCGCACGTGTGTGAAAACATAAAAATCGTTAGGTCTATACATTTTTGTCGCTACTTTACCAATGCTGATTACTTAGCCATAATAGTAACCTGAGTCTGTTGATATCATTTTGGAAGTTTTGAACTTTTTTGGGGCACAAATAATAAAAATATGTCCTCACTATAGTGTTTGTTTCAACATTTTCATGTAATATCACTTACTGAATGTCATAGACTAACCCTAATAACATTTGTGCTTGATCATTAAAATGATCTAGAGAGAGGTTACATTTTTAAATCAATTAGATGTTACTCTGACTTCACGTTTGGAGCCTATATTTAGACTTAACATCAATAAATACAATTATTATCGTTCATATTGTAATTAATAAATATAATTCAAAGAGCATAATAGTGAAATTTTAAAAATAAGACGAAGTACTCGGACTCGAATTGGACTCGATACTCGAGTTATTTTAAGTACTCGCTTCGAACTCGACTCGAACTCAAAAATCAGGACTCGCACACCACTAATTTTCTCAGTCATTAGTTGCAAATTGATTTTGTTTACAGATAATTGAACATCAAAATGTATCAATCACTCAACTGAACTATGTTTTTGATTAATTACTTACCTACACTTATTATTTCGTTGTAAAGACAAAGACTTGTATTAAAAGTTTAACCATCCATATTATACAAATTAATTAAATGCATTTTTAAATTATCTTTATTCTTATTGATTAGGAATTGATTCATTAGTATGATGCCCTTATCAATACATTATTATCTGCTGATTGTTTGTATTTTATTTTGTGCTATCGTTTTTGAACCACCAGATCAAGATTATATGACTACAAAAATGTACACATTATTATTATTATTATTATTATTATTATTATTATTATTATTATTATTATTATTATTATTATTATTATTATTACTTTATTGACAATATTCAGATACAGCAACTACATATGAATATTGAAGGAGGTAGACAACAGAGCAAGCTCCATACCACATGGGGCCTACCACCAGCGTAAATACTAAATTAGATTACATTACCCTAACAACAATATCACATTTTGATGTCAGAAAGCTAATTTCTGGACATTTGAAACAAATATTTTTGTTCTCTGGCCCAGACCCTGAAATGGTCCGTGGGGGTACACATGCTTACTCTTTAGTAATTGTCCCGGTTTTTAACTTTCAAAATATGGTCACCTTACATGTGCTGCCCCATAAGTGCTTTTCTTGGTGTTGTCTCTTACTGTCTAGTTTTAATATTTATTCTATGTAACTGTCTCACTCAATTTTTCAGTGTTTTCCCTTCTACTAAGGCTTATTATGTTTTTCATGAGGGCTGTGCCCATTGAGGTTTGTTTGGCGGTGAATGTTTTGTTTATTGTTAGAGAGAAGAAGTGAAGGTTTTGGGGGTTGTGAAAGGAGTTGTTTGCTTGGAGACAGGGGTCGGTCTACGGATCTTCAAAGGTACAGATAACATGTTTGGTGCCTCTTCATAATAATTTTTAGTGTAAAATAAACTTTTCTTTAATTCTACCTATACAAAAGTGTAGTTATTTTCTTCTCTTTACTAAATAGCCGTGGCAGGAGAGTAGCATCCTTATGTCTAAGTTTGAAAATCATTCTCTCATCACTCATGTGGGCCATAATGCTCCAGTGATGATAATAAACGAAAATGACAAAATACATATACAACAAACTAAGGCGACATACATTTTATGATCATTTGGTAAGAATAAAATAACAATTCTTGTTTTTACCTGACTGGCTGTTGTAACATTTTCCAAACCCATAAGATAAGGTGGATTTTTTTGGGTTGAGGTTCTTCTAGATTCATAGTAGTACTTGATGACATTCGCTTTCTTAACGGTGTTGCAGTATAATGCGTTGCTCCTATATTTGGTATGGGCTCGCTAGTAAGAGCGATCAGATTTGATCCTTATATGTTGTTGAACTTGAAGACGTTATTTGGAGTGTTTCTAGTATTTTTTTAGTAGTAGAATCCTGACTAATGTCTTGAGGAATAGGCACAGATTCTTTGCATTCATTGATGTTACACGAATTAAAAGGTAATGATGAACTATTGCAAGGAGATAAAGCTGTAATGTTTTCAGTTGTCAACTTGGTCAAAGATTTCTCCAAGTCTTCATTTCTTCGCACGATGACAGTGCCTCGAATTCTATTACAGGACCAACAACTCTTTCATGTCTCTTTATCAAAGTCTCAGTTAGGTGTGGGATATTTAATGCACTTAGGAATGTGTTCAGCTGAGTAGGTCCCATTCCTGCGTCCAGCAAGCCTGCAAATAAAATACATCTAATCAACAACAAAATATGGGTGTGCGGGTCCTGGTAACTATTATTGCTAATCAGGGTTGGTAAGGAAGCGCCAAAAATAGGTAACGATTTATACGTTTTTACAATAGCCCGTGACCCGGCACCTCCACCATTTCTATGAATCGGGTGAATTTGCTATAGGCTACCCGGCACCTCCACCAAAATCGAAAATTTTCTGATACTCGATTTTTTTTTTCATTGCAAAGTTTTGGTGGTATCACATTTTGCACTATAGTTGTGTTTGAGAGGACAACTTGATCGTACTCTGAATGTATTTTATTATACGAATTACGGGACTAAACTGAAGAAATTTCATTAAAATTAGGGGTCAACTTTAGTTGACCAAACACGTACGTCCTTCAACGCGCCTTTGAGTATAGCGTTCCCGGTGTTTTGTGTCCCAAACACAGGACATAAAATACGAAGTCCTCACTGAGATGTTGCAGCTTGTGTGAAAGCAGGAACTAGCTCAGTGTAGTTATACTCCCGGTGCACATACGATATCGTAGTGTAACATGGACTTTTTAGCCAGGTATAATTTTTGGCATTAAATTCTTTGGCATTAAATGCTAAAAAAGGGTTTTGGCATTAAATTCTTTGGCATTCGAGGATGTAACCGGTCAAAATAGGGGCTCACGACAGCAGCTTTTTTTTTTATTTATCGTGGGAAACCTGTTATAGGGTGCAATTAGCCCCTCTTCAGGTAAACTAGGTATGTGTGGATAGGAAATTGTGAAGGGATGTCCGAGGGCTATTTAAGAGGACTCAATCCCTTGAATTCGCCTTGACGACTGAGGAAAACCTCGGAAAAAACCTTCAGTCAGGATTGCCGGTCTCGACGGGATTCGAACCCGGGACCTCCCAAATCAGAGTCGAGCGCTTAGCGCCCGAGCCAACACTGTCGGTGACAGCAGCTTATATTTGCTTAATTAAATACAGTAGCCCTACATGCTTGGAGAAACACAAATTTCTAATTCAAGGCATTAAGTATTACAATAATTTTACTTTCCTTCCATTACGGAGTATTTGATCAAGTCTATTATCCCATATAGGCTACAGGCACTGTAAATTAATCAATAAATTAAAAGTTCTGATCATCAGAGTTTTTCCGTAATCCGAGATGTACACGGTGAACAGCCTACGCCTGTGGTCAATTTCATACTTTCAACAATGGTGGTAGGTATATGCATGCAAAAACTAGAAATAATAGCACTGTTCATGAAAGGCAACATATTTTTTGAGTATTTTGTGAAATCTAATTTTAGAGATGTGTAAAAATAGTACTTTGTTCCATATGAGCCTATGATTCATTCTAGTAACATGAATTTTAAAACAGTACTGTATGTGGTGCTTTTCCTTCCTCCGCTGTGTGCGATTATCAACATTGAAATTCGTATTGAACTGCAACCCTAGAAAATGATGATGATTTTTGTTGCTTTTAAACGTCTCATAGTAATGCACTAAGGCTTTTCGAGACGATGAGTGGTAAACTGGTAATAGATGACGATAAAGGACGATTATTACAACAACAAAAACCTGGCTTATGCGGGATTTGAACCCAAATCCTGGTAGAGCCATACACTTCGGGCCAGAGCCCTAATTGTATGTGCTACCGTGGAGCGTGGACGGCTCCCTAGAAAATGGGTCGAGGACCAAAATTAGTAAATTTTGTTCAACAGAAGACAAAATGTTATTTAAATAGTTTATTAGTATCAATTAAATCAACTACAATATGTCAAGATGTACTTTAAGTCTAGGAATACCATATAAATTACAAGTGTTCATTCTACAAATCAGTATGGTAGGCCTATAAAAAAGGAAAGCTTGACAAGCAAGTCCAAGTTCAGAGATTTCGAAGGTCCCCTCAAATTTTCATCCAGATCGCATATGCCGTTTGCCTGGTAGAGAGCGAACAAACAGACAGAAAAACAAACAAACAAAAAAAACAAAAACAAAAAAACAAAAAAAACAAAAAAAAAAAAAAAAAAAAAAAAAAAAAAAAAAAAAAAACACCCGAGCTAAATTTTTTGGGGGGTCGGTGAAATTGAAGTCTTCGCTTCGCTCATCCAAAAATTAAAATAACATTTCTCGAGACAATCCTACTAAGTGTTACGTACTTAAAAAGAATGGTTTTGTATTTTGAATTGTAAAGAAGTTAATATTTAATACAATCCAGACATTAAAAAATCCATCCCGATCGGGGTACGAACCCGAGTCTCCCACTTTCCGGGTGGACGCATTAGCCAACTAGACCACCGAGACGGTAACTATTTAACTTCTGTATTGTCGTTACATTATAGAACTTGAATGGATGGAACAATAAAGCATCGAAAAACTGTTGCTGTTGAATTGACCAAACAAACATATTTATAATGTCATTACCTTACGCAGGTATGAGCGAGGGTATATTTCTTGATTTTGTTGTTTGTTTGTAGTTGTTTGTAAAATTTGACTCTTCCATAGACAATTATTAGCTATTGCTTGTTATTTCCATAGTAATAGTGACAACACCCCTTAGTTTTAGTTCAAATAAAATAATTACAATGTAAACAATAGAAAACCGATTCGAAGTTAAAAGTTTGGAAAAAGGCTGCTTAACACACTAAATACGCTCATACGCCACTGTGAACTGTGACGAAATCATCCCACACGCTGCAAAGATTGATTAACATAACGTTATTTCGTTGTATTCTCAATGGTTCTTGTCTTTGAGTCCGCAAACCAAACCAATAAGCACACTTGAATGAACACTGAGAGCAAACAGAAATTTTAAATTTAAATTCCTCCAGGGAAATTTCCTGTCCATGGCGCAATGCATTCAGGTGGATATCTAGGTTTATTGGAGTTAGGACAATTGTGAAGGTAGAGGGTATTAATAAAAAAACTCAATCCCTTGCATTCGTATTCACGACTGAGCAAACCTTGGTGGAAAACTTTAGTCAGGATTGCCGGTCTCGACGGGATTTGAACCCGGGACCTCCCGAATCAGAATCTCGAGCTTAACCCTTGAGCCAACACTGTCGGTTAGACAGCAAAAATTAATATTTCTTAACTAGTACTTATAAGAATTCAGAATGTTACCGGCAATACAGACTGGAATTTTTTCCCCAAGGTTTTCGTCTGACGTTAATGTGAATTCAAGAAATATAATATCTCTTTTTTTACAGCCCTTGGGCATCCCTTCACCGCTGCCCTCAAAATACTTTGGTTAAGTCACTTGAAAGAGGGGCCGCAAGAAATTAATATGGGGCACACATTGCTCAGTCGATCATAGTTAGACCGCACTACGCAGAGTCGACGATAGAGTGCGTTGCGGCAGCAGTTGCGAAAGAACCCGGGTTTGTAGTATCCGTCAGATAGAGCCACTTGTGACTCTAGATGGATTACACCTGGGGTCGATAAAGGTAGTTGGCGTGTCACGTGGTTAGGGGCGCGGTTTAAGAAAGTAACTTGTTTGCTGTGCAATCCAATAAGGAATTAATTTTGTTATGATTCAATTAATTACCTGGACAATGGACATCCTTACCCGGTCATCTCATGGAGCGGGGTTAGGTGGTTCAAATCTCAGCTGGGGCGTTTTATTATTACATTCTATTCTTCATATTTTTCTGAAAACGATTTCATTACATTCGGCCTCGTTGCGGACGCACAAACAATTCTATGTTAGTTCAGAGATAATACGTCGGAGATAATTATCATGTATCCCCCCCCCCTTCCCCCTAAACTTACTACTTAAGACCGCGTTTTTCTATTTTCCCAAATATCATACCAACTCAAAATATAATAAATGGCTTTGAAACCTGGCACTTTTAGAAAATCAAAACTATTTTTTCCCAAAATTTTATGATCGGGCACACGGCTAATATCGCCTCTTCAAAATAATTTCAAATTCAATTCGCCCAAGCATACCATTCAACGTAGGTAGTTGTTCAACTGATTTTCTAGAGGCTGACAGAGATTTTTTTTGAACAACTGTTTATCAGCGAATTTTTTCGTTTGGCGGTACAAATCGATACAAAATACCGCCAAACGAAAAAATTCGCAGTTAAGACAAATTATAGAAATAAATCTTTTTTCTATCAGTCAGCCTCTAGAAAATCAAATGAAAATGTATGTCACGATAACACAACTACCTACGTTGAATGGTGTGCTTGGGCGGATTGACGTTTGAAATTATTTTGAAGAGGTGATATTTGCTTTGTGCCCGATAAGAAAAATTAGAAAAAATGTTTTGATCTTCTAAAAGTGTCAGGTTTCAAAGCCATTTATTCTATTTTGACTTATTGTCATATTTGGGAAAATAGAAAAACGCGGTCGAATAGCCTTAGCATGTATAGCACGCAGGAAACGTTCAGTTGGCTATACCTTGTAAAAAATACAATCCAAGTATCATCAAATTGAAGTGTAGGCCTACATTAATAATGTGATAAAATCTCAATCTAAAGAAAATAAACTAGAAGAGATAAAAACCCAATGACATCGTCAAACGATAACAATGATTTTGCTTTGTTTATTATCATGTCCTTCAAGTAGGCATAGATAAATTATTATAGAGTAAGAAATTATTAATTAATTACTATAAAACACTGGCTGTCGGGTGTCGCCGCCGTCATGATAGATGAAAAACTGAGTTTCGACCGGTTACACGTCACTTCAGAGTTGTAAAAAGCACTTGAAGGGTATTTACACAGACGAACCTACTCGGTCCAGTACGTCTGTGCTTGGTGTGGTGACTTGCACAGACGAGCTGGACGAGTAGTTCGTTTGACTGTGTAGGTAACCGCTTCAAGTGTTTTTAAACTCGAAGATGACCGGTAACCGTCCAAAGTCAGTTTCATCTATCATGGAAGCTGCGACAACCAACCCAAGTGTTTTATATGACCCGGCCGCAAAGCTACGAACAGTTGTAATTTAATATTACCTTAATTATATGAAATTTACCGTTTTTTTACATCGCATGTGTGTACGTGTTCCAACTTCCAAAACTACATTGTTCAAAATACAAAACTCAGACTTGGTCGAAAGGTTCAGCACCACAGCTAGAAAAACAACAACAAATAAAATAACTGTGGATAGGTTCTTATTCTGTAGAATCGATAAAATAGACAGTTAACAGCAGCTAACGACCCGTTTAATTTTTGTCTGGTACCGTGTTAATTTATTTCCGCTGGAAACCTGCCCAGCGTGCAATATGCATGCACGCTCTTCAGATGTCTAGCTAGGTATATTTGAAGTATGACAATTTTAAAGGGATGTCCGAAGGCTAATTAAAAGGACTCAATCCCTTTCTTTCGCATTAATAACTGAGAAAACCTCGAAAAAACCTTCAGTCAGGATTGCCGGTCTCGACGAGATTTGAACCCAGGACCTCCCGAATCAGAGTCGCGCGCTCAGCGCTCGAGACAATTCACTGGTGATTGGTGTTGAGCTCTGTTTTGTTATGTTTGATTCTGCTCAGTGTCAAATAAATAAACGACAACGACAAAGACTATGTTAGGCGACGAAATTAATCGAATATTTTAGCTTTATTTCGCGGAATAGCTTCCTTGCAAACTGTTTGATTGCTAACTCACATTATTCACTTTAGATCGTAGTAACTACGACTTAGTCTCAACCAAATTAACTGAACATGAATCAACTGAATATTATGATAATTATAAGGGTCTTGAAATGAATAATTGAAAATTAATGAAATAGTTTTTTAATGAAAAAGTGACGCATTTATTAGGTGTGTTTATGATTATTGATGCATATTTAAATACTTATCTATCATGGTCTTAATATTGACATACCAATATCAGAAAATAAATGCAATGTCTTTCTATCATATAATTCTAACACAGACAGTGTTGGGTCGAGTGTTAAGCGCGCGACTCTGATTCGGGAGGTCCCGGGTTTCGAATCCCGTAGAAACCGGCAATCCTGACTGAAAGTTTCTTCCGAAGTTTTCCTCAGTCGTTAATGAAAATGCAAGGGATTGAGTCCTCTTAAAAATACCTCGGGCATTCCTTCACAATTGTTTTAACTCCAATTTAGACACCTGTATTGCGCCCTGGCCAGTTTTCCCACGAAAAAAATGTATTTTAACTGGACTATGAATAAACTAAGAAGCAAACAAGTAATAACAAGCCCGCCAGCAAACTGATTCTTTGGAAATGTATATATCACAAATTTACCATGCGTATTGGTTCAGGGTTCAATATTTACCCAAATTGTGTGTAGGGTTTCCAAAGTCGGGTAATTAAAAGTAGGCCTAGACATGAAATATTTGTATAGTTAGTATCTTTCTTCATAAAGTCAACGGAAAGATGTACACAGGAGCATTTTCTATGTAAATCTCAATTCTCAAAGCAAAAACATGTTGCATACAGTATTTTATGTGTATACACAGGATTAAATCTCCCAGACTCCTTGGTGGAGGTGCCGGGTATTGTGAACAGAATATTATATTCTTGTGTTATAATCTCCCAGACTCCTTGGTGGAGGTGCCGGGTATTGTGAACAGAATTGAATTTCTTAAGCGTGTGGGAGATGGCAAGTGTTATTTTAAGGATATCTAGCTGAGCATTATACGACAGCCGTTTCCTGAGCTTGTAACAGCCAATGAGAACAATGGAGGAGATTTTGTCAATATGGGCTGCTCAGTTTAAGGTTTCAGTTATGCCCAGTTCACATAAAGTCGTAGTCGTAGTCCTAGTCGTAGTCGTAGTCACAAGCAATGGTTTTAACAAAGAACTTCGCGTAAAGATGCGTCATTTATTGTCGAAGCTCTTTGGCATTTGGATGTGACGTCATCCACGTAAAACCCATCGAGCTTGTAAAACCTTGATAGAAACGGGAACCGGAAGTAGTCTCTCAATTGACTCTCAACATAGCAGTGCAACTGACTCGAGTAGCTATCATCTCATTGGTCTGTTGTAAGTGACGTTTCAAGCTCTGATTCGCTCGTCGTAAGAATTTGTGGTTTAGTCGTAAGAAAGATGAAAATTTTCTTCTTTCTTACAACTGTGAAAACCATACGACGTGTTCCCTATACTTTACCATTGCTTGTGACTAGGACTACGACTACGACTACGACTACGACTACGACTACGACTACGACTACGACTACGACTTTATGTGAACTGGGCATTAAGGACCGGAGCTTTGTAAAGTTTTATCGAGTGATATTTCAACTCGATAACAGAATACGGGGGCTCGAGATAGATATGTTGTAGCCTGTAGGGTGTGTGGAAAGACAAAAAAGTGTTTTTTGAGGGCGAGATAGTAAAATGATAGTAGTTACAGAAAGGACATTAGTTGGGCTTGGTTGTTTAAAGAAAGGGGGGGGGGGGGCGGGTGAGATGTCGGTGATTGGTCGGAGAGAGAATGTAGTGTGCATTTTAGTTTGAGGTCATGCTGATCGATGAGAAGTAAAGGCGGGGACAAGATTGGTCCTGAGTGGTTAAGTTTTTCCTTTTCTGTAAAGTGGGGATTGATCTTGCATTTAAGTTCAGGAAAGTTTCCAGCAGCGAGACTGACTCGTTTATGATGATGGCCGATAAGAGAAGGTCAATTTTCTTAAGTTGTCTCTGTCGATCAACAGAAAGAGTGACAATTTTTAACAAGAGAGAACAGCCACCTCGATCGTTTATCATACCAAAACAAATAGTAATTAGAACAAGAACACACACTTAAAACAATAACCAAGGTCACTTACACAAAAACAATTGAGAATTTTCGAGTCACACTTCCTGACTCTTTCCTCAAGCAGAGGCTAACTGACGTCCGTGCGGTCTTCTCTCTTTGGGCTGGCGGGCAGGTACAATGTTGACAGGGAGGGGGTGGCTGCGCGCTCTGTTGACGTCTGGACGAACTATCGGGATCCACATGGGGTGGAAGTTAAATTACGGCTGGCTGACAGGGAAGGTGTGGCTGCATGTCATCTTACCTGCTTACCTCTGCTGTATACAGTAACGTATTTCATTAAAGGAACATTGGCTGTATGCTTGAATTGTTTATGAAGTAATAATATTTTCGTGCCAATAACGCTAATAGTGAATAACTTTTATCCCTTGCCAGTTACATCGTCGATCGACAAAGTTATGGGAATTAGCAAATATGGAGGGATAAATTATTTTTAAAAATCGGCAGAAGAGAAATAGGCAGATAGTATTTTACCTGTGACTTTTCACCACTCTTATGAACAGATGTGACGTGGGCGTGCTTCCAGCTGTCAGGGAAAACACCCTTGCTAATAGAAAACACGATTGTAAATAACGCACAGGGGTTCAGCTAGTTCATTGGCACATGCTTTAATGATAGAGATCGGAATATGGTCTGGTCCGGGTGATTTCCCCGAGGTAAGACTGCGCAACTTAGTTATGATGTCACTCATAGAGATGATTAAAGAGTCTGCAATACCAGTGATTTTTTTCTGGAACTTTTCCTGAAGCCAGTTTTTATCAGATTGTTACCAGCCTTTGCGCATGTTATGGTTATGTATAAATAGTCTTCGATAGAAACACATTTGATTTAACCATCACAAAAAAGTCGAAATAAATAAAAATGAATTTTTAGGATATTGGATTTTTGTAAAATCATCTAAATTGGTAAAATTCGGAATTTATTTGTGCGTAATGCGCAATAGTGTTAAGTTATCTTTCACTGTAGAAGAGTGACCATATCCTTGCTTGACAATTACGCAAAATTGCATATCGATCAGGAGACAACTGAAAGCAGGAAAAGTTCCCAAAAAAGTTTCAAATAGGCATAGTTGACTCTTAAGCCCGAGAGACTATCGCCCATACAAGATTTGAGTGGAAGAAGAGGTGACGGTTCTTCCTTGGGGTGAAATGCAGATTTAAAAATACTTGGAGAACATTTCACAAGAATTTATTGTGCTCGTGGCCGTTGAGCCATTTAGTTTCATGTCAGCTACCTGCTGTATGCGCCTTGAACGAGTTTTGGCTTGAGCGTATTTACAAAATTGTTTTGGACATAAGGCTATTTTATTTTCGACGTATGTCATATATTATTTCTTGTGTGTTTGTAATTTTAATTGTTTGCAACTTCGTGTTTTTATTGCCAAGTCCTCACTGTGTCTTTCCATCTGCGATGCGCCCACAGTTTAGCTTGCAGAGAGATTATGATGTGCTTGTCATGCATTCAAGGTATTTTCTTGGTTTGACGATGACTTCCTGTAAGAAATCCTTGATTGCGTCTTTCAGTTTCAGTTTCAGTTTGAGTGAAATAAGTAACATTTACTTTTACTTATTATACAGTACCGGGTATATTTACCCTTAAAAGTAGAATGAACATAATTCCATAGGAACGCTTTTACGCCATTATTTGGCAGAATTGAAAGAGGAGGGAGCTGTCATTCAGCTGAGTTTCGCAGCAAAGAGCACGAAAGACTTGACGAGAGACGGGTTCGGGAACCTAGTTCATTGATAGGTCATCAAGGACTCTATGGCCCATTGCGTCTTGTTGATATAAACATTTTGATGAGTGAGGCTATTGTAGTGATAATCGGATCAGTTGACATAGCTGTGAGGGCGTCAACTAACCCGTCTATTATGGTGCAAACTAAGGCGGTGTATTTGAGGCGGTTGGTTCAGGTCTGGGTTGGGCTAGGCGGCGAGCAGCTGGGGGACGATTTAAGATTTAAGTTATTAACAACGTCTGCAAATGAATGTTGAGGGTTGAGAGGAATAACTGGTGACAGGTTACTGTGGTCAGTGGACTTTTTGTAGGTTCGACGAGTGTACTGAGTGCCTTGTGGAGTACGAGCATCCAGGGCGCGGAGATAGGTGGGGCATTTGCGATAGGACGCTGGATGGTCTTGTTTACAATTGAAGCACTTGGCGGGTTCGGATGGAGACTTTGCGTCTTCCAAGAGATCGTAGAATATCGTACAGCACTCGTTAACACTGCTTGCCGGTTACACCACCATCTGCCACAACAGGGTTTAGGAATATGGTGGAGCTTATTCTGGTTGTGTTATTTTCTGAGTTGTTTGGGTTAAAAACCTATTCGATTTAGCTCTAAGTTGGTTATTGAGCTTATCAGTATCACCAATGTCTGATGAGCTGAGAAGAATGCGATTGTATTAGCGATATTATTATGGTTCAGTTAAAGCTTGATTTGAGTTTGATCCTGTAACGTGTAGTTTATCTATTTATTTACTTACTTACTTACTTACTTACTTACTTACTTACTTACTTACTTGCTTACTTACTTACTTACTTACTTACTTACTTACTACTTCTACTTACAACTTTTTACATTACTTATATTACTTACATTACTTACATTACGTACTTACTTAATTTAACTTAACTTCACTTCTTTTTCAGCCTTATTTACTACTACTACTTATTATATTACTTAACTTAAAACTTACATATTTACTTATTTATATACTTCTATACTTATTTATTTATTTATTTATTTGTCTAGACCAGCACAAAGTACCATTTTACATAGACATAAACATAAGGATATAATAGTGAAAATATATTAAACTAGGAATTAAAGTTTCAGGGTGTTGGATGAGCGTATGTTTTTTTAAACGAAAAAGCGTAAAATTGCAATTTTCATGTGAATTTTTTTTTATTGCGCTTAAATTGCACACAAACATATAAATTCATAAAATAAGGTTATGTGAAAATATCATTATAATCGGATAAAGCATGTAGGTGTAATAAGTCGAACAAATTGTTTATTAAACAAAAAAAGCGTAAAATTGCGATTTTCACGAGAATTTTTTTTTCGACCACGCTTATATTTCACAACAATATATTAATTCATGAAATTAAGATTCTGTGAAATAATCATTACAATCGGATAAAGCATGTAGGTGTTATAAGTCGACGAATGTTTTAAAAATAAAAATAAATCGTAAAATTGCGATTTTCATAAGAAATAATTTGTCGATTACGCTCAAATTTCACACAAATATATTTATTCATAAAATTAAGGTTCTGTAAAAAAATCATTACAATCGGATAAAGAATGTAGGTGTTATAAGTCGAAGAATTTTTTTAAAAATAAAAATAAAATTGTAAAATTGCAAAACAATTTTTGATTGCGCTCAAAAACGTTGCACTTCTAAGTTCAGAAATTTTGAAGGCCTCCTGAAAATTTAATCGCAATTGGAGTATTGTTTTAGCCGAAATCGTGTTAACAAACACACAAAAATACAAACAGAAAAAATTAGAAAAACAAAAAAAAATCGGAAAATTGCGATTTTCATGAGAAATAATCTTTTGATTGCGCTCAAGAAACTGGCTGTTCTAAGTCTAGAGATTTTAAAGGCCTCCAGAAAATTTCATCGAAATTGGAGTATCGGTCTAGCTGGAATCGTGTTAACAAACCCACAAAAAATACAAACAGAAAAAAACAAGAAAATCGAAAAAAATCGTAAAATCGCAATTTTCATAAGAAATAATTTTTCGATCGATTTTTCGCAAGTGGCAGTTCTAAGTTCAAAGATTTCGAAGGTCTCCAGAAAATTTCATCGCAATTGGAGTATCGGTTTAGCCGGAATCGTGTTAATAAACAGAAAAAAAGAAAGACAGAAAGAAAGAAAAAAAACAATCTGGATTTTTTTCTCCAGTGTAGTGAAATGGAATCTTCGCTTCGCTCGCTACGCTCATCCAATTTTTATATCTTAACTAACAAATAATTATCATATGGTGATGAACAATAAATACGTATACCAAAATTAGAAGTGCAACAAAACATGAGAGTAAATAACGTTTACATATAATAACAATATTAACAGGAATGTGTTTATAAAAGAATAGAGGGGAAAATGCTAATGATCTTCAACTGCAATCCAATCATGGATTGATTTCTTTAAAAAAATTAAAATCAGAAAGGAAAATGCCATTGATGATACGGTGCAAGAAAGACATGTCATAGCGTTTTCTTCGAGTGGCTAGGTATGAAAAGTTCACTCATAATTTGTTGTAGTGACCTGTCATTAAAAGCTGGGACTCGATGACGAACAATTGCACATAAAAATGAAAGAACTCTATTTTTTGTTGGTATCAGCTGACAATACCCAAATTGGAGTACAGTACTCAATCACAGGTATAACACAGCCAGCCCGTGAAATATGATTTTAGCGCAGTTGGGTCACAAATATCAGTCAACCTATGCATACGATGCTTTAGTATCTATGTGGAACAAAATACAAGTAGGTTAAAGCCGATTTAAGAAATTTCCAAAAACGCCATTTTTTTCAATTTCAGGATCAAAAAACTTAAAAAAAACGTGTAAAATCACAATTACAAGATATAATTTTCAAAACTGTCATTTTAGTGTATTATATTGTGCTATAGATTATCTGGTAAAAAAAATTGAAGTAAAAGCCCCTTTACTGTCTCTAACGAATAATTTGTGGTCCGCTGTTAACTCACTTACTGCAGTAGAGTCAAGCTGGCATTTGAGGAGGGAGATTGGTATATTGCAATAACCGAGTATGATTTGTCTTTCAAATCAAATGAGATGATGGCACTGTTTGCCCGCTGGGCATATGTTACTAATTTAAAGTCTTTCTCTGTTGCAACACCGCCACATTTATTTCGTTTAGCTTTCGCATTATAGTAATGATTGTCGCAGCCTAGAATGTTGAATTCACTCGATGGATGTTTAGAAATGTGCGTTTTACTGAGAGTGATTATATTAAAAGGATTGTCCCCTTCATTTAGTTTTATTAATTCGTTTAAATGGTTTTCATTAATGCTTCTAGTGCGGATGTACTTAATTTATGTACTTACTCCTGTAATTATAAATAAAAATTCCACGCTTTATTGATGGACGGCGTGCCAATTGTTATTGAATAATCATTGAATAACCGTAGGGTTCAGAGTACTAATTAGAACAGTGCATATTTTTATATAAAGAGGAGGCATTTTATCAGGTTTAAAATTACTCTGACGATTGCAGTTAGGCATATACGTTTGAATTGTTACATAACTGCGTACAAATGAAATATGAAAGCACCGGATTTGAGCACTTTTTTGGAAATTGATTAAGTATAGAGTTTTTTATTCAAATTTTGTTTTTAGAATTTGTGAAAATGGTCAAACCACCCCAATAATGATACATTTTCTGACTGGTTTATTATCAGTTGTAAAAATGATAGGATACAATGTTATATGTTCATTATTATTATTATTATTAATACAATATTTTATTCAGATGTAATGAAATTATATTACATATAATTCCACCTACACATTAAATATCTGGAATAAAGTGCAATGTAGTGAATAATAATGATTAAAACTACCCTAATGTTGAAGTCAAAACTTAAAGAAATTAACAAACATTAGATAAATTAAGCACTGAATGTGCATTAAAATGAACACTGTATTCATTATGCTTTTGAGAGTATAAAAATTGCAAGAAAATGTTCAGTTTCATGTTTCGTTGTATGTTTCTTCTTTAAAATATATCATGTATTTAGTGTTTGTAAAATTAAGTTAAAAGTTTTACTTTTAAATTAATATTTCGTATTTTTTTTCTTTTCAATAACTCCAAAAATAACTTTTTGATATGATGGTTATATTTTCTATATTTCACTGTATTTTCTCCCTCAATCGTTGAAACGGCGACTTAAGTTTGGATAAAAGTTTCAGGTAAACTTCGAAGGGCTCACACTTAGACCTGATATGTTTCCTATATTGCCGTGACAAAGTTTAAGAATGGTAATATTTTCGAAATTTTAATTTTAATAGAATTTATTGTTGCTTAGGAATATTAAAAATAGGTTTGCGTAAAGGGATTGTTTGAAACGTGTATACTTTCAAAGTCTTGAATATAGTTGGTTCGTTATTATTTCACACCACGAGCTTCAAAACACTTAAATAATTGACTACTAATCTCTTGTTCGCAGAGACGTCTTTTGCAATGATGGCATTTCATAAGAGACTTTATTTCTCAAACACGAATCAAAATTTATTGAACAGTATTCGAAAGAACTATCTGTCGAAATTAATAATGTAGTTACATGTGTTGTAGACGAGATAATTATTTATTTATTCAATTTACCCGATTGTATGTATCAAAATTAACAAATGTAAGACATCTAACATAGAGATGCAAAAAACTGCGGCCAAGCTCAAGCCAGTCTAGCTAAAAAAAAATACTGAGGCCCGAATGGTTATGATCCTGGCCCGGCCCGAAAGTCAACCCAAAAATCATTTTTCAAAGACTGGAAAAATCATGTTGATTTTTATATTCGGCAAAACAAAGGGACGTCGTTTTAGACAGCAGATAAGTATCTATCAGGGATGGCCAACTGGCGGGCCGCATGCGACCCTCGGAGCCCTTCCATCCGGCCCCCGGGCCCCCGAGAAACATTCTGAATAATTACATCTGTTTATACTTCAACGGCAATAGCTAAAAGTAAAAGCTCTGCTTAATAACTATATAAGCTTTAAAACATACTGTTATTTTCAAGTTGTCCTAAAACGAGTACCTCGATGTAAAACGCATGTAAGTTGTGTCAAGAAACGAGGTTATTTTAGTGTTCTTATCGCTTGTAGTTGTCGCCGAGGTTTCTGATGGAACTGTTGGCTTGTATAGTGGCGTAATTGCTGTGATTGAAAACTGAAAATTGCGTGTTGACTAACAAAGTGTTTTCTGTTGTTCAAATTACTATGCGTTTAAGTAAAACTAGTAAGCTGACTCGAAAGGTTGATCGTGAAAATAGGGCGTTTAACCCGCAGTGGGAACCTGACTACCTCTTCTGTGTAAATAAGGACAACAAACCACAGTGTCTCGTGTGTTTATAATAGTCCGGATGTTAAGAGACTTGACCTTGCATTTTTTGATACAAGCAAGGAACTTGGCACACGTGTTCTAGGGACCATACCCTACTTATTTTGAGGTGGAGCCATCGTGATATCCCGTGCAGGGACCCGTTATCGCATGTTGCCTACCCCTGCTGGTTTGAAGGTTGATTAGCAAAACAATTCGGTGTTTGGTGATAGAAACTTGAAATTTTTACCAAATAGGGGTAACATTTGGCTTAACATACTGGCAACGGGGAACTTCGGATTTCTCCATAGTTAAGGGATGATAGGGGTTTTAATTTTGGGGTTGAAAATTTTGATTTTAATTTTTATTGATGACACCCTTGGTGTAATGTTGGACTTCTACGTTAAAGTACTTCCCAAAATCTTCAAACAAAATAATGGTGTTTAAAATATGACGAGCTACCCCTAATTTGGTCATAATGACCTGTTGACATAATGATCTGAGTTATGAGCTATTTGTAAAATTGTTAAACATAGTCGTGTGACCACTCTATTTAAAGCTTAGATGAAGTAGAATAATATTAAATAAATTTCAACATGCCATGTTGACCTGTGACCTTTTTCGTCCTTTATTTGACCTTGATAACTGTTTCAGCATGAGCTGCATGACTGCATAATGTATACTTATAGCACATCCAAATGCATGTGATATATTAACAATTTTATTTACTAAATAAACTCAACATGTAATGTTATAAGGCTGCATTGCGAACGCTTTTTACTGTCGCGTTGATGGATAAGCAGTTTTGTACCATTGAACCCTCTTTTACTATACTTTTACTTCGTCGTTTTTCAACGTATTTACATAGAATATGAATATACCATTTTAAAAGGAGTACCAAATTCCTGGTAAATCGTTATGGTAAAACTTTATAGATTAACATTCAACAAGAGGAAAGCTACAATACACCCATTGTTGATTATAGTACTTTATGTTAAGTTTTGGATTATTTCACTTAACCTCACAAAGTGCGACGCACTGGCAGAGCTGTGTACTTTCATTAACGTTTGAGACACTTGCATGATCCTCCACATCCTTTCTTGCACCCGCACCCTGCATCGTACAAACTCTATACATGCTTCAGAAGCGATTGGAAGAATGGTCCACACTGGCACCCATCCATCTGCCGTCATATTCCATCCCCACTCAGAAGGCCAAGGCAGCTGTTGTTGTAGGGAGAGAGTTTGATCCCAGACGTGTACTCCTTGATTGATTGAGCGTCGAATGTGCTGTACTAAGGCGTCTTTTGTCGGAGGAATCGTTTTTAGCTGTCTGTTTTTCTTGGTGAATAGTATTTTGCGACATTCATTCACGGTAAAGTACGTGTTTCATCAAAAAAGTGAAAATTTAAAATAAACACTTTTTTAGGGTATCTCAAGCGTACGTTATTGTAGCTCTTGATACGTGAATGTAAATTGATCTCCAATGTCATTCAAAACTACTGCAAACTTCTCCAAAGTCTCAATGACAGCCTCCACTTTTTTCAACAATAGTGGCAATGAAACCATTTGTAGCATCAGGAAACAATCTCCAAGCATCGAACGCAGACTTTTTCCCATAACCATCACGAAAGGAGGAAATGGTTTCCATCCCGAAAATGCGTGGAACATAGGAAGTGCTATAGAATAACCAGTAGATAATTCCAATCGGTTCCCGGTATCCTTTTTTAGAACATAATCAATACGTGGTTATTTACCTAGATAAGCTGCAACATGGTGTGCTTCGACATACTGATGGTTCCTTCCAGTCCCCAGATGCTCCTATAACGCTTCAATGCCAGTCATTTCCGGAACACAGCTGATTGCAAGGACTAGCACATCAGTAGCATTATGAGCGTGTCTCCCTGCTTGTGATTACATTGGGGCCAACCCGCCTGTGATATCCTGTATTAAGTGGTAGCTTTGAGTACCGGTGGTAGTAACTAAAAGGGTATCAAGTTGTCATTGATATGCTGGAGGCAAACATCCTAATGAAAATGAACTTCTTTATTACCTGAATCACGTAGAAAATTTGGCCATCCTTTGGGAATTTTTGTAGTTGGAGTTACGAGTGTCCTAAATATTTGTCCCGTGTCATATTTAAAGACTAATTGGGTCGTACTTATCCCAGATGATATCTAAGCTTAGCACAGACGCTAGTTCTTTCTTGAGGAAGGGAGAAAAAAAAACACTTTCTACATAATCTTGGAATGCAATTGAGTGGTCCGGTGGGGGGGGGGGGGGGGGGGGGGGGCTTAACCTATCACGTATTTTTGCATCTACAGGTGGTGCATTTACTACAGAACTGTTTGACTGGTATTCAAACGGCATTTTACTAGATCCAATTTGGTACAAGATCTCAACGCCCCCAATACAGACAAGGACACGGAGAGCTTGATTGATGACCGGTCAGTTTGGCCATAGATTTACGAACAAGAGGCCGAGTGGCTGTGCTAAAGAGTAAATATTTGTTTAATTTGATGGGGTCCATAAAATATTTAGCAAATGTACTCACTGCCGCGCCACCAGAGAGCGAGAGAGTGCGCGCTCTCGGAAAATGGTCCCAAAAGGTGCGCGATTCAAACAGCTGTTTTGTTTGTTGGTTTGAATTATGTATGTTATTGTTTATATTAACGTTATACTACAGTATACTTCTAGCTAGTCATATTTTGGTACATTTATAAGAAAAAACCGTTCATTTCACCTCAATGAAAGCGGACCTAAACCAATTCCTTGTTAATTTGACTCCATTGATGATCAACTAGCGATCAGTTACTTGAAAAAACGGACCACTGATTGGCCACGATTCACCCTTGGATAAGGATAACATCAACAACGCATTAACTATTATTAATTTTTTCATGGTTTATTACCATAACGATCTACCAGAAACTTGGTACTCCTTTTAAAATGGTATATTCATATTCTATGTAAATACGTTGAAAAACGACGAAGCAAAAGTATAGTAAAAGAGAGTTCAATGGTACAAAACTGCTCATCCATCAACGCGACAGTAAAAAGCGTTCGCAATGCAGCCTTATAACATTACATGTTGAGTTTATTTAGTAAATAAAATTGTTAATATATCACATGCATTTGGATGTGCTATAAGTATACATTATGCAGTCATGCAGCTCATGCTGAAACAGTTATCAAGGTCAAATAAAGGACGAAAAAGGTCACAGGTCAACATGGCATGTTGAAATTTATTTAATATTATTCTACTTCATCTAAGCTTTAAATAGAGTGGTCACACGACTATGTTTAACAATTTTACAAATAGCTCATAACTCAGATCATTATGTCAACAGGTCATTATGACCAAATTAGGGGTAGCTCGTCATATTTTAAACACCATTATTTTGTTTGAAGATTTTGGGAAGTACTTTAACGTAGAAGTCCAACATTACACCAAGGGTGTCATCAATAAAAATTAAAATCAAAATTTTCAACCCCCAAAATTAAAACCCCTATCATCCCTTAACTATGGAGAAATCCGAAGTTCCCCGTTGCCAGTATGTTAAGCCAAATGTTACCCCTATTTGGTAAAAATTTCAAGTTTCTATCACCAAACACCGAATTGTTTTGCTAATCAACCCTTCAAACCAGCAGGGGTAGGCAACATGCGATAACGGGTCCCTGCACGGGATATCACGATGGCTCCACCTCAAAATAAGTAGGGTATGGTCCCTAGAACACGTGTGCCAAGTGTCTTGCTTGTATCAAAAAATGCAAGGTATCCCCCATATATATCCTTTAACATCCGGACTATAAGTGCTGTCAGTGCAAAAGGAATTTAATACAAGGCGACATTATCATTCGAATCATCATCTTGCACGTAGCGCTATTGAAGTGGATTTAAAAAAAAGATAAACAACAGAAAAATCTTTTCACTTAACTTACTGCAAGTCAATCATCCTCACTTCTTGCTTCATACACGGTGCTTAATTGCTAAATTAAAACTCATAAAACCGAAGTATGTAGGCCAATAACTTATTTTTTATATTCAATAGGTAGAATCCTAATTTCAGTTGAATAAGTGGCCCCCGGGATGCTGATTTCGAAAATGAGTGGCCCCCTAACATACAGAAGTTGGCCATCCCTGGTATATGATAGTATTTCTTAGCTCTACGAGTATACGGTATACCAAGTTATACCCTAGTCTACCCACTACATAAAACTATGTTTGGGGTGAATTAAGAGGTAAGAAATTAATTTTGAAACTTGGGTACTTAAATCTTAGATTATTTCCATCAATAGTAAGTATTTTTTTTAGAAAACTTACCTTAAAAGGTAACTGGGAATCGAGTACAATTAGTAACGATGGTAATTCCATGTCAGAGAGACTTTTAGGCCAACTTTCAAATTAAAGTATTTGAGTAGTATTATATTACTTCAAAAGTAATAAGTTACGTTACGTAGGCCTACTTAGATTCAATTAGGTACACAACTAATAATGTGAAGATAATTGGTATGGAATGTCCAAGCGAAAATTTCAAATTTCAATTTCTCTCGGGACACCTGCCCGGGATGCAACGCATTCCCCTCTTAAAGGGGTATTCACCCTCTAAAAAAAAAAAAACATATTACATTAGGCTAACTAGATATGAATTAGAAAGCAACATAAACATTATTAGGTCCACCACGACCCTAAAAAATTGTCAAACTTAATAACTTTGAGGAAGGTCCCATCGGCAAAAATCTCCCATAAGAAATAACATAGGAACGATCTTTATGCCCCGTGCCTGTTTAAGGGATTTGATCCTAAACATATTGACCATTATTGACGTATTCGACAGCCTTTTCTGTAAATCTACTATATTCTGTTTTGTAATTTGGGCAAGTGGCTCGGTCAAGATATGCCATGAAGGGGTGTGAGTTTGGAATGCATATTTTTGCGTGTTTTAAGGACCATTTTGATTGCTACTTGCTATGCCGATTCAAGAAATTCCCTAAAACGAAAATTTTTCATTAATTTCAGGATCAAAAAACTAAAACAATTCATGTAAAATCACATATGCAAAATATATATTTTAAAACAAATGTTTAAGTGATATCCAATAAATTATGTGTTTAAAAAAAATGGGGAATTTGCCACTTATTAAGAAAAAGTTAAGGGAATGTGCTGTGTAAGAGGACTCAAAAAACGAAAAAGATATTTAAGAGGACAATGAATGCGGTATTCATTGGGCGAACCTTCAGTTAGGATTGCCGGTGACAGGGTTCGAACCCGGGACCTCCCTCAGAGTCTCGCGCTTTACTCTTGAGCCACCACTGTTGGTTGTACAAGTCCCAGTATTATCCTACATGACTGCGGTATTCATTGGGCGAACCTTCAGTTAGGATTGCCGGCAGAGGGTATTGGATTGGCGACCACTTAAATACGATTCCCGCGCTACAAACGATCTTGCTCTATCGGTTACAATCTCTTGTTTAATCAAACAAGCCGAAGTAGAGCACACACTGTTATTAAATTGAGGGGTTATAATTCTATCGGTCTCTGGTTGCACCAAGTGTATTGGGCCCTTTGTCCATGATCCCTTTGTGGATGCGAGGGAGGGCTAAGGGTGCCGCTGTGTGGGAGGTATACTGCGTTACATGCCGGCGTCTGCGTATTCTACTCCCCGGTCGCAGGGCTGGCCGCAGTCGTTGAATCTCCCTCAACGGAGGCACCACGCAAGCCAGGCTCCTCTTACAATTACGAACAAGTTCGATCAAGAAAATGTGAAATAATACGAACTTTGTAATGATTTGCTCATGGTGTTTCTGGCAAGATAATTTATTTTGCCAGCAACTTCTTTAAAAAAATATCTATAAATTTAAAAAAGGCCTAAAATACGAAACCAAAGGGCCTAATTTTATTAGTCTAATTTAGTTTTGTTATTTGGGAATTGACTCTTGCTGCTGTTTTGCTTGACGATAGAAGTTGCCTAAGATGTTGGGACGGATGCTTGTTCGATCGCAGAGGCCGACGAGGTTGCTGAAGATGATCTTCTTGATTCTCCTTGCCACCATTCCAAGTAAGTTAAAACATTTTTCTATTGTAATTTATAATTTATATTAATTTAAACAGTTTGTTTTCTGCATGCAAGTTTTCGTATTAAGTGTTTGTAAATTTGTTGATTTTGTGTGTCGAAAATGCATGCTAAATTCGGCGAGGCACCACCGCATTCGGGAGCCCGCCCACGCATTATGCCGAGTCCCGTGTCCCGACAAGTTGAAAGTGAACGTTATCCAATTATAGATCCGCGGTAGAGCCAGAGAGCCAGACTCACAAAGCTTCAAACTTACTTCTGCATTTACATTTCAGGAATTTCGCACAAGTGAAAACACAAGTAATTGTTCAACCGATGTTAGTCACTGTTTGCAACGGACACCATTAACAAGGAATTCATTATTATAAGCCACTAAATTAAAGAGAAATATTGTGAAGAATTCCTTTACAAATACCCTTAAATTTTATTGAACGGTATACAACACTTTAACCGTAATTTCACTTCGTTTTGATATCTTTTTCGTTGATCAGTATTGTCTAGCTTATCTTTATAATATTGTAGGTATTGTGAATATTATATGTATGTTCCTTCGATAAAAAAAACAAGGCTAAAAGAATCAATTATTTACGTTGTGCGATGGTTAAAACCATTAATATATTAGATAGGTTTAAATGGCTCATCGTTAGGATGCGGGGCCCCGGTTTCTGAGGGCGCTAGGTCAATCCCGGTCAAACGTTGTATTGACTAAACGTTTGCCCAGGTTTTACACAGTCAAAAAGGGGTGAATTCTTCAAAATAGCCCTTGGACAGTCTTCTCAACTTGGCACAAACACGGTACATGTAGATACCTAGTCTCATAAAGAGAGGTGAGCAAGTTTTTTCCGTGACACCTTTCCCTAAAATTGGTATTAAATATTACTATTACAGACACATGATAATTTGAAATCGCTATATTGTGTAATAACTAATAATCACCCCTTACCCGTAAAAAGAGCATTATTTATTACCTAAAAATGTGAAATTCTATACCAATAATGTTGTATATATCAATCAACAGAAATGCTAATAAATCTGGAAATGGCACTAATATCAACTATTGACGGCAACAAAGTCCATTACAAAATATAAACATGTTCAGGAAGACTGCAGGTCCTTGTCAGGTTACTCTCGGTATAGCCTGTTGAGAAGTAATTACCAATTGATATGTAAATCACGCAATTCCAGTATTCGTCTTTAGAATGAGGAGAATCGTGGGAATCCCTCCATACAGGAGGGCGATGAGAACCTGCGAGTTAGAGCATCAAGAGTGTGTGTACTGAGCTACCTCTATCGGAGCGATAATGATTTGAGAATGTGTTCGATAGAGAAGTCAAAACGACAAGGGGCGTGTAACATGTAAAATGTAACGCGGCAATACCAGAAGAAATTAGTACAATATATCGTTTCAACGAACGCTACAAATTAAATTATTTGAGATCAAATCTTTGAATTAAATCAATCACATTAATTACCTGATATAAACTATAATAATAGGTACTAATTATAAAATGCCCGGTATAATTTTTTCTAGAGTTAAATTTCGACTCCTCACGGGCTAACTTACTATTAGTAAATCAAGGTGCCTAGTTGTATCTGCTACATAGCCCTTGATTTACTTCTGACGCCGGGTGTACATGGTATGGGGTTCGTTCAGAGAGAATGAGTAAGACTTATTTTACAGGACTCAATTCCAGCATTCATATTTTGTTTTATGCAAACCATAAAACAAACTCTTCAGTAAGGATTGCTGCTGACGGGCATTAAATCGACGACCTCCAAGATTTCAGTCTCGTGAGGAACGCTTGAGATCCTATATCGGTACAGGATTTAACAAGATGCAGATATAGACTAGGAAGAATATCAGAATCAAGAATGTACAACATATATCGGTACAGAATTTAACAAGATGCAGATATAGACTAGGAAGAATATCAGAATCAAGAATGTACAACATATCAAAATACGCAATACGGATAATATTTAAAATCACTTGACTTAAGTATTAAACGGAATTTCTTTGCATTGAAATAGAAATTGACATGATGATGGTCAATGATACTACGCAAAACAGATAACTTTCCAAGCTCTACTTGTGCATGTGCATGTGTGTTATATGTCTTTATTCAATTGACATTTTACTATTACTTTTGCAGTGGTTAAGATATTGTGAAGCTTTCATATTTTCGATTTACTTTTTCTATCTACATTGTTTTAAACAATTCATCCATGTTTGATTTGTGTTAATTTTTCTGAGAGAAAAAATATAGGACTACAAAAGTCTTGAATGAACGCTATAGTGTTATTTTAATCAGATTCCATCACTTTATGTCTATGAATTCTCTTTTGATGACGAATAACTAGTAAAACAATAAGAGTAGTTGTAATGTTATCAAATGAGGTTTAATTTTGAGTCCTTGTCTCTTCTTCTGAACCGAAGATTTATATATAGCCCTATTAGTTCATAATTGTCAACATATGTTTAGTGGAACAGGGCAGATGTGAATCTACAATTAAATATGGGTATTCCTTCATAGAAGAACATTAGGCTAAGGACGGGACCTAAACAGTTGATGCGATCACGATTGCGAATTTTATGACAACTTCCCGAAACAAATTCGATTTGGATTGCTTTTACACTTAGGCATACCTTCGACTGTGCAGTGAGCTATTTTAAAATGTGTTCCTATTCGAACTTTTCTTGTGTCAGTGCAAAGTATAATTATTTGTTCCGGTTTACCACGTATTAGAGCATTTATTTTATCTGACATTTCGAATGGATTTTACCATTATTTTGTCAGACAATAAAGCAACTCAAATATAAAATTAAAATGATAACGCTTCAAGAGAGAACGATAGTAAAAACACATGAATATCATCAAACAAACACAATAAACAAGCAATGTCAAAGAAGTTCAAACATGAATATTATAAATGCGGAAAGTTTTTAGAAAAATATGTCGTGTTATCGTTTAGCCGTAGAAAATGAGCCCGCGTCTGCGAAGATTTCAACGTCGAGGTTGCGCTGCTTAAAGCCGTGCGTATAGTCTTTCACGTCCTCTGAGAAAATTTTTGGTGTTAAGGAATTCTTAAAAACATTGTTGGACATTTTTGGCAATTTAAAAAAACTTCGTTTCTGTTATAACGTTATTCGAAAACCACCGTATTGCTACCGAACGCGGACTGATTCGCAAGTTCGTCGCGGCCGCGAGGTTTTTCAACTATGAGTTCGCGAAATACGAGATTGCAAGAATACGAGTCCGCCAACCACGATGTTGCCCAACTACGAGTCCGCCAACCACAAGGTTGCACAACTACGACTTTTTCCACGTACGACTTCCGTTAACCACGAGGTCTTCCAAACCCCCGCGCAGCGGCTTCAAGCCGCGCGTAAGCGCGACTTGTTTCTTGTTATAACCGCCTACCTCATCCGCGAAAGTCAATCATAAACCTTTGCCATAAACCACGAACATTTAAGCCGACTCTTCAAACTTTAAACCATGCTACCTATCGCCCCTTAACAAGAAGTCAGACAAATCCTATCAGTCAAATCCTCACGAAACCATGCGACCTTCCACAAGACAAGGCCCAGTGGCAAGAAGTCAAGCAAGAAATCAGAGTTCTGGTTAAGCAAGATAATTTTCTACGTCTAAACGATAACAAGACATATTTTTCTAAACTCTTTCCGCATGTTATAATATTTCTGTTTGTTAAATTTTTTGACATTGCTTGTTTATATTTTGTTTGTTTGATGTTATTAGTGATTTTATTATCGTTTTCTCAAGAAGTGTTCTCATTTTAATTTTATATTAGAGTTGTTTTATTGTCTTTGACAAAGATTGCTAAAATATAATCGAAACGTCAGATAAAACAAATTATACTAGGAAGCTTCGCAAACGCTTTTTCAGGCGCGTTGTTGGATGAGCATCATTGTTTAAAAACGAAAAAAGCGTAAAATTGCGAATTTCTTAAGAAATAATTATTCGATTACGCTCAAATTTCACAAGAATATATTAATTCATAAAATTAAGGTTCTGTGAAAAAATCATTACAATCGGATAAAGCATGTAGGTGTTATAAGTCGAAGAAATTTAAAAATCGAACAAAATCGTAAAATTGCGATTTTTATAAGAAATATTTTTTCGATTGCGCTCAAATTTCACACAAATATATTAATTCATAAAATTAAGATTCTGTAAAAACTTTATTACAATCGGATAAAGCATGTAGGTGTTACAAGTCGAAGAGTTTTTGTAAAAATCGAAAAAAATCGTAAAATTGCGGTTTTCATGAGAAATAGTTTTTCGATTGCGCTCAAAAACGTGGCAGTTCTAAGTTCAGAGATTTCAAAGGCCTCCACAAAATTTCATCGCAATTGGAGTATTAATTTAGCCGGAATCGTGTTATCAAACAGCCAAAAATACAGGGAAAAAACATTCTGGATTTTTTTCTCCAGTGTAGTAAAATGGAATCTTCGCTTCGCTCGCTACGCTCATCCAATTTTTCTTGGTAAACCGAAAAACAATAATTTAATTATTAAAATATGGCAACACGAACAAATAACCACGAAAACCTAAGAAAATCTAAAAATGTGCGTGATATTTTCCGTAAAGCTAGTTTTTAATTACAATATAAATATAAATAATAAATAGTGTTTAGTGAATATATAATAGTTACCGGGTATGCACAACCTAAAAAAAGAAATACTTTCGGTCTCTCAGAATAATACGACTATATTCTTTTCCTCCGTAACTAAATAATTTCACAGATATTTTGTAAACGTATTTTAACGGAAGATATTCCATTACTTTCAGCCGTTGGTCCAAAATTAGATGAAACCAAATACACATTTATCATGTTACAATTCCTAAATTTAGCTTAAATGGATTTTCAAGAAACCGGAATTTGATCCTGAATTCGTTTACACCTCTTAACTCGTAATTACAATACGAAATGTGATACAATAAACCAGAAAAATATCAGATTTATCATTTCCACAAATTACAACCCAGGTTTGGCAATATAGTAAATTAGATGTGGATAAAATTCATTTCATAACTGAATTTTTATATATTTATTGCTAGTGTTTTAGGGTTGCTTTAGTATTGTAAGCAGAATGCCTTCGTTTTTATCTCTGCTAATAGACCTGAAAATATTGAAATATATTTCCGGAATCACCTTAGGATCTCTTATGCCAGGAATCTGTTGATTGGCACGGCACAATATGTTTTCCCTTGTATTTGTATTTGTAAATAATTATACCATTTTGTAAATTAGTTTACATAACTGAATGGGATAGAAGTAAAATAAATAAATAACTTATTAGCAAGGATACACGGAATTGTCGTAGGCTACAACAATACCAAAGTTTATCTTTGATGGTCAGGAACAAAGTCACCAAAATGGAAACTTCGTTAAAGTTACCCCTCATATATCAATATAAATTATAACAGTAATTGAGCGAGCGTAGCGAGCGTCTCCACTTGACTCTTATGGTTCGAATGTCTGTTTTTTTTTTTCTGTTACTGCTTCGGTATAGGTCGCACCGACCTGAAATTTTGCACACATGCACATACCACCTATGCGGGTTGCTGTATAGTTTTTGAACAAAATCCGATCGTTGGTTTTAAAAAATAAAAAATAAAATAAGAAATGTTCCGATCGTTATGAAATTTTGCAGGGTCAATAAGTACAACATTCTCTCCTATTTTACAAATTTTCAGCTAAATCGGTCAAGACCTTAAGTAGTGTAGATAGAAATTTATTACATTTTAACAAAAGTAACGTTACCATGGCAACGAAAAGTCTCACTATGCACTGCCACCTAGAAGTAATCAAAATACTATCGAGGAAGCAGTGTATTATTTGTTATCAAAGAGTTAAAATAGTTTTCCCAAAGAAATGATGTCAAGGTCCTCTAGATGGCGGTGGATTTTATCCATTCTCTCCTATTTTACAAATTTTCAGCTAAATCGGTCAAGTATGTAACATTATGGGAATGTCGTACTCGGGTCGTGTTACACGTACCGGTGCTCGCTCATCAACGCGACGGGACTTTAGCGTTTTCCTAGTAATTTCTTGTGGAAAACCTGCCCAGACCGCAATGCATGCCCCTCTTCAGGTGAATATCTAGGTATATTACAGTTAGGACAATTATTGTGGAGGGATGTCCGAGGGCTGTTTAAGAGGACTCAATCCCTTGCATTCGCATTAACGACTGAGGAAAATCTCGGAAAAATCGTCCCGAAAAAAAGAGTCGCTCTAGCCAACACTGTGGGTATTAATATAAATGTAATTTGTTCAAGTTAAATCATGTTTAGGTTATTGGTACAATAGACTAATTTAGTTTCTGAAACGGATCGGTGATATCCAGCGTCAGTCAGCCCCGGCAGCTAATAGACATTAACCTACTATTGTCTGGTGCCTCTTTCGTGACTCAACCGGCGTTTTGCGATCATTCATTCGTATCTAAAAAGTTATTCTAAAATCTATAGTACGTTCAATGTTTATAATGCTTCATAACGAAGAACAAAATTATTATATTTGATATAATCACCGTATTTATTATGATATATTAAAATGGCTAGATTTTGTTAGATTAAATACTGATAGAAAACTTTGGTGATAATGTCGTGTGTGTATGATGTATTATCCAATGCTCTCTATTTTGATAGAATAACATTAAGTCGTCATAATTTTCCTACTGATTATATTCAGCGCTCTTAAAGCTAGTTTTATCAGTTAAGCTATTAAATTCAGGACTTTTCTGATATAAAAACAATAATATATCTATAATCTGCTTATCAAATTACAACTATAGGGTTTCTTCTGTTCATACTTCATCCTCATCTATCACCACTCATCGTCTCGAATAGCCAAAGTGTCTTTATGAGACGTTATGTAATATTCATCAATGAATTACGGGATTTGTTTTAAAATTACATTGAGTAAAACTGCTTTAGTTTATTCTTTTAATCTGTCACTCGACTCAAATCAACACCCCCCCCTCCCCCTCCCTCCTCCCAACCCCACCTATCAACGCTCACTCACCAACTTTGGGATACGCTACTTAGCTTACCTAATCCATACTATAACATTTTGATAAACAATATATGGTTCTATTTCTAAACTAATTAAATATATTTTGATTTAAATTGAGCGTATTTGGAGGTCGCCATGAATTTGTATATTCGAAAAGAAAAAATCTAGATACAAATATTTTTCGATACATTTTTTCTACGTTGTATGTTTATCCAAAAACGTAGCAAGTCCAACTTTAGAGATTTTTAAGGTTCCCTGAACATTTTATCTAAATCAAACCATTATTTGTCGGTAAAGAGCGATTACACAGCCAAAAAAATCTTAAAACACCCGAGTAAATTTTATTAGGTTACAAAAATTGAAGTCTTCGCTTCGCTCGTTATACTTCCAACGCTCATCCCCGAAACTGAAAGTATTACCCTCTAAAGACTTCGGAGAGCTCAGTGCGATAAAAAGTGTCGCGATAATTATTATAAATCCGCTAACAAACGATATGTTTTGTTCTGTATAATTATGAATGTCTTGTTAATTCGGTGAACTAATCCACAGAAAAAATAAATTAAGTACAACTACAGGGTTTTCAAAAACCTACGACAAATCAAAATCACATTCAAGATATATTAATATTAAGGTAAAATATTTAATCACATAAATGAAAGTAAATTTGTGTAGAGAAAAGTGAAACACCTGTGAGGGTGAAGAGCTAGAAATACAACAAGTATAAACCAAGGGTAATAATTAATAATTTAAACCTTATCGGTAATTTGTCGGACCGAATCCAACAAGGAATGGAAATGTTTTACACACTATACTACAATTAAGGTGACCATATTTTGAAAGTTACATACCGGGACAATTACCAAAGTGTAAGCATATGTACCCCACGGACCATTTCGGGGTATGGGGCAGAGCCTCCCGCTGCCAGAGGCGATTTTCTAAAGATATATTTGCGTCAAATGCCCAGAAAATAGCTTTCTGACATGAAAATATGAATTAAATATGATTGTAATGTGTAAATTTTTTATAGTCATAAAATCTTTATCTAATGGTTAAAAATGATAGTACAAAACAAAATACAAACATTCAGCAGATAATAATATATTGATGATGGCATCTTATTAATGAAGGACTAATCAATAAGAATAAAGATAATTTGAAAATGCATCTAATTTTTATAATATGTATGGTTAAACATTTAATACACTTTGCCTTTACAACGAAATAATAAGTGTAGGTATGTAATTAATCAAAAACGTAGTTCAGTTGTGTGATTGGCACATTTTGATTTTCCATTATCTATAAACAAAATCAATGCAAACAATGACTGAGAAAATTAGTGGTGTGCGATTCCTGATATTTGAGTTCAAGTCGAGTCCGAGTACTTTGTCTTCTATTATTTTATCATTGTTCTTTGTATTTACAATATGTACAATATTAATTTTGTTTGTTGATGTTAGTCCAAATGTAGTCTCCAAACGTGAATCTAATTGATTTAAAAATGAAACCTCTCTCAAGATCATTTTAATGATCAAGCATCAAGCACAAATATTAGGGTTAGGCTATGACATTCAGTAAGTGATATTACATGAAAATATTGAAACAAACATTATAGTGACACATTTTAATTATTTTTGCCCACAAAAAAGTTCAAAACTTCCAAAATGAATATAAATTTGTTTCAAAAGACTCGGGTTACTATGGCCAAGTAATCAGCATTAATAAGGTAACGCCAAATATATATATGCCCAACGATTTTAACGTTTTCACACACGTACGCGACCCGGCACCTCCACCAAAATCATTAATAATACTCGCACACCCCTAGAGAAAATGAATTATCTTCTTGGAAGTGGAAGAACTATTTCATTGTTTTTACTTTAAGTAATTTTGTCAGAGGAAATAATTTTTAAAGTAAAACATTATCCTTCCATGCATGGTATAGTTAAGAAAATACCAGGAAACTGTCTCCCCAAAATTGCTAATCGGTACAAATAAGTCATTTTAGTGAGTCTCTCGGGACACCGGTACGGGTGTTCTGAAAACGGTACATTATCGGTTAAACCGGTACGTCTAGTTACCTTAACTTCACCTCCATGAAAAACAGAATTTGATGATTTTTTTATATATTGCCCACTCATAAGTGTTGCGATGTAGTTTTTATAATAAAGTTCCACCGCCGCCTAAATATTAAAAAAACATATATTCATAGAACGCGATAAGATAAGAACTTAAAAAATTCACAAGGAACAACAATTGTGAGATTGTTAACTGTGCGTTTGCAAAATTCGCGTTTCAAGTGTTACTCAAAAGCCGCAGCGCATGTTTGAGACATTTGTGTAAGAGTTTCGTTTGGACTTTTTTTGACTCAATTGAATGTGTTTGGTGTGCAGTGGAGACTGTATCCCGGATCTTCCACTCCACTAGCAGGAGCCAATTAAAACTATATCCCATTCCCACATGATTCTAATTATTGCTAATTACACAAGTTAGTTAAACATGGATGTTTGTTTTATTCGTTTGCTGTTAGTCAAAGTTGTGATAGAGCTGTAGCTCGGCTTGGCGCGGGTGTGGGATGTTTCTTAGTTGGACGGTACACCGTTGATCACTCGTACGGCGACAGGAAACTACCTTGTGGGTTGGTTCAGTTAGTTTGTTAGTTAGTTAGTTAACAGGATGCCAATTAAAAGCGAGTTTCAGTCCTTTTAAGCTACGACCTCTGCTTGCCTCAATACAGAGATAGACACTGTTCGGTGCATGGATAAGCAAAATATTGTTTGATGAATTCGAACAAAATCTCTCTCTCGTCTATAAAAATCCCGATATTCAGACACGATTTCTGAAGTGGAAAAGTTTCGAATTATTCAACGGAAAATATAGATGAACGACTTCTTTTACCGCAAGTAAACATTTTTACTTCTCATTATTATAATGTTACGTTCACTGTAGCAAACGAAGCTGATTTAAATAGAGCGTATTCTTTATTCTAAGATGAAGAATGTTGGTTGTTATTTTAGTTTTAAAAATGAAGAAGTTTGGAATGCATTTAAAAAAGCACGGCATTGAAAGAATATTATTATAATAGTTGAGAATTTATATCTTTCAAAGCCATACTTCCTTTCCATGAAATGTGCATTGTGCATCATGGTACACACTTGACATCGGGTGAAATAAGATCAACAATATAATTCAACATTCAATATTGTATTTAAAAAATGTTTTTGTTACTATTGACGTTTATTTTATAATAATTACGAGCACAAAACTGAGTAGAAGTAAATTATAAACTGAGATTAATAAAAATAAAAACAACTAATAGCAAAACACCCATAAAAAGTAAACTAAAAAAATCATGATATAGAAAGACACTGTTAATTCAACATTATGCATCATTGGATGAGCAAAGCGAAGACTTCAATTTCACTTACCCTGAGAAAAATAGCTTGGGTGTTTTTTTGTTTGTTTTTTGTCTGTTTGTTTGCTCTCTACCGGGCAAACGGCATTTGCGATCTTGATGAAAATTGAAGCGGACCTTCGAAATCTATGAACTTAGACCTGCCACGTGTTTGGGTACAATCGAAGAAATATTTCTCATGAATATCGGTGTTATGATATTTTTCGATTTTGAATTGTATATTTTCGTGATATTTGGGCCGATTCTGACCAAACGGGTGGGGCTATACAACGTTCATATTTTACCTGGATGTTACGGTAATGGTGATGTAGTACATTTTGAAAGAAAAAGTTGAAAAAGTTAGCCAAAATCCATATAAATAAAGGTTTTAATATAAGTTTTTTGAGTTGTATAAAAATTAACAAGTATCTATAGAAACTTGTCGACAATTACCTAGAATGCGTACAAAAAGCAAGTCTTCGGGCTTCCAGATATTTTACATTCTACTAATTGGTATTACCATACTAATTATTAATACTGCTTTATAAAAATTATCATTATTTAACAAAAATGATTTTGCAATGGGACTTGAAAATGTAAAAAGCTTCCACGCATACTAAAAACTAACAAAAAAAGCTCATCCATCAACGCGACTATAAAAAGCGATCGCAAAGCGGCCCAGTTGTACTTAAACACTTGACACTGGTTGAAATAAGATGAACAATATACTCAAACATTTAGTATTACAAATTTATTTGGGGTTGTTCTTTGTTCTTTTTTTGTTCTTGATACTATTGACGTTTAATTTGTGTTAATAACAAACACAAAACTGAGTTGAAGTAAATAATGAACTAATATTAATAAAATTAAAACAATTAATAGCAAACACTTATTAAAAAGTAATTATAAAAATATAAATTCAACTAAACAAATTCGACATTGTGCATCATTGTACTTCACACTGCATGGTGGGGAAAATTAAACATAAAATAAAAATAAGAAGAACAATTTACTCCAACAACATTTTATATTGCAAATTGATTTGGTGTTGTTCATTTTTGTTGTTGTTGTTACTATTGACGTTTATTTTTTTGTTAAAACGAGCACAAAATTGAGTTGAAGTAAATAATCAACTAAGATCAATAAAAATAAAAACAATTAATACCAAACACTAAAAAAAAAGTAATTATAAAAATATAAGTTCAACTAAAAAAATTCAACATTGTGCATCATTGTACTTCACATGGTTGAAATAAGACGAAAAATACTCCAACATTTAATATTGCAAAATTTATTTGGGGTAGTTCTTTTTTTTCTTTTTACTATTGCCGTATACTGGGTACAAGTAAATTAATGAACTGAGATTAATAAAATAAAAACAATTAATTGCAAAACACTCATAAAAAGTAAACTAAAAAAAAAATCAATTACTTTACTAATTATCAATCAATTCAATCAAGCTCACTACAGAATCAACTTAAATAATTGGATACTTAAAATGCTAACCGTAAATGGGAAATCATTTTCAGACACGATATTTGTCGCATGCTCCATCGGATTCGGAAAATGTATGAGATTATCGCCTCGATGTTGCAACATATTTCAATAATAGCGGTGAGTAAGAGCTCACTCAACGCTAGCATCATCAGAAAGTAGGTTACGCATATTTTAGAGATGAGAGCAGCGCTAGAAACTTTCTTCCTAGCGGGAATTAAACCAGGCTCCAGCAACATTACGCTCGCCACTATTAATCCGTTAAAGCTTTCAGTCAACTGTCAAAATACCATAATTGTTTTGTTTTGACATAATGAGTGTTTTAATTCCGAGCCACACAAGAATGAACGGATCACATCTACTGACCATGTAGCGAAGCAACCATGAGACCATGAGCGAAGCGAAGACTTCAATTTCACTGACCCCCAAAAAAATTTTCTCGGGTGTTTTTGTTTGTTTGTTTGCTTTTTTTTCTGTTTGTTCGCTCTCTACCGGGCAAACGGCATATCCGATCTTGATGAAAATTGGAGGGGACCTTCGAAATCTCTGAACTTAGAGGTGTTTTGTTTGTGGGTAAGAAATATTTCTCATGATTATCGTACTTTTACGATTTTTTTCGATTTTTAGTGCAATATTTTCGTGTCATTTGGGCCGATTCTGACCAAACGGGTGGGGCTTCAACGTACATATTATACATGGACATTAAGGTAGTGGTAAAGGTGTACCTTTTGAAAGAAAAAGTTGGAAAAATTAGCCAGAATCCATAGAAATAAAGCTTTTAATATAAGTTTTTTACGGTTTAGGGCGATATTTTCGTGCCGTTTGGGCCGATTATGACCAAACGGGTGGGGCTACAACGTTCATATTATACATGAACATTAAGGTTATGGTGATGTAGTACCTTTTGAAAGAAAAAGTTGAAAAAGTTAGCCAGAATCCATAGAAATAAAGCTTTTAATATAAGTTTTTACGGTAAATAATAACAATTGACAAGTAACAATAGAAACTTGAAAACAATCACCTACAATGCATAGGCAGCAAAGCAAAGCACTTGCAAAAGTAAAGATATCCCACGCAAACTAAAAACTTAAAAAAAAGCTCATCCATCAACGCGGCGGGACTTAAGCGTTTTCCTAGTCATAAGAAATATTTGATCAATTGTACCCAAAAACGTGTCAAGTCTAAGTTCAGAGATTTCGAAGGTCCCCTCAAAGTTTCATCAAGATCGCATTATGCAGTTTGCCTGGTAGAGCGCGAACAGAAAGAAAACAAACAAAAAACAAAAAACAAAACACCCGAGCTATTTTTCTTGGGGTAACGTAAGTGAAATTGGAGTCTTTGCTTCGATCGTCCAATTACGTGAAATGTTTTGATCTTCTGAACGTAAAATAAACAATCTTCTATCAGTGGCAGCGGCAGTGCACATATACTTAAGAGTATGAGACATTATGTGGCTGGACCCGGCGCCTCCACCAAACCAAGACATTCATAATACTAGGCCGCTTCGCGAACGCATTTTTTAGTCGCGTTGATGGATGAGCTCTTTTTTTTAGTTTTTAGTTTGCGTACTTGATCTCTTTACTTCTGCAAGTGCTTTTTGAACGCATTGTGGGCTGAAGGGCAGGTATTGGGTAGAGGGAGCGTGGCCCGCCGCCGCGCGTCTTCAACACGAAACAGGCTGAGTCACGTGACACTGGTCAGGCGGCAGCGGCTGAGCTATGGTCGTGGTGTGTTGTGCGTACAGGTAGCAGTAGAAAAACAGGGTTTTTAAGGGTTTTTAGTTTGTATGTCAAGTGTAAGAGTCTATACAATCAATATATTAAACAAGCTAATGCCCCGCTAACATTTTTAATCACATATAAACAGAGTCAGGATCATTTAGAGATTTTTTTCAGTGCAATAAGAAGCATGGGTGGGCACAGTAACAACCCTACCGCAAAACAGTTTCAAGGGGCATATAAACGATTACTTGTTCACCATCAAGTAACAACATCAGACACTGCTAATTGCATAGTTCAAGATCACGCCGCTATTTTACAGTGCAACAGTGGTATAAATGCTCAAAATTATAATGTGTCTCAAATAAATCGCAACAATGATCGACTGAATGCTAATGATGAGTCCTCCAATCAGTTTCAAATAATAATAATAATAATAATAATAATAATAATAATAATAATAATAATAATAATAATAATAATAATAATAATAATAATAATAATAATAATAATAATAATAATAATAATAATTTTCACGTCCTTAAACGAACATACATTCGATCAAGACCCCTTAGACAATCACAAGGTACTTTTAATTAAAGCATTTAAATTTGATTATTTCAAAATACGATTATGCCACATTGGTAAAACTATAACAGAAAACTTGCAACAAAACAAAACTAGAAGTAATAATACCAAACTGACACTGTTTGAGGGCCACTAAAAGACGTATTATTCTACGTTTTGGAAGCAATTATTGTTAGTAATAAGTATTGTTTAATGTTCATATTATTGTAAATTTCACAAACAACTTTTAATCTACCGTCGGCTTTCTGTTTTACCTATATAACTATGGTACATATTATGTGACTAGAATGTTTAACATAATTATTGTACGCCTAATGGAGCATAGAAATGACAATGATTATTAATTTTACTAGAACTATAAAATTAATGCATAGGCCTATGCTTATTATTTTACTTTTTATTGTTATTATTTTTTTAAATTTAAGTCATAAAAAAATTCAATCATTTGTGGTGTGTAATATTTTTTGTGATCACTATTAAAACTCGTTTTCAAGTGTCTAAAGTAGAAACACACTATAAAATGGGTACAATATGTGACTACGAATGTTGTATTTGTAACAAGACAAGGTTATAGAACTTAATTGTCTTGTCATAGTTAACAATTACATACGTTTTGAAAATCTACGGCGAGTACAACGAGTTATTTTGGCATTGTTTACGAGCTCCCGCATTACCGCGCCTAGCCCCCTGACCAGCGTCACGTGATTGCGCGGCTCGCTATCTTGAGACGTTTGCAGCTGCTGGCTAGCACGGCCACGCTCCCTCTACCCAATACCTGCTCTAAGATTGTAGGTGATTGTTGTCAAGTTTCTATTGTTACTTGTTAATTGTTATTATATACATAAAAAACTTATATTAAAACCATTAATCTATGGATTCTGGCTAACTTTTTCATCTTTTTCTTTCGAAAAGCAACCATTGCCTTAATGCACATGTAAAATATGAACGTTTTAGCCCCACCCGTTTGGTCAGAATCGGCCCAAATGTCACGAAAATATCGCACTAACAATCGAAAAAAAATTGTTAAAGTACGATATTCATGAGAAATATTTCTTCGATTGTACCCATAAACGTGGCAGGTCTATTTCAGAGATTTCGAAGGTCCCCTCCAATTTTCATCAAGATCGCATAATATGCCGTTTGCTCGGTAGAGAGCAAACAGAGAGAGAGAAAAAAAAACACCCGTCCAAATTTTTTTGGGGGGGTCAGTGAAATTTAAGTCTTCGCTTATCCAAAAAAGGGACGAAAAAAGTTTTTGTTCCTCAGAAACTGACATTCATTAGGTGATGATAGATGTGTGGGAATGTTCAAAGGTTATTTTATACAACTCATTTCTGTCATTCACATAAATGAGGAAACCCCTACGTGTAACACATGGGCTACCTCTATCGTCGAAACCTTTGTAAAACCTTCCGGCTGGGTTTCGAAACCACCGTGTGGTTCGCCTGCGGTCGCTTAGCCGGTTCCCACTCGAACACCGAAGTAAGGCAACCTTCGGGCGTGGTCAGGGCTAGAGTGGGTGAACTCTCTGCCCGGAAACTCACGTATACCGCTGGTTAGAGCAGATGGAGGGTTCGAGAGCTAGTGTAACGGCTTCGTTCTCTTAGACGTCTGCTCGGCAGTGCGGGTTAGTGGAGGAACCTATAATGACTGTTAAGGTTACACAGTCCTTTCCCTTGGTATTTTTCGAAAGGAGTAGTCTACGTGCCAGTACCGGGTTTCCCGTCCTCCCTTCTCTATTAAATTTTCACTAGTGGATTACATTAGCCGTTGCAAATAGAGACTTAATAAAAGAAAGACAAAAATGTCTTTCCCCCTGAGATGCTTAGATTGTTCGTGGAAACATGCTCAGGGATTATTATTTTATGCCCCTTTTCATGTAATGTAGGCAATCTGGATTCAGGCTAATGTCCAGATTCGTAGGACTCAATACCTTGCATTCACATTAAAGACTGATGAAAACATTACAAGCATTTGTCAGTGGCAGGTATTGACCGTAGCCTCCGAAATAAGAGTCTCGCGTTTTAGCTTTAGCTACATCGGTAGCTACCCTAAATCACCCGACACCAGACTTTCCTTGTTCGCTTATGCCTTATTTTATAGTCTGAACCCAATTTATGCATTTATGAAGGTTTAAAGTATAACAAAACGAAGTAGCCATAATAAGGAGAGGTGTTTACAGTAGCGCCATACCGTGGATTTACTTTTGTTCGTAAGTGTGCATCGCGAAGTTAAACTAACAGTTACTATAATCACAGACAGTGTTTGTTAGTACACGGCCGAACCACTTGACGAAATTAAAGAAAAAAAGTAAAAAATTTACAGAAAAGGTAGTCGAGTACGTCAAAGATGGCCATCTTTTTTTTTAACCAAAATCCTTCAATATCGGTCCCATATATTTCTAATGGGAGATTATTGCTAGTTCGAAAATTATCAAGTTTGTCAATTTTTTAACTGATAAAGGTGGACCCAATATTTGTTCTGTTACTTTGTAAATCCATAATCAGTTAGCATAAATGAAATACATATTTTGTAAATCAGCTGGTGAATATCCCTTGAATTTTATAATCATAACTATTAACTAGTTAGCATAAATTAAATATATATTTTACTTTAGCGGGTGAATACCTTTAGAATTTAGTAAAAATTAAGGAATTGCCTAGAGTGATACACAACATGTTATATCTATATTCTACCCCACAGTCATCTAGATAATATGCTAGGGGATGGAATATTTAACCTTCAGTGAGTGTGAGAATGGTAGGTGGAGTGAAGGGACTAGCAACCCACCAGGCAGGCACATCGATCGGTTTGTCGGGAAAGCTTAGCGGTGTGGCAATCAGGGCTCCCTAGGGCTGTATCCCCACAGTGCGGCTAGGGAAGGAGCTGACTAAGCTTGAAAACCTGAAGATCTTACAGCTTAGTCTATTTTTAGCTCGATATGGCTGAGAGAGGCACCACTACCTCGACGTCTCGATAAGAACATAATTATCTTCCAACGTAGAAATACTTTATCCGCACCCGCACTTCATGTAATTATTATATTTACATTTTCCTTAGAAAACAAATATCCACCGAGAAGTGCCAATCTAGCAAAGTTAAACACTTAACAATACACAATAAACACAACTTAAAACAATGCAAGATAATATTATACAAATGATTAAATATACAACACTAGTATAAGATTACAAAATAAAATAAGCACAAAATGAATAACAGATATATAACAAAAACGCACTAAACTGAAAACTCAAGATGTCTCAAGATGAAATACTTAGAAACTAATTAAAAGATGGAAAAATTAATACAAATTTCCGTGAAAAGGTGAACAGGTGATTAGTATTAAGATGGTGATAGTGATAAACTGGCATAAACATCTGTTTTATATGAGTGAAGTTCCTAGGGTTGTATAGGACCCTCAAGTAGTTTTAGATTCGGTTCAAGTTTGCAATTCACAATACTGAAGTGGCAGCGCGTTTTTGAATTTTGAAAAACTTCCGTTCCAACATAAAAACATTAAACATATTGTTAAAGATTAACAGTATAAAAATATGATTTATGTTGTTTATTTTTCAAAAAGTTACACAAACGTTTAGTTTGGCATATTTTGAACTTTTTTTAAATGATTTTGATACGCTTATATGAGAGTGAACGAATCAATGGTTGCAAACTTAATTTTATAAAATTTTATTATTTTAAAATCAATTATTAGGTCGTATGTAAATTACAATTAATTCCTGTGTCGGATCCTTATCCTGGTTCTAATCCACATATATTATGAAACATGATGGAACGTTCCTGAGCTAAGTGTGAAGTAATCTCCCTCTTCGACAACGAGCTGAGATTACAAGCAAGTGTCGCGTTTCAGTTTGCCGTGAGCTTTGATCATAATGACGTGAACTAATTCCATGCATCACCGAGCGGCAAGTGTTGGTGGTAATGACAGTACTCACCAACACTCAAGTAGCCTACGCTCGGCATGGTGCAATCACATTACGCCAGCGTACGTGGCACCATTGTGTGCGAGTGTTTGTTTGCATAACGATGGACGTGATCAACGGTAGAATGGTGGCAAACAGAATATATTTACATCAGTTGCTGGTTTAAATCGTTATTTTTAATCGTTAAGCAACTGCACATGGTAGGAAACCTTTTTGGTTCAAGTAACGCGGCAAAAAATATGAGAGAAAAGAGAATGATTAATTTTAATTGGATGATGACGATCTTTGAAGTTATGAACAATTATGGAGGAACAAATATGGAAAACATTTATTACTTGGACAAATTATTGAAGTTAACGAGCTAAAAGACGTAAAAGCGCCATTCCGGGAATATTTATTATCTTGTGGATAGATTGCGTAATGTTAATTGAAGTTCTAGTTCAAGTTGTGAGCGTAGTTGTAATTGTACTTTAGGGTGTCGGTTAAGGTGGGAAAATTGTAAAATAACGATTGCATGACTATAAAAGCAGCAAAGTAGATGAGGATGAAGTAAAATACTTATGAAAATCCCTGCCTTATGCGATGTTCAAACCAACAACCCTTGAAGTCACACGCTTAAAACACACCACGACTGAGCAACCACAGACGGCTAGAGAAAGTTGTAGGTCTGTTGGATGTGTGACTGTAAATAATAATTACATAATTTATCGTGGAAAGCCTATTCAGGATGCAATGTATGTCTCTCTTCATGTGACTAACTAGGAATATTGGAGATAGGACGTGAAGGGATGTCCGAGGGCAGTTTAAGAGGACTTAATCCCTTGCATTCGCATTAAAGACTGAGGAAAACTAAACCTTGATAAAAAACCTTCAGTCAGGATTGGCGGTCTGTCGACTGGATTTAAACCCAAGACCTCCCGAATCAGACGATTGTTAGATATGAGTAAACGTTTTAAACTACATAGTATTAGGGATAATAGTTGCCATCATCTTTCTGTCCGTCCATCTGGGCGTATGTCTCATCTCACGATAATAACTGAACATGACCTCCGTTTGAAATGTATTTGTTAGCATTATCCGTTAACAAGGATGAACATGTTTTTGGTGACCTAGAGGTTTGGGAGCGGGGCTAATAACATCCAAATGTGGCATTTCTCTTGACCCGGCACCTCCACCAAAACACATCTGAACTTCGGAGGCGCTCCAGATTTTCGGTACTCCAGTTCACATTTTAGTATTGATACTTGAAACGGAATGCTCAAGTGCTCTTTTATAGTACTACATTTCTGTGTTTATAAATTGATTGAGGAACACCTTTGAAAATCTTTCTATCAGCACTGCTGGTAGCGGTAGCGAAAATTGAACCGATAAATAAATACGATCCCATGCTGTAACAATTTGGTTAATAAAAAGCAATAAAAATCGCGAATGAAATTCAAATGATGGATGGCTATTGTTAAATGAATTAGTAAAAATACAATCACTCTATAAAGTTTGTGATAAAACTTTTTTGCCAGCCTGTGATATCATAATGCAATAATACGCCAACAGAACGGTATTTATAAGAGCATTGACGAAGTAATAGAAATGCTTCGAGATTAAAACTACTTCCGCTCTTGGGTATAATAGAGTCACGTCTACCCATTGTTATATCAGACTCAAGCTTCTTACCAGAGCTTTAACTATCTATGCATACGCCAGCAATAATAATCTGTTGATAGAACCGCTCTATTGTGAATAAATACACCATTTATAATCCAAACATAACAAATAAAAATAAAAAATAAAGCTCATTAAAACTTTAAAAACATTACTTGCGTTTTATTTTATTTATCTACGTTGATAAAAAAATATGATTGAAAAGCTGACTACGAGCAAGCGTGAAAGCTTCTCGTCACCACTTCTAAAGTTATTTATTTTTATTTTCATATCAAATAACGAAAACTAATTATATCTTTGAAGTTTGAAGTATCAAAGATAAATTACATTTGATGACAACATGGTGCTCCAGTTTCGTTATAGGTGGGATTAGAATTAAAATGGCGGCTGTCGTTAGGTTAGTTTCTTAGCAAAGCCACGGAATTAGATCTAAACTCATCATCTCTTTGCACTTTTCACGAATATGTATATAATGCAATTTGAAAAGTAATTCGCATTTAATTATAAAACTTTTGCTAGATTCCTTTGATTATAGGAACGATAAGCAACATAGAAGAAATATGCTCCTACGATTAAGATGTGTTTGACCTCTTTCCTTTTATGCTCTAAAGGCAGTATTACCCCACTCCCCTCAACAAAACAGATTTATGAATAAACGATTTCGTAGTTTTACTACATCCTCATCTTCTTCATTCATCATCGAATATCAACCTCACTTCACCACGCAAAACACCAAAAAATGATTTAAAACTAATTTTATTTTTATTTTACTTTGAAATATGTTTTGAATCTGATGTCTGGGACTCCCCGGACCCATAACTTCTTCGTAATCTGGCAAGTAACTTTTTACCTGCACTAAACCAAACGCACCCCACCCTATACAACCTAACTAGTTCACATTATCTCTACAGCTTAAACACAATTAAGTAACAAGAAATCTGCGATTGAAGATTTCACTATAAGTATTAGTAAGTGCCATAAAAAATCGCAAGCGACTTTATCACAAAACTGTTCAAACATTTATCGTTAAATAATAATTAAACTCCCATTACAGTGATTGCTATAGTGGTCATAACGAAAGAATACAGGTGGCTCGAATTGTTTTCCCAACATAACAACTTTGTCATTTCTATTCACGCTAGCTCAGCGTGGATCTTGCACACGGAGGAACTCTGTAATCTAGCACAGATAATTTTTGCTTGCGTTGGTAAAAGATATTTCTCTTTCATACACAAAGGCGACATTCCATTTACCGCGCATTCATACAACCCCCACCACTACCAAGCAATCAAACACCAAACATTCTTTCGTTGGAGAAAGAATATATTTTTGTTAATATTTAATATAACCCAGAAATTAAAAAATCGATCCCGATCGGGGTTCGAACCCGAGTCTCCCACTTTCCGGGTGGACGCCTTAGCCAACAAGACCACCGAGACGGTAACTAATTTAACTTCTGTATTGTCGTTACACTATAGAAACTTTTTTTTATAGACATTTTTTAATTTCTGGATTGTATTAAATATTAACAATTCCACCTACGGGAGTGTTTCCCGACTATCCAAATCGAGAAGTATATATTTCCTATTAACTCATTCAGACCACGTGTCCATTATAATGGACATAACAATTTTGATTTTTTTTAAATATGACTTAAAGTTTTTTCAATTTGGCCAACAAAAAATTCAAAAAAATGGGGAATTCAAATTCACATTTTTTAACCGCATTGCGATAGGACGAATAGTACCGTTTTTAGAGCAGATTGAAATTGAAATGTGTAAAAACGGGCAAAAAAAAGTGTTTTTGGTTTTTTCCGCGAAATTTAAAATATTAATAGTTTGCCAGTATTTGAGATACAGAAAATCCAAATATGCAAAAAATTCCGAAAAAAATCTAGTTTAGAAATGCACTTAAAATTTACATTTGAACATCAAACGTTGCTTTTATTCGAAATCCAAAATTTCCCATTAATTCCTTAAATATTACAATGAAAAATAAAAAAAAATACTAAAAATATCAGAAAAAATCACGAAGGATGGTTAATTTTTAGATTAAAATATCCTAATTTGTGCCAATTTTATTATGGTCTGAATGAGTTAAAAATATCGATCTTTTGTTGGTTATCGTTCACTCGTCGATTGCGTCGGGGCTTGCAGGGTTGGCTTGGCCGCTTTGGTTTCCTGCCCCCCATGAAAATCAGTTATGTGACTGAGTGGGTAGACTCTAAATACGGATTTATTTATTTATTGTAGAAAATTATACATTTTTGAAAATTGAACTAGAAAATAGGCCCTGCATTGTTGCCTCAACAGCTGATCTGTGAACAATCACGTCTATAGGATATATCTTATTATCCAGATAAGAAATAGACGGTTATGATGTAGAATAAGACTTGCTTATAACTTACATTAGATCGCTGGTTCACATCTTCGCGCAGGCAATCGCGACTGAAAATTTTCAAGATTTCCAAGGTTTGCCACACTAAAAAAATATCCTTGGACATCGATCCTCAAACTATTCTCACACTACAACCTAATACTACGACCGACATTATTATATAGTTAGAGAAAGGAGCGTCCTAGGGTTCAAAAAACATTTGAAGTAACTTATTTAAGAATTTGTATTATAATAATTGAAACAAACATATTCAACAAAAATAATTGAGCGAGCGTAGCGAGCGTCTCCACTTGACTCTTATGGCTCGAATGTCTTTTTTTTCGGTACAGGTCGCACCGTTTCTCTGATCGACCTGAAATTTTGCACACATGTACATACCACCTATGCGGGTTGCTGTATAGTTTTTGAACAAAATCCAATCGTTGGTTATAAAAAAAAAAATGTTCCGATCGTTATGAAATTTTGCAGGGTCAATAAGTACAACATTCTCTCCTATTTTACAAATTTTCAGCTAAACCGGGTAAGACCTTAAGTAGTATAGATAGTTGGATGAGCGTAGCGAGCGTAGCGAGCGAAGCGAAGATTCCATTCTAATACACTGGAGAAAAAAAATCCAGAATGTTATTTTTTTTCTTTTTCTTTTTTGTCTGTTTGTCCGCACGATTCCGGCTAAACCGATACTCCGATTGAGATGAAATTTTCTGGAGGCCTTCGAAATATCTGAACTTAGAACTGCCACGTTTTTGAGCGCAATCGAAAAATTATTTCTTATGAAAATCGCAATTTTACGTTTTTATTTCGATTTTTAAAACATTTCTTGGACTTATAACTCCTACATGCTTTATCCGATTTAATGATTTTTGCACAGAACCTTTATTTTATGAATTTAGATATTCTTGTGAAATTTGAGCGCAATTAAAAAAATATTTATCATAAAAATCGAAATTTTACGGGTTTTTTATTTTTTTAAACAATTCTTTGACTTATAACACCTACATGCTTCATCCGATTGTAATGATTTTTTCGCAGAACCTTAATTTTATGAATTAATATATTAGTGTTAAATTTGAGCGCAATCGAGAAATTATTCTTATAAAAATCGCAATTTTACGATTTTTTTTTTAACAATTACGATTAATAAATTTAAAAATTTAAATTAATTTAATTAATTTAATTAATTTAATTTAATTAAATTTAAAAAGAGTCAAATTAGTAATGATTTTCCACAGAACAACAGAAAATTCGCATAATGCATGGCAGCTCATGCACCAATTACGCTCATCCAACAACGCGGCGGGACTTAAGCGTTTTCCTAGTAATTACATTTTAACAAAAGTAACGTTACCATGGCAACGAAAAGTCTCACTATGCACTGCCACCTAGAAGTAATCAAAATACTATCGAGGAAGCAGTGTATTATTTGTTATCAAAAAGTTAAAATAATTTTCCCAAAGAAATGATGTCAAGGTCCTCCAGATGGCGGTGGATTTTATCCATACTCTCCTATTTTACAAATTTTCAGCTAAATCGGTCAATACTTTAAAGACTTATTGGTATGTAACATTATGGGAATGTCGTACTCGGGTCGTGTTGCACGTACCGGTGCTCGCTTAACAACGCGACGGGACTTTAGCGTTTTCCTAGTTATAAATAGAACTACTAAATAGTTCTATTGGTGTTTAAATTAGTTGGGTTTAGAATTTTATGAAGATGGTCCGTGTCGTCGTAGGGAGATTTATACGCATGCGCAGAGTGGTCACAGCTTAGGCCTAACTCCGCATGACGTCACATGTTGGTGTTCACCGGGAAGAGAGATTCACATTTTACTCGTTACATCTTGGCGTTAGCGAGAAACTGATACTAAACAACATTACTAGAATAAATTTTAAGTTATTGTTAGTAACTATTCGAGTTAGGGGGTGAAGTACAGTTCCCTTTTGAAGAGGGTCACATTTTTCCTGAGTAGTTTTACTCCATTATTACATTAATTCACGATTACATTTCCTTTTATTTGCATTACAATCAAGTTTGAATCACTTTTAACATACCCCGCCTCATACGGTATAATATCTCACCCCTTAACCCCTTCCCTGTGAACCATGAATAGTTCCCCCTTATTCGTAAGTGAGGATGTGAGTTTCAAATCAAATCAAATCAACCCTATTGGTGATATAGAAAGAAAGATAAAATCAATATTGTTTTTATTTAATATTCATTTTTTTAAATAGCCAGTAAAGTCACATTCACAAAAACATGGTTTCTACTAAATTTCAACAAAAAACGTCTAATGTGAGACAGACAGACAGACAGATAGACAGAAAAGTAAAGCACAGGGCTAAAGTGGATCTTTACTCTGATATCGGAATTTCTCATCATGATCGCCGTATCTCGATTCTGTATCTTGTCTAGAACGGAGGATCATTGTCTCCTGTATCATCGGACATTGCTATACTATCGAGGGGGCGACAAGTCCGTTTATTGCGCATACCTTCCCCGGTCCTAGTCCCGACCCGGTCGATTACAGAACATTGGATATTTTGTTCCAATCGCTGCTTGGTTTAATGTTCGGCTTAGTTTCACCGTGGAGTTTGTAGTGAGGAGTCGACAGATGACACTTGATGAACAGAATACTGTATCGTATATTCCCATCTATACCTACAGAAGCAGAGAGAACAAACACGACACCACTCTAGACTATAGCAACATGCGGAGAAATCCTATGGAATAGGATTTTCAATATCAATCAAATTTGCATTATGAGGACTGTTTTATACCTATAAGCATCAATGTTCCGTACGTCCGTCTGTGTGACTGAGTGTGTGTGTGTGTGTATATCACGTTTCTCGATAAAGCCGGACACGACGTCCAATTGACATGAGATTGTTTTGGTTGTAATTGCCTTTCAACAAAGATGATACTGAATGTTGTTGGTGAAACTTGGGTTAAGAGGAAGTGGCTAGCCGTCCAGAAAGTTTAAAAATCTCAGACCCGGCACCTCCACCATTTCTCTTCTTCTTCTTCTTCTTCTTCTTCTTCTTCTTCTTCTTCTTCTTCTTCTTCTTCTCCTTCTCCTTCTCCTTCTCCTTCTCCTTCTCCTTCTCCTTCTCTCTTCTCCTTCTCTTCTCCTTCTCCTTCTCCTTCTCCTTCTCCTTCTCTTCTTCTCCTTCTCCTTCTTCTTCTTCTTCGATTGTCAGTGATGGCTTACTCTTCTTGCCTGACTCACGTTACTTCGATGTTCCGTGTAGGGTTATACTTCTCTTCGTTCTTCTTCACGTCTGCTCGCGTTTCGAGTTATACCTCATGCTGCCAAGGTTACACCGTCCTTTCGTAATGGGACGCAAAGCTAAAGACGTTGTCCTCTTAATACTTTTCGATGATATCTACGTCAGTACCGTTTCCCCTACCTTCTTTCCTCTTTCTCTTCTTCTTCTTCTTCTTCTTCTTCTTCTCTTCTTCTTCTTCTTTTCTTCGATTGGTCAGGGGTAGAGTGGGTGAACGCTCTGCCCTGAAACACACGTATACCGCTGGTTAAACCAGATGGAGGGTTCGAGAGCTAGTGTAACGGCTTCGTTCTCCTCGACGTCTGCTCGGCAGTTCGAGTTAGTGGAGGAACCTACATGACTGCCAAGGTTACACCGTCCTTTCGAATGTGACGACGAAAGACGAAAGACGTTGGTCCTCTTGATACTTTTCGATAGGAGTAGTCTACGTGCCAGTACCGGGTTTCTACTCCTACCTTCTATTCACACTTCATCCTCATCTGTCACCACTCATCGTCTCGAATAGCCAAAGTGCATTATGAGACATTAAGCAATATCCAATCAATCAATCTTCTTCGATCTGTTGGTAAATTATAGCTTCGTTCCATATTTTTCCCATGCCGGTTTGAAAATTTACACAGCAAAATACACATTGATTTAAGCAGTTTTTATATGCATTGTGCACTGCGTCATGATAACCCCATTTGACAAGAAAAAAATTAATAGAATGCTCGTTCAATTATAAAATATATTGTGCATGATACAAAATGAAATGCGTCTTATATTTTGTTTTGTTATTAGAGACTTGATTAATGTATTTTCTAATTTCTATTTGCCTGGCGTTTGAAGAAAGCGACAAAGAAGTAGGTGTGCTCAAGTACAAAGACGTAAAGTTACTAGCAAGTGGTCTCATTTACCGACAGTGTTGGCTCGAGCGTTAAGCGCGCGACTCTGATTCGGGAGGTCCCGGGTTCGAATCCCGTCGAAACCACCAATCCTGACTAATTTTCCGAGGTTTGCCTCAGTCGTTATTGGGAATGCAAGGGATTGAGTTCTCTAAAACAGCTCTCGGACCTCACTTCACAATTGTCCTAACTCCAATATAGCTACCTATAGTTAAGACATCCATTGCACATTGGGCAGGTTTATCACGCAAAAAAACAAAAAAAACAATTGTCTCATTTGTCTCATGACACATGCTGAGGCCGTGTGTTTGACTATGATTACGATCACATTTATGACTATGACTATTTTATTTGTGCCAAGGTTCTGTTTTGAAACTGTGTAGGTTACGCTGTTTCCATCGCTGTAGATTTAAATTTTGCGACGAACATTCTAACAGTTTAATCGACTGGCCATGCAAAACGAAACTAGTGTAATTGAATTTGTTTCTTTACGGACAAACACTCCTCTCTCGTGACATTTAATTATTTTCAAACAATACGTTAAACCATTTCATATGAGACATTTTCGCTCGCCAGTAATTTACCACAAACACGAGCGGCTGACCTACATATTGCGAACACGACTGTTGTTTCTGATAACAATTATTATGAAATCATTCCACACACAAAGAGATGGATGTTAAAGCAAAACAAAATTCGTCGCCCCAACTTTAATTATTCCCGTTTGCGCACCTATAGAAGATAATTACGTAACAATGCACTCGATATTTGTCGCATTTCCCACAGAAAAAGTGAACTAAATAAATTGTGAGTGATTTAAAAGTTTGGCATAGAGTTTCATTAGATAAAGTTGGAATTGACATGGATTCTATAAATATCTCACATAAAAGCGTCCGTAAATAGCTCATCGCGCCGAAACGATAGACGGGAGAAATCCAATACCTACTGAAAAGTTGTTTGCAAAACAGAAATAAACAACGCGAGAATTCTAAATTTAATCCTAAGAAGTTATTTCTTATTTATATAGGGTGGAAATAAAAGTTTTAATGCGATAGCGTATGAAACATGTGAATGATTACTGAAGGATGAGAGTATAGCGACTTAACTTAAATACACCAAGAAAAAAGGCCCGAGTGGTTTCATTTTTTTTTCATTTTTTCAAAATGTTTCTTTGTCTGTTGTTCCCTCGCGACCAAGTAATCGGCTTTTGCAATCTTGTTGAAATTTTCACGAGGAACTTAGCTGATCTTACTTCTACGACTTTCTTCGATGTTCGTATTATTTTTTGTGTTTGATAGCTCTGTACCGAACAAACGGCTACTTCTTAGAAATTAAATTTTCAGAGGACCGTCGAAACCTTTGAACTTGAACCAAAGACTCTTTTCTCTTGAAACTCGCTATTGCGATATTTTTGAATGCATAAGTAATGTAGGGAAATTAACCACACCCTCATCCATGAACGCGACAGTAAAAAGCGTTCGTGGGAGCGACCTCGCTATGAAATAATAAAGGTCGGTAAAAATACGAGACCCTTACTTCGGCGGTTGGAATTTTCATTCTCGCTACCGGCAATCACATATTATACATTTTTCGTATGTATTTATGATACTGATGCTATGAGACATAAAAATACAAAAAACATATTTTCTTAATGGTCTAATTAGGTGACTTACTAAAGAGAGGCATATGTTAACCATACAACGGGAATTCCTAAGATATATATTTTAACTGTTTTGTGGATAAATATACATGCATGTGTTTGTGAATAGGTATAAGCTTTGTGGCTGGCGTTGATATATTTTTTGTGGGTATGTTGGTGATGTTCTTATAGCCTACTAGTTGATTGTGTTGGTATTGGTATTGATATTCCTAGATATGTATTTTAACTGTTTCTGGTTAAATATGCATGCGTGTTTGAGAATTGGTATAAGCTTTGTGGGTGGTGTTGACATATTTTTGTAGGTATATTGGTGATAATCATAGCATACTATAGTTGACTGTGTTGGTATAATGTTGAGTACAAGAAGAGGGATTAAAGTTTAACATTATACAGCTTTGTATCTTATTGATTTTGTTGGTGGAGGTGCCGGGTTGAAAGCTAGCCCCGCCCCCTGACCTACACAGTCACTAAAATCTTGGTGCATCGTCCTCGTTGAAGGGCAATATCAATCGAAACTCATGTGGGTTTAAAAAAAAAAAAAAAAAAATAATAAATAAATAAATAAATAAATAAATAAATAAATAAATAAATAAATAAATAAATAAATAAATAAATAAATAAATAAATAAATAAATAAATAAATAAATAAATAAATAAATAAATAAATAAATAAATAAATTGTATTTAGAGTCTAACCACTCAGTTATATAACTGATTTTCAGTGGGGGACAGTAAATCAAAGCGACCAAGCCAACCCTGTAGGCCCCGACACAATCGACGAGTGAGCGATAACCAACCAAAGATCGATATTTGTAATAGGAAATATAGCAATCAGTGGTATGGACAGTGCGAACACCCGCGGATCCACGCCAGAATCAACAAGGCCGATTTAGAGCAACTCTGAATTTATTATGTGCTTCGTTGCTAGGACGGCTCCAAAGTCACCGTTTACAAACTCCTAAGACAAGAACTGATGGACTTAAGTCCAAATCAGAAGTTAAAAAACTTCTGACTTTGACGGGAATCGAACCCTGGACCTTCTGCATTGGAAGCAGATACGCTAACAACAAGACCAACGAGCATCAGCATCAGGGGGCATCACCGTCTATCAAGTGTTAGGTTACTGAATGTTTTTAGCCGCGGTCGCTTAGCCGGTTCCCACTCAAACACCGAAGTTAAGCAAGATTCGGGTGCGGTCAGGGGTGAGAGTGGGTGACCGCTCTGCCCTGAGACACATGTATACCACTGGTTAGAGCATACGAAGGGCTCGTGAGCTAGTGTAACGGCTTCGTTCTCCTCGACGTCTGCTCGGCAGTCCGGGTTAGTGGACGAACCTGGGACTGTCAAGGTTACACCATCCTTTCGGATGGTACGTAAAGCCGTTGGTCCCCAATTGGTTCTTTTCGAAAGGAGTAGACTACGTGCCGGTACCGGTAGTCCCGTCTCCATTCTCTTTTAAATTTGCGCTAGTGGATTGCATTATCCGTTGCAAATAGAGACTTAATAACCGAATAACATTTCAAATTGTAAGAATTTAAATTTGTTGGAAAATGGTATACATCGATACTCCTATATGCATGACTTTTCCGTCAGTCGGTTCGTTAACCCGCCTGTCTCGACAAATATCGAACCTCAAGTCTGATAGATATGCTGTTTTCTTGTTATTGCATTTCAACAAAGAATGCTATTTTATCGCACTCTAACCGATATTTTAAATGTCAAAGGAAGTTGACTTAAACCTTAGCTAAATGAAAGAAGGTCTTGAATATAACAGGATTGTTTTTGTGTGTGGGGGGCGGGACGTAACGTCCCTGTCAACCATTATATTTGCAAATTTCGGGACAAAAGTGTTAACACTGAGCCAAAATCTATACGTTATTTAAGCCACGATTTTTTAAATATAGTTTTTACACATCATTGCCCTCCACCTCCTTATAAGTAAAAACAATTTTCTGAAATATCGTTCGATGTACGATTTTTTTCATCCGCAGGTATAAAACTCGATGTGTACCATCGGACAAAAAAATCGTACATCGAACAATATTTTAGAATTGTTTTTTTCCTTAAAGGAGGTGGAAGGCAATGAAGTGTAGAGACGATAGTAAAGAAATAGTCGCTTTTAATCAAGTTTAGCACCTATCTCAGTGTTGACACTATTGTCCCAAAATTTGCATTTAATGGCTGACAGGGACGTAACGTCCCGACAAAAAATTAAGAAAAATATTTTCCTTTATTATAAGACCCTCTTTCATTTAGCTTCGATTGGTCATCTACATTTGATATTTAAATGAGGGAATTCGATTAACCCGGCACCTCCACCAAACACATTAGCGGATATATAATGTTGATAGCGATATACTTCGTTCTATGTTTTGGGCACTCCCGTACTCTTACATGTGTATCAAATTAAAGTATTGTAAACTGTAAATGATAGTTGTGTATACATATTTTTTTAAACAGTTATCGAACGGGATTCTAACTCCCATTACTTCGCTGAACTTGATTTAGACCTTCAAGTTTGAGTTATTTTTTACGAGGGAGCGAATGAATCCCTTATTCAAATAAAATACGTCACTTTCTTCATCTGTCGCTTGTCTGAAATGATTCCGCGTTCTATAAATAAAAGCAAATTTTAAGTCAGATTCAAGATGATTTAACAAGATTCGATTAGTTCGGAGTCAAGTCGGCAATATATGCCTGTAAGAAGAACCAACCAGTTGGCCTAAATCCACCGTCTGTGATAATTCAGTTCACATTTCAATACGCGGATAAATACGCTCAGCGGATGTGAGATAAATTCTCTGCGCATCATAAAAGATTAAAGATAAAATACCAACTGTGATTTACAAATCTTTTTACACAGAACATCAATATTATGAATTATATGAACAATATTATGCCAGAAGGCAAAAACAATTATAAGTTGCCTTCTGGCATAATATTGCTGTTCTATTTATAATGATTTGTAAATCACAGCTGGTATTTTATCTATAATCTAATAATTAATAATTTATTATATCATAGAATTCTGGAATAATATGTTTCGTAATATTTTTGTTCTGTGTATAATGAATTGTAAATCACAGCTGGTATTTTATCTATAATCTTTGTTGATGTGCAAAGTATTTTTCTGACATCCACTTAGCGCTTTTATCCGTGTACCACTGAAAATATGTTGTTTGCCAATCATTATAAATAGAACAGCAATATATTACGAATAGTATGAACAATGTTATGCCAGAAGGCAATAATATAGAAGAATTAAACTAGTTATTATGTACAAATACAAATTAATGTATGTTTGATAAAATCATTTAAAATAAACAAAACGGAAAATTATCAAGAAGAGAAGATGACGAAACACGCAAATGATGCCTTGCTAGCACGAGTATAACATTCAGATACTCGACAACAAGTTTACAATATTACTTCAGATTTTATAGATTTAATATAAAAACATTTTTTAGAACAATTACTCACCCTTTAAGACTCGATTGTTTTGTAATATCGCATTCCATAAGAATTCTTCCTTCTTTTGGTAGAGTACGAAAACAACGTCTTGAAAAACAATATTGGTTCCATTCCCGCTCAAAATAAATGCGTTTGATGTTCTTAAAACAATAAGTTGACTCTGAATACTGCGGCAAGGAAAATTTTAGAAAGTACACATGACGGCTTGAAAAGTCCGTTAAATTTAAAATATCTGTTTATCATAAGAATATTATCTTGAAAATTCCTTTCTTATCGGAAATATAGCTTTTATTAAATTGTTTGTATGTTGGTAAAAAGTTGGCCCCAGTCACAAATCCATGTTATTTAAATAGCACCAGAACCTGTTTTAACATTATTCTCCGCAAGCGGCAAAGAGTGACAACACACCAGGATCGTTTACTATCGGGGCACACTTTGGCGATCCTCGTCACCCCTCTAAAAATACTTTCTAAAAATTAATAAAAACATATAAGATAAGACAAATTTAAACATATTGGTAAGTTTACAAAGGAAGACTCTTGAATTGGTCATTCTCTTCCCGAGCCGACCAGTACATCGAAGCCAGTAGCTCAACCCCGGTCTTCCCCATGGACCCAGCTGTACTCGAATCAATTGTAAGGCCGCGCAATCTAGTATGTGTGCCGCATCTTTTTCACCTTGCTTACATAGTGTGCATGTGGCATCCCTCTTGATCCCTATACATTTGAACAAATAATTAAAACAGTGGGAATGAAAGAAATCATAGTTTCAATGTAAAAGCAGCAAAAGCAGCTATATAATTTTAAAATAATATTCTAATCTAACATATTTTCTGTACAGAGCGTATCCGTGCTACGGTAATATTGAATAACTTTTCATGGGAAGCCTGCCCAAGGGTGCAATCAATGCATGCCCCACATCAGATCTCTTACTCGGTATATTGGAGATAGCACAATGGTGAAGAGATATCGGAGTGCTGTGTATAGAGGATTCAATCCCTTGCATTCGCATTAGCGACTGAGGAAAACCTTGGAAAAACTTTAATTCAGGATTGCTGGTCTCGACGGGATTTGAGCTAACACTGTCGGTAACCGTGCCACGGTACTAGCATTGAGTTGTGCCGGAAAATCAAGACAGTATTTTTTTTCATAATTTTTTTTGTCCTCATACAAATTTATTTTAATATGCTGTTTTGTCCCGATGTATTGTCATTGTCACGAAACTTATGTCAATTTTGCATTGATTTTTTATTTTTTCAATGTCCCTTTCAAATAATTCCGGTGCCAACCAAAGAAAGGCAAAACAGTTGATTGACAATGATCCTTTACTTTCTCTATTACAATAATCATAAATAAGTTATGTACTGGATTTATCTTGTAAAATTACTTAGTAATGATCTTAGAGGGTTTATCAGGTAAACACAAGCACTATGGGGCAGGCAGATGCTCTTTCTGTCCCTCCCGCAATCATATTTAGAATGTAACATGTTAAAATGTTAACTGTAAGAATGGAAATATTAATAAAACAACATAAATACACATAATTAAAATCTGATAACCGTACTCGATCTTGTAAATGAAATGTGTGAAAGTGCAATCTTCACTTTCTAACAGCCAAGTGATTGATACCACATCTTACGACGGTGGATATTATTAGTGCTATGACGGGCGAATATGTTGTTTGTAGCATTGCAGTTGACCTGGTTAATTTGAGAGCGCTTCAACTAGTGTACGTTTGTGTGTGCTTGAGTTGAGATGATGTTTTAAAAATAGAAACGTTAATTAGTAGAATCCGGAATATGCGAAGAGCATCTGGATTGTTTTGTTTATTTCAAGGAAACAAAGTCAAGCTTTTATAGTGATCCAGTTTTTATCAACGTGGGTTTACACCTATAGGAACTGAAGTAAATGAACAGTCAGACTGAATACATATTATAATTTAAACACGCAATGTTATTTTGTAAACTAAATCAAATACTACAGTCGAACATTAACATTTAAATAAGATAAATGCGAGTTGATGAGTAAATTTCTGTCAATGGGTAACTTACTTTTGTTCTCGAATGTACCTTCTTCGACGTAGAATAAAAGCAATTTGAATTCTATACCATAGGAGCATAAGTCAATTTGTTAGTCCAATAATGAAACGTTTGAGAAAATCAACAAAAACGCTTGACAAATTTATGAATTTATTTTTTATGGGATTCCTATTTTCCAGAATTAACAATTTAAAAGCACAAATATAATTTACAAAATGTAATAAACACAGCAATAAAAGCAACAAAAAAATACAGTCAATCCATTGGACTAAAATTATGATTACGAATAGATCAAGGTTATAATGGCCAATGGCAAGATAAGTTCTTATATCAGTATTATGATATTGTAATGCATAAGAAGTGTGACTAGCAAATCAATTCTTGGAGAATACAGTCAATCCATTCGACTAAAATCCTTTACTAATGGATCAGGGTTTAAATGGTAAGGCAGTTTCATACATTAGTATTCATATTTTAATGCATCATAGGTAAGAGTTTAACCAAGGTTGAATGCTGGTCGTTATAAAACGTGTTTAAAACTCCTAAGAACAAGGTTGGATGAAAGGTTGGGGGTAAGGGGTACGTTGCATGATGAGAGCTTGGAATTAACAAATTGGACTGATTCTCAAACAAATGTACGATGCAAGAATATAATTAACATTGTAGAATGCAATAGATGTGTCTCAAGGAATATACTATCTAAGTACCGACAGTGTTGGCTCGGGCGCTAAGCGCTCGACTCTGATTCGGGAGGTCCCGGGTTCGAATCCCGTCGAGACCGGCAATCCTGACTGAAGGTTTTTCCCGAAGTTTTCCTCAGTCGTTAAGGCGAATGCAAGGGATTGAGTCCTCTTAAATAGCCCTCGGACATCCCTTCACAATTTCCTATCCGCACATACCTAGTTCACCTGAAGAGGGGCTAATTGCACCCTATAACAGGTTTCCCACGATGAAAAATTAATTATCTAAGTGACTTCCTCTAACGGTAAACATAAAACATCGCACATGCACCAGAATTGAAACCAGGCCAACAAATAATGTGCGATCCACTCAGCAAAAAGAATTGATTTTCAGTTGGGTTTATTGAATACTTTATGTTATTGCTACGTGCCGCAGAGCCTTAGTTTACATATACCACAATATTAACTTAGTAGTATATTCATTTAATGGTTTATTTTATTGAAATACTAATGAAGAGAAGGCGAACTAGTTGGGAGTGCGAGTTTAACTAAATTCTGTTTTTACATCAAAAGACAAACGATTCTGCAATATCAATTATAAAAATAAAGAATATGCCACCATTTTGGAGTGTGATCTCAAGTGAAAAGCTAAATCTTTTAAACATTCTTCTTCTCAAACAGTAAAGCAAGTTTGTGAATCTGTCTGTACACATAATTGAAAGATTGTTACGTCAACACTATGAGGCCACACCCTTCTGAGAGCAGTCCCGGAGCAAGGTGCTCAGATGAGTCCGGGTTCGAGTACCAGAAGAGTGCATGGCGTCAGTGAAACATCTCCCACCATATGTTCCCGGGTAGAGAGATCTGCTAGGCCCAGCCGTACTCCGCCTACGTACGAGCCCTCCAACGCATGCACGCACGCACGCACGCACACCACACACTTGGTTTCTAGTATCTAGACGGAAAGGAAGAAGCCCATCACAGGCTCTTTCTAGTTTATCCCATTCTTTTGTTTCTCATTATATCTTAGCATCATTTTGATGTTCCGTTACCTTTCTGTTCTTTCTGTTAGCGTTATTGAAAAAAAATCCTTTTGGAATACGTTATTTCTCCCCTATCGGCCCATTTATAAATAAATAAATAAATAAAATACTCGCACACTGATACATACATACGCACGCACACACAGGCATACGATATCATCGAGTACTCTAGTCACTTAGGCGTGGAAATCAAGTTCGTGTATTTAGGTAGCATCTCCATAAGAATGGCTTTTGAAAACAAGTCATTGTTCCCCTGTAAAACAATAATGGCCTTCAATTATAGAATTGGGAATCATCCCCCACAGTTAGTTGATCGGTGACAATACGTAGCTAAAAGATAGCGTGTTGTTCCCCTACCGGCCAAGCCTGGAATCAATATCACGATTGAATCAATGAAGAGTAACGATATTCTTCGCCCCCGAGTAGTATTCTTTCAGCATCCACTCTCCGAGCGGAGTTGGTCCTGCCCAAAATCTGCGAGCGCCTGCGCGACGCGGGGCCCTGTGCAAGCGTCACATTGATTATTTGCCAGGGCCAATTCCTACGAGCCTTTCGTGAATGAAGAAAATAAGTGAGAGAGCGCTCGGGCGAGGGAGAAGGGGATAGTCAAAAACTACCCCAACTTGCAACTGCATGGAGGAGGGTTGTAGCATGACCTTGCTCATTGTGCTAGTCTGGGAGTGTGAGTGTGACTGTGGGGAGATATGATGCGGGGTGAAATAACAGATGCATCCATGGCGTGCCGTATGTTATGTAGTGTTGTGTCACAGTCATACGCAGCTGGACAGGAGGAGGCCTGCTAGTGCGAGCGTCGCATACTAGAAACATACGCACAGGAACAATGAATACGCGCCCCATTGATGAATCTCGACCTAGCGCTCATAGAGGCGCGCAATAGAAACATCCCCCAAAAGTAAAATATGCATTCAATGGTGCCGATAGTAATTTAGATAAAATTTCTACACATTTTTTATTATATTATAGAAACCTATCATGAAATTTAATCCACCACAGCTGAGCTTTTTAAATTTAAATTTATTAAAGCTCAATTAATACAATTCAAGAATACATTTTACTCGGTCATTGATTGGCACCACAAGTAGAAAATATACTTAACTAGTGCATGGCATCAATTAGTAATTCATAACTGGAGCGAGGAATAATGTATAGTTTCAAAATACGTAATGAACCAATTGAATATTTGGAATTTTTTGGGATGTGAAGCATTTTCATAAAAACCTGACTTACAGCGAGCATAAATAGTTAAAAAATAAATATAATAATAATAATATTTAATGAAGGGTGTAATAGGTCGAATACTGCCTAAACGAAAATACAAGAGGACAAGCAAATTAAAAAATCAGTCTGGTCTTTCATAATTAGTATTATTCTCAATATATCGTATTTTTGTTCATTATCTGGGTTTCTATTATATTCTGTCCAACTTCAATATTGTTATAAATATGTATTACATGTAAAAACAACCACGCATATACAGACAGCTCTTTTTAGGTGCAAATCCATGAGCCCCCTGACGAAGGGTGCTGAGAACGTAAGGGCGTCTAGTGCAGGTTTCAGCCGACTGAAGCAAACTGTTCACACTCGCCTCATGTCTGATGGCCTGAAGCACGTTTTAAGAATCTTCCCCGGAGCTAAACGATTCAATAAGAACAAACCTAAATTGTAAGCTAGATTTTGTTTTTGTATTCAAATTTTAATAGCATTTTTTACATTGTTTTGTTATTTTCTGAGAGCCTTTAAGAACATTGAGCCCCTCAATCTTTCAACGACCAGCTGCGGCTGTACCCGATTCCTACGCCAATGACTTACAAAATACAAAAGATACACATTACAACGTTGTTTCATATTTTCTGGGATTGGATTGTTAACTTTGAGTCCAATCAATGACACTTTCTTCATGTAAATCTTTGTAACGATTTTTGCGAATGTGTAAGTAATGCATGGAAAAATACCACACGCTCATCCATCAACGCGACAGTAAAAAGCGTTCGAAGTGACCTCGATATAAAACAATACAGGTAGGTGAAAATAGAATACATGTTGTGGCTTTCAAAGCAAGACTTAGTTTTAAGCAGGTCTCTCAGTTTCTGCATGATTACCAACTGTTATGTAATATTCATTCGCGATAGTCCCAGCGCAACAGGAATTGACTTAGAAAATAATGACACTCTGTATAATTGATTATTTAATCATTTTTTAAAGGTATTTAGGCAGGGACGATCTTATAATGACGTAGATGTTAATCTTATAATCAATTCGTGTTTTTAGGAACCATTTAATAAACTAATTTTATTGTTTTAGTTTTTAATTTAATTTAAATTTAAAACGTGTTAGTTTTTAATTACTTTTTTCCAAAACACCTTTGGCTGCAGAAAGCAAATAAAGTTTCTTGTCACTAATGTGTATTTAACGGTAATAATCGCACATATTTGGTATACTTAGTACCCGTGCTTGCATTGTGTCATGTTTAAACCGTACGATGAGAAAAGTCATAGTGACGGTAGCAGGAATCGATCCCCCAACCCCCAAGATTCTAGTCTTGTAAAGCTATTGTGAAACAGACGGGCTCTATATTCCAACGTCCTCGCGATCTATTTATGATTGAAATTGAATATTAGAAGGTGATGAAACGTATAAAAATAAGTACACTTCTATATGCGTAAATTAAAATAGTTTAAATTCTTTTACTGACAGTTTTGGATCAAGTGTAAAACGCGACATTCTGATTCGGTCTCGGGTACGAATCCCGTCAAAACCGGCAATCCTGACTGAAGATTCTTACCGAGGTTTTAATCAGACGTTAATGCGAATGCAAGGGAATGAGTCCTCTTAAACAGCCCTCGGACACCCCAGTCCTAACTCTAAAATACCTATATAGACACCTAAAGAGGGGCATGCATTGCACCCTGGGCAGGTTTCCAACGAGAAAAAAAAAAACGGCAAAATATCGATCTACTCTTTATAAGTGTCTGACAAACGAGACAAAACACACTTAATAAAATAATTTTAAATTTATAAAGTTTTGTTTGAAAAACTGTAATTGAAAACGTCTATTCTATACCATACATGATTTCCAACATTCGATACATAAAAATAATGATATTCCCTTGGGGAATTTCGTTTGAAAACATCTTCGACGAGTAAACTGAAAAAAGTCGAACATATAATATAAAACAATAATAAAAATATCAAAGTTGCATCAAAGTTGTATGAGTTTCGGGCTGTTTCCCCATGTGCATCGGGGTTTCGTTACTTCTGTGGTTACAAGTTATCATGAATATGAACTAGCCACTGAGGTGCAAGTAAGGCATGTATCAGGAGAAACACAACTTTGATTCAACATTTACCGGCCGCAAAAGTTTTGCTGTGAAGATGTGAAATAAAGTTAAAATGATAACTTCAATTAGAAAAAGAATACTATATTATAACTTGATAACGTAACAGAGAATCAAAGTGCAAATCACACTCATTTTTCCATAATTATAATCTTGCCTCTAAGCTTTATTCAGTCTTACTCTGATTCTTGGTCATTCTACCCTAAGAAATCCAAGGAACTCCAAAATACATATTGAGCACCTGAAGAGGGGCATATGCAATTGTACCCATGTCATTTTCCCCGTGAGATTTAAAAAAACACGTTTCTTTGACATAAAACAATTGACACTGCACTTTTAATTAAAAAAGTATGTGAAGAGAACTAAAAATAGCACAATAATAAAAGAGTAGAAATAAGACCCAACCATGAGGTAATGACAATTCCCAGGGTGCGGTACATAAAGAGAAGCGAATGTTTCTCGCAGATTGATATTTTGCACTCTTTCTAATTTCTATCTCTGGGTCTGCTGTGGGAACTGAGCAATTAGAATGCAGATCCCATGCCGGCACGATAATGGCGACGAGCAATCCTCTCATCTTCCCCATCTCATTACGTGAAGTCTTTGAAAGAACCGGCAAGCTGATGCAGAATCAGATGCTATGCAGAAGAAACTCAACTCAATACAGATCCGCATTTTGTTCAAATATTTACCAAACGATTCCAGGAATCTCTATGAAAATCCTCGGCGTTGCAATTTCTTTGACAATGCTCGGATAGTGTTGAGTTACTATTTACCTTTTAGTACAAAGGGTTCGTCGTTCCGTGCATCCTCTCTATGAGACCGGTCGTACTAATTCTGCGCGATTTAAATAGAATCCCACAGGGGAAAACCAACATTTACAACACAAACTAACTCATAACCACACCACACCTAGCTAAACATACAACGAAACTTACGTAACTTTTGTCATTCTTTGTCATTGTAAATATGTTATACAACGTATTATAACAATGCCGAACAAAACCTTACATAATCTTAACACATATTTTATTAATTTATTATCAACTGACTACAATGCCAAAGTTTTTTAACACATTTTTTGTCATTGACAATACGAATGTTTTCACAATAGTGGTGGAAACAAGATTACATCTTTCTATGTATTGACGTATTTCTTCAAAAGATAACAAAAAAATTCTCTAGCCATTTGTAAAATCTCTATTCATCGTCTTACCATTCATAATACCATTTTAGAATTTTACAGTTTGATAATTTAAATGAGCTTATTACAGTTCTTGGTGTATAAAATGGAATTTATTAGGTAATTCTCGTGAACAATCATTTAGTACAGTTCAAATAGTATATAATCACTGTAATGAGAATTAATTTATATAATTTCAAAAGCTCATATTTGATATAAATTCCGACTAATTTCAATTCCTGAACATGTTTATGTTAAAGTTGACCAAGTAAGATAACTGACATGAGTTACATCAAGTTTGTGATTAAGCTACACTGGTAGTGAAATATCACGAGTAAAAAGGCCTACCTTGGAAAAATTAAGTCATTTATGGAATTCACGCAGGTGACATAATAATTATATTCAACAGTACGATACAAGATTCTTATTGAAAGTTGTATATTTACATCTTTGTTGGCAATTTAGGCTAAAACATGAAATGGCAACTTAATATTTCATGAGGTATAAAATTCGAAGAGTTTAATCAATAGACGGAATGGAAAATTTTCATTAAAACACTTGGCCTGAATCATATGATACAAATTCAGTTACATGTTCATAGGTAGATGCATGCTGCTATAGGGAGGACATATTAAAGCCAGATTATGACAATAATATATTTTGAATTAGCATTGCTGGTGAAGGTTAACTTACCAAAATGCAAATTTGTCTAAGAATATAAGTCATGGGCTAACATTTTGAATTCATGAAAAATTAATGTTCTCAAAACAAGAATATCAACTGTGTACATGAAATGGTACAATGTTAACTGTTATATCAACTGAATTTAGTTAAAGAATTTAAACTAAAATTGTGTACGCTAGTTAAATAATAAATACAAACTATAAACACATCATGCACAAACAACATTAACTATGGTTTAAAGTTTGTCCTTATGACTATATGGCTACTTTTCATTTACGTTTGGCAAAGAAAGTATCAAAGTGTGATATTCAACTTGTTTACTTTATTAAGTTCTTTGTTTATGGTTTCGATTCACAGTGTATTCTGTACGTACACTTATTCCGGTCATTTAAACTTTTATTTGCAGATTTGGGCCTAGTAAGATTGTAAGGCTGAGCGGACACGAAAATATGTGTTTCAAAATAGCTAAAGAGCAGAAGTTTTAGAGTAATAACATAAATATAAATACAAATTCTTATCTTATCTTTTAAGAAGACCAAAATGATGTTTTAAACTTATTCCGTCGATGCATACTACCAATATTTCTGATTTTTAATTAAATCATTTTGTGGATCATTTTAGAAATAAATATGGGATTGAATGGCTTAAGTTTTTTTGTTATAACTTACATTTACCTCTGTCTAGGTCATTTGGTATTTTTAAATGGTTAGCTTTAATATCTGGCGTTGTACGATATTTTGACTTTACCGGTACAAACACTCCCAGCGTACCGGAAAACGCAAACATTAATACGAGGCATGCAAGATATAAAAGACACACATTCGAAAATAAATATCCTTGCCACAGGTATAAGAGGTAAAACGCAATATTGGGAGAATAAGGCATGCACGAAAAAAGAATTTCAAAAAATTTCTTTAAAAAAAAACGCAATATTGGGAGAATAAGGCATGCACGAAAAAAGAATTTCAAATAGTCTTGATCTACTCAAAAGAATATTTTTATGATATTCAAACTCCAAATCTACTTCTTTATACATATTTTTGAAAAAGTATTTTTGGCCCCGCACAGTCTAAACTGTGTTAAATAACGATATAAGCTTTTAATCAATAATATGGTATTTATTTTGGATGTACACAAAAGGTTTGGTGTACGAAAGTGTAATATGTGCTCGCATGCGCGTACATTTAATTTTCTACAATCATAATTAACACGAAAATTAATTTGTTTAACATGTATTTTTTTTCTTCTAGCAAAAAGCACACTTTCCACTTTCCAGAAATATATATAAGTGAATTCTGAGCAGGTCTCATATATTGCTAGTGAAATTTGCCGCGATAAATCGAAGAATGTAAAAAGAAAAACATAAAGGAATCTCTCTCGACACAAATAGTGGTCATCGCTATTGAGCGCGTGCACTTTTAACCGTAGAGTTATATAATATTGTTCGCATACCTGTGCTGTTGTGCACCTCAATAGAATTTGACGGAAGTCGACTAAAAGGAAGATTTATTTCCTATTATGTGGAATATTTACCTCGAAATTATTTTATTTTTGGTTTGGTCGTTTACAATAATTGTAAAGACAGCTTACAGCGTCCCCTTAATCTTAAAATCCCCTCAAGTCATGTCAACATATGTATTTAAGAAGACCTTTCAACTTCAAAGTATAAGATTGGGAATATTTAAAGACTTTTTTTTAATGTATTTCACGTATTCAAAACGAATACTGGAACGATGCCATAAATATCAAACACTGTATATATTTCTTGCTTCGACTCCAACCACGTTACAGTTTAAGAGCCAATGATTTTCATTCTACGTACATGAATACACATTACACAGCACCAGTGCATTTTATTCCAAATCTTGAATCTTGAATTAATTGTGTAACTTTTTACTAGGAAAACGCTAAAGTCCCGTTGCGTTGTTGAGCGAGCACCGGTACGTGCAACACGACCCGAGTACGACATTCCCATTATGTTACATACCAATAAGTCTTTAAGGTCTTGACCGATTTAGCTGAAAATTTGTAAAATAGGAGAGAATGTTGTACTTATTGACCCTGCAAAATTTCATAACGATCGGAACATTTTTTTTTAAATTTAAATTTTATTTTTTATTACCAACGATCGGATTTTGTTCAAAAACTATACAGCAACCCGCCTAGGTGGTATGTACATGTGTGCAAAATTTCAGGTCGATCAGAGAAATGGTGCGACCCTGTACCGAAGCAGTAACAGAAAGAAAAAAACAGACATTCGAGCCATAAGAGTCAAGTGAAGACGCTCGCTACGCTCGCTCAATTATTAATGAAATTCACTATCTCAAAATTTTAAAGTATTACATTCTCGTTGTAACCTGCCCAGTGACATTCCCCTGTTGTTTCAGGCGTCTAACTAGATATTTTGTAGTTTGGGTGGTTGTGATGAGAATGCACAACAACTGTGTAAGAGACTTGTACGACCCTCGCAGGAAAACCTTGAAAAAAGCTTCCTTTTCAATTTCAATTTAATTTATATTACAAGTCTTATTTTTTGTTTGTTAAATATTAAAATATTAAAATCGTACGAAATGTTTTTAACATAAGGTTATAATAAATCCACAAGTGTCAGGGAGTATAAAGTAAACAATTTTAAATACACATTCATCACAATTTAAAACAATACAAATACGTTACACAAAGCGCACTGGTGGAAAATGAAATTTTTTTTTATTGTGAATAGCTAAATAAATAATAATAATAAAATACATGAACAAGCATCATAAAATTAATTTATACAATGAATAAAATAAGTAAAACTTGAAAAACAAAACTGTAAATACAACATTGAAATTTCAACCGAGATGAATTAAAAAAACTTTAAAAAAAGTAACTTATAAAAAGGTTATTAAACACAAAACTATAATGCAAAGGTCAAAAAGAGTGATAATCTCAAGATAAAAAGTGATGAAAATGTATGTGTGATAAAAGTTATTCGTAACGTTGGAACTTGGAGTGTGCATGACGAAAATTGAAAATAATTATCCATCCACTACGTTCGTTATTAGTTTGAAATAATAACTGCAATACCTAATTGAACTGTACAGATAAATAGCGAGCTTATTTCAATATTTGAAACAATCTTGATGAAGCCGAAACCACACGTAGGTCTATCTCGTGAATGCGTTGCCGGTAAAGCGTATAGCGTTCTTGAGAAATGATTTTAAAATTACTCTAAGCAAGTTTAAATGTGAGCTCTTGTCGTGGTATAGTTTTAACATGGAGTTTTGAATTATAAAAACGGGGGTTAAATAATTGACGGTTTACCCGTCTTGAACTGGTTTTGTCTTAATACTGAGGTTAGGCATTTATTTAGTTATATATTTATTTATTAAACGTCTATCCTTCTAAGTTATAAAACTGATTACAAAGGAGGCCTAAAAATACAGAAGGTTCACAATTAAAATGTGCGATTTGTAGAGATTGTGGTGTGACCGATTGACAGTACAAAGTACATTTTATTTTGAGTATCTTGACATGAGCACATTTTAAATGCACACTGTGAAACCTAGCTATAATTCTAACTACGAAACTATTGTTTTACATTGTTCCTCATTGTTGTATTATTGTTTGTATTGTTATGCATGTATTGATTATCAATACCATCTCCCCAATTCTTGTATCTTCTTGAAGATTGGACCAATTGTAAGATTGTCCACATAATAAGAATAAACTTATTTACATACTTACTTACTTGAACAGGCACATCAAAACAAGTCTTTAATTTCCCGTCATTCTTTGATTTCGTCGGTCTTTGCCTACATTGGGCGATCCTGACTTAAAGTTTGTTCAAAGGTTTTCCTTAGTCAAAAGGCAAATGCCAGGATTGATTACTGTAATTCAATGGGAAGGAATTCTTTATAAATAGCTGCAGATTAAGTACATAGTGAGTGTTGCAGAGGGGTGAATTTATCCAGGTTTTCTACTTTGATAAAATTACGATATAGAAAAAGTGCGATATCAAATTAATGGGAAGATAAAAAAAAAATGTGAATTTATATTTATATCAATATCGTCAAGTTTCAAATATACACCACAACGCATTTTGTCGACCAACGTTAGTAATATGAACTTTATTTTTGAGAATGTAGAAGTTCTATTGGGGAGAATATATATGTACGTTACGTTGGCGCTGCCTCAAAACTTGGAATCTTTTTGATAAATTGAAGAAAATACCGTGCTCCAGAGCATCTCTTGACATTGTGCTTTCTATTGTTCGATATTTCGAAAGCGAGACTAGACAATAAAAACACAGAGAGAGGCATTTCACAATAAAAAACATTGTTCGCCTATAGAAATGTCGCTTGAATGGAAATATATCTTTCTCCGTCATATCATGCCATACCTTGACTGATGTTTTGTTGCGCATTCAAGTAGAAGAATAAGTTAAACCACTCGCAAAACAGATGACCAGGGTCACAAACACACAAAAAGATAATTTATTGCCCCCCACTAAAAATCAGTTATGTAACTGAGTGGGTTGAATTTATTTATGTATTGCACTTGCTGGCTCTTCCATCAACAACTTGTAATAAAAATAAGTTCAAATGGAACTTAATTTATGTCTTATTTTACTTCCAAACTTTATGCAAATACAGTTATCGGTGATAACGGGTCGTTTTAATTCATTTTCAATTTAATATATTATTAAAAGAATATAATATAATTGGTCTCAGATCACCTGGCACTCGTCAAGGTCAAGCGATAGCATGCACGCCAACCTTGACAGTTGACACACAGAGGTAGGTCCTACGTAGGTCCTACCATATTTGGTCATGTTATTGTGATATTTTATCACGTAAATCGACATTTTTTATATGTTAGAGATAGTATTTTAACGAAATGATTTTAAGAAATTGCGATTACGATTTTTTTTCCTTGTTGGTGATCATGTTCCCAAAGTTCCCGCCCTATAAAGCCAAAGTCGCCAGATGTGATCTCAATGTTAAGGAGCATCAAATGTCATCATTTTATTCGTACATTTCATTGGATGAGCGAAGCGAAGGCTTCAATTTCACCCCGAGAAAAATAGATCAAGTTTTCTAAAAGTCTATTTGTTCGCTCTCTACCGGGCAAACGGCATATGCGACCTTGATGAAAATTGGAGGGGACCTTTTTTTATCACTGAACTAAGATCTGCCAAGATTTTGGGTACAATCGTGGAAATATTTCTCATGAATATCGTACGTTTACGATTTTGTTCGATTTTTAATGCGATATTTTCGTGATATTTGGACCGATTCTGACCAAACGGGTGGGGCTAAAACGTTCATATTTTACATGGACATTAAGGTAAAGGTGATGTAGTGCCTTTTGAAAAAGATGAAAAAGTTATCCAGAATTCATAGAAATGAAGGTTTTAATAAAAGCCTTTCACAGGTGTATAATTAACGAGTAACTATACAAACTTGACAATAATCACCTACAATGCGTACAAAAAGCAAGTCTTTGGGCCTCGATATATTTTACATTCTATTGTTAATTGGTATTACCCAGATAGCAATTAATAATACTTTATATAAACATTATTCTAATTTAACAAAAATAATTTTGCAATGGAACTTGAAAAAGTAATGAGATCTCACGCATATTAAAAACGTAGTAATCATTGGACAGAAATAGTCAACCAAAAAGCTCATCCATCAACGCGACTGGAAAAAGCGTTCGCAAGGCGGCCTAGTAAATACCCAATTCTAAGGATAAATTGGCCAAGGCCTGGCTTAAAATAGTCATGTTCTTCTTCGAAAACAGTTTTAGAGAGAGCTATTGTATTTACTTTTTGCCGATCCTGTAATTGGGCATGGTGCATGGGTGCAATACCTGGGCGAGTGCCACCTTAACTGAGACCTCCTATACTGCATGACTTACCTCGCACTTTGCAAAGACTTTTATAAAATTTAATAGATAAAAATAAATACAAATTATAAATTTATACTAAGAGTCTACCAACTCAGTCACAACTGATTATCAGTGAGGGACTTTCATTTACAACGGACTAATTAAGCCAACTCTGTCTGCGCTGACCCTATCGACGAGTGAGAAATGGCCAACCAGAAACCGTTATTTTAAGAAGGAAACACCAACCTAACTCGCTGGACACGATTCCACCGCGGACAAACTAATCAATTAGATAATGTGAAGTCTCAACGTAAATGAGCCGGCACTTGAGAGACGATGCGAAGTATGAAAACAGTCCGGTAGTGTTGCAATGCGCGTTTGATAGACAGACCGCCGACTAACACTAAGAATCGCTCGTAATTTCCGACGAGACGCCTTCCGTTCACCACATGCTGGTTTGTGTAACGCGAGCTAATATTGGCTCGATTTAATTGATAGGATAAGTACAGAGAGAGGTAGCTTTGATGAGAGCTATTGACAACACGCTCGCCGCCTAACACAAGACCGTTCATCATGTTACTATTAGAGAGACTAAACGGTTCTAGGGAAAACATTTGTTGTGGTATTGTGCGTTTTTGTTTAGTTTTGGAAAGCGTAAATGCATCCCTCACTACAATTTAGTATATAAGGAACTATATATAAGGAACATGTAATTTGATCTTTAAAATTAAATTATTTGCACTAAACAGTGTTCTTAAATATATTTAATAGTAATATTTCAGCTTTTTTTAAGACCAATCTCAATTCTTTTTCAATTCTTGTTCAACTTTTAGTTTGAGAAAGGCTTTTGAAAATATCTGAAATACTACTGCTTAATATATTTCAGAACAGTGTTAAGTCCAAATATTTCCCTTTTAATGATCCAATTGAATACAGTTATTTAATTATTTGGAACCGTTTCTGAGGTGTTCGATAAAGCGTAACAAATTCAAGAAAATATAATTCCGTCTTGCCTTCACGCGATATATTAAAGAATCGATGTGGGCCACAGTTAGTAAGTAAACCTAAATGGTGTAAGCTAATACCTACCTTCATATAAGAACTCAAATCCACTTTCGTTTTTAAAATTCAGTGGTTAATTAAGTTAACAAAATATAACACGTACTTTATAAATAAATTTATAAATGCTGAAAAAGGCAACCAATTGATTTTTAATATTTAGTAAAATTAAGAAATTAAAAGAATTCTGATTTGTACTAAATATTAACAATTTCACCTACGGGAGTGTTTTCCGAATAACCAAATCGAGGAACGAATTTATTTTATTGGTAGAGTCTGCATGGACACATATCACAAATGTATATTTACATGTTGAGAAAGATGTGTGCATCATGGAGTTTAAGTGAGATAGTTCTTCGACTAGGATCGTTTAACACAATTCTTACAAAAGTTCACCACCCAAACGATAGATTTAAATTATTTAAGAACATATCCGTTAACGATAATCTATTTTTACCTTTAAGCTATTCGTTCAGTCCCACAATTACACATTACGGGCAGTTGACCCAATTTATCTAAATCAAGTTTCTTTTTTAGAGTTTTGTTCATTTCAAAAAACAGCCCGTGATTGGACTCCACACTGCTTAAATTTGCATTTTCTCCATATCATGTTAATTTTGATGTACACCATTCTTGTAAAATGTGTTAAGAACTTATATACATACAGCTTTCTCAAACCCATTTTATTGTTGTTTTTATATATTGTGTATATTTGTTGATTATTTATCTCCTTTTCCCCTGTGTAGCATCAATAACGTGTGTTACCTTGTCATAAATAAATTGTTTATAAAGATTCTACTCAGGGTGTAAAATGGTGCAAAAGTGCTGTACAAGACTAATAAATAAATAATCTGGCTCACTTATGTCGTCCAGAGAATAAAATGAATGCACAAGAGATTTTATTTTCTCCCAGAATAAACGCATTCAATGTTTTAAACTATCTTTTAATATTGAAAATATCATGCTTGTTTCAGATGCGGATTGCGACAAGAGGCCTCCTCCCACGGAACCTCCGGACACTTATGAGCATGAAGGCGTTCTAGAGACCCATGAACCATCGACGATGTATGGCAGTCACGCTGTACCCAACCCAAATCGAGGGCTACCTCCAATGTATGGAGGAATCCCAATGCATCAAACCCGTTACCCACACCGTACCCACCCTTACAGGAATCATCGCGATCCCATACCCTTACCGATCCCCTACGACCAATACCCATACGATCTAAGGATGTCCCCCTACATTCATGGACGAGTTCCCATTCCTCAACAACCTATGTACTACCCTCCGTACGAGAATGGTCCGAGAGTCCGCACGGGTGTGCGACCACGGCAGATGTATGATGACTTGGCTCAAGGTGTTGGCTCCCAACGTGGGGCCGGCATCTATGAGTCACCCGACGGAAGGAACGGCCAGGGCAATGTGCAAGGTGTGTACGGTAACGGCCCGCTGCGGCAACTGGGTGGCGTCCCAGTCACCCAGTACAGTGGCGTGGTGCCCGAAGTTGACGATCCTATGACAGAGAAGGAAAACATGAAGGAGGGAGCTGGCTACATCAATACATGTGGCGAGCCCTGCAAGGATATTGAGTTCAACTGTGTAGAAGCGTGTACGTGTGTGCCAGAGAAGTGGAGATGTGACGAGGAGTTAGACTGCCATACAGGGGAAGATGAACTTCTGTGCGGGGATGAAGGATTGGAAGAGGAGGGAGATTGCTTGTTGGTGGATGGAAATGTTCGATGTCCGAGAACTGGAAAATGCATCAACAAAGAATGGCTTTGTGATGGAGAAGACGATTGTGGAGACTTTTCGGATGAAACGCATTGTGGTAAGTACCTTTTCAGTTACCATACGTATTGCACCATATTTTACTGCGATATTTATTTAACTAAGTGTCTGATACCGTTTTCACAAAGCACTTACAGTAAGTAATAAATATACACCAATGCAGACGACATATAAGATGGACATACCGATATGCATTGAAATGTCAACCTTGTGTAGATATTGCATGTACAAATTTTAAGATAATAATTTTTCACGAAAAACTATTTTATTCAAAACAAATCAATCATTTATTCTTTTAAATTATGGCCTTATTGTTTGTAGAGTGCGTGTATAATAAATTCAGAGCACACGCACTTATATAACCGACACATGTTCAAGTTTAATCCTGAGACATTCCCGGGAACCAACAAATAATTAATATAATAATAATAATAATAATAATAACAATAATAATAATAATAATAATAATAATAATAATAATAATAATAATAATATAATATAATATTAAATAATTATACAGAATATTGTGTTGAACAACCGCTGAACAGACATTGAAAGATTGGAACGACGGCCATTCTACCCCACGTTAATATTATTTCAAACGGGCAGCATTGAAACGCACAATATAATACAAACCATCAATAAGTAAATAACTCATGTCATTTCACTCTACACATGGTGCACTATAGCTCACATGGTTAACATGTAATTTAGTTGATAATTGAAATGCTGCCATTTCCTGACAATGAGCGATATCTAAATTACTGAATTTGTAAGTTTTGAACCTCATTATTCCAGACATGATTTGTATTCACTTCAGTCACGAATTAATCTCTAGCACTAACTCAATTACTTCCCAAGTTCCTGCTTCTAAACTGTTATTACATTACAATAGCACGTAGCACATATATAACTGGAATGTGAGCTAAGCTACACACATTTCATTACATCACGTTATGGAACGAGCACCACTCATGAGGTGTAGAGGTGTAACCACAAATACCAAACTGAATACTACTAACCGACGGATGTAGGCATAAAGCGCGAAACTCTGATTCGGGCGGTGCTAAATCGATGCCTTCGTTAATCGTTAATCGTTAATCGTTAATGTGAATTCAAGGGATTTACTCGTTGTCAGCCCTCGAAAAGTACATTTACAATTAACTTAGGCTATCTCCAAAGTACCTATAGCTACGCGCTTACGGAGAAATTGAAATTTTTTACTTTTCACTACTTACTACCAGTTTGTATGACTATGTCTTAATATGTAATAAGCCAAGATTAATCCAGAGAAATAAAGAAAGTTAGTATATTAGTTTAAAATGGCCACGACGCTAATTTGCTATACCTAATATTTTGATTTTGTTGTACGATATTTCGACAATCTGAACGGTACTTCATTGCTTATGAGTGACAGAAATGTTTGTATTCAACCAAACAGCTGGCCAATTAAAATAATTTAAAGTCTGTGCTTTGATTCTTTAACACAATGTGTTGTGGCGATGTAAATTCAGATTTGGGAATGGCTGAATTGTTAGGTATATATTATCACGTCCTGCAGTCGTCATTAATTTTAAAGAGCAAACTATTTGCTCCACAATAAATAATGTGGTTCAGTTACATCTCAGATGTTATATTTTAAATCTACCACAATAACATGAATATTTTTTTTTATATATATTTATAGTATATGTATATATTTAGTATATGTTTATATTTAAAGTCCAACTAATTCATCACATTAATAAAAGCCATGCTACTGCATCTTCCATATGCCATCTGTGCACGGTTTTGCACATACGTGATTACAATCTTGGCTAGTAAGTTTCCGTACAATGAATCACTGCTATATTAAAATTATTGGATGGCAAATTTGCTTTACTACAGGATCCGCTCACGTGCATTTGAAATGAACACATTGATTCCATTTGTTTCTATCCCAGCGTATATGTTTACCGTTAGAAATATAACATATAGTTGGTGGAGGTGCCGGTCTCGTTCCCGTGGGTTTGTCAGGCCACGCCCCTTGACCCCCAAGGTCACCTAAAATGTTCTGTATCATTCTAGTCGACTGACCAAGGTAACAATAAAGTATCTTAATCGGGGGTAATGTACGGATTTTATCGTGAGACGTGACACACATACAGAAATACAGATATAAAAGTGATGCACATTACGAATCGAACCTTTATCCCAAACATTCGATAGTGTGTTGTATTGAAATATGTCTCGCGTTTAATGCAGTATTTGCTACACTTGGTGAGTTAGAACAATTTTACACATTTTAGTTGGTTTCTGGGAGAGTATATTCGTATTTAATGGTTGTGGGGTTAGTCATACTAGCATGTATATGTGTAATTATGTAGACGAATAATATAATAACTTATAGCTTTATTATGAGCTCAGACACGAATTTTATGGATTTTAAATGTTTTGACATTTTCAGATTATTATTCCTGAAACCATTTACAATTTATCATAATAAGATCCTCAAACTAACTTACAAGGACGTAGGCTTAAATGGAGTATTTTAACACAGATATCTAGGAAATAAACTCTTTTAACTGAGATTGCCTGGCTTTTCTTCATATTCTTCATCCATTTTCCTCACTCTTTTCTATCTCCTCACATCTTCACTTTATTTGTTACTAAAATGTATTCAATGATGGATTCAGAACGTTATAACGAGCTAGACCGTACACAAATTAATGTGTGTGATATAACATACACCATTAAATCATACCACAATAATTTAGATTAACAATGCGTAAATAATAATGGATAAACATACGGTCTTATCGACGAAGAGCACCAACAGTTATTTAAGATAAACATGAAAGCGCTAACGCACTAGGTGCGGGTTTAAACTATTTTACAGATATTATACTTGAAAATCAAAGTATTTTAAAACTATTTATCGACTATTAATTGATACAAAATAAAGAGGTAATTTTATTTTGATGTCTATAAATCTTGGGTACAGTTTTAGGGAAATGTGACTCAGGTCAAAAAGCTTGAAGGTCAAAAGTGGCCAAGCAAATAAAAAACGCCGTGAAAGAGTGCAACGTCCTTTTAAATCACACTATATGTTTTTTAACGCATTATAAATGACAAGAAGTTGTGAAATGGATGCTATAATAATGATCATGGAACTCAAAATATTTGCAGAAAAATGTACGTCTTGACATTGTTAACCAATGTATTAATGTAAACCATTGTGTTGTATACCGTCATTGTTTGTGGCTGATTAATTAAATTGCGATTGAAAGTGGGATTATTTAAAGACAAAACGGAGTGGCTGTGTACTTACGACTTACATCTTTAAAATGTCATCTTAAGAATACTTATAATAATGTGGAATTGTACTGCATCTCATTGGAAGGCTTATCTTCATCTACGATGTTTATAAATCTCGACACCAAACACCGTCATTGTTTGTCACTGATTAATTAAATTGCGATTGAAAGTGGAATTATTTAAAGACAAAACAGAGTGACTGTGTACTTACGACTTACATCTTAAAAATGTCATCTTAAGAATAATTATACTAATGTGGAATTGTACCTCATTAGAAGGCATATCTTCATCTACGTTGTTTATAAATCTCGACACCGAACACTTTTCTTTCGAATGTCTTAATACTCGACCTAGTTTTCCTCGAATAAAACTGTAATTCCGTCTTAAAGTGATAGCAAGCCCCTGAGATGACTTCATTACTTTAAAAGCTATTCGAATATAAAGTTTTCAAGTATTGAAGTTTGCAACTCAAGTACATAAGTATACGGGTACAAGTTTACAAGTATATACTAACATTCAATTCGGAGACGAACATATATCCATCTTATGAAATGCACAATTGTATAATCAATACAATTATTAGATTAATGATGGGATTGAGAATATCTCATATTTGCAAGTGAGATAAAATACATGCATACATGTTTGTTCGTCTGCGCGTATGCAACGTCACAAGATACCTAACATGATAGGATTGAGAATATCTCATATTTGCAAGTGAGATAAAATGCATGCATACATGTTTGTTCGTCTGCGCGTATGCAACGTCACAAGATAGCCTAACATGGCCAAAGATGATTGACATTCATTGTTTGTTGACATTTCTCTTCAACAAGGATGATATAAAACGTTTTGGTGACCTTGGAGATCAGGGGGCGGGGCTAGTAGTACCTAAAGGGGAATTGTTAAAACCCGGCACCTCCACCAAAAAAAATACCGATTAAAAAAACGAATTATTACACTAAGCTTCTCTCGCTATTACGGTAACTCGCGTACTAGGTCGCTTTGTAACCCCCCTATAAGTACCCCTTCAAGATACCGATTACAATAATTAAGCCTAAAACCTTAAGTGCATTTTAAAAAACATAAAAAACGAGTATTCTTTTGCTAAGTTCTTGTACAAGTGAAGCCATCACACGCTCTTTGAATTTAAATCTATTATGATAAAATAATACATCTGTGGGTAAAATATTATGTTACTCTTTAAAACACACCATTCAGAAGTCAAATAAAGCATAGGGTACATCCTTGTGTCTCGTCTTTTGTCACACGATGCTGTAATAACGGAATACGAGACGTCATTTTTACAATGTGAAAATATAATTCTATCTTCGCGACGCAATATAACAGGCGGGATTCTCCCCTTTACTCCCATTCTCTTTTCATCTCTTCTATTCACTTGCTGACACCAAGGCGCGCTCAAAGAGTATCAGATCTACCGCCTCTATTCTCGGTATAAAGAGAATTATTATGTAATATTTATCTGCGCATCTCGTTTCAAAGAAAGAGACAAGCAGGAAAGAAAGATTTCGCACGTGATTATTAAATGGCTCTTTAGAGGCGTTTATTAATATGAAAACGTTTATTTAAATTGCAATCAAATGAAGTGTAGTCAGAAAGGCTAAAGATTGTGTAAATGTAACACTGAATATTTTGTGAGGGCTTTTATTCATACCGATGTTATATATTATCGAACAACCGGAGATTATGGTAAATCTATCAGCTCTGCTTTCTTCTATACAAAATAATAATGGTCTAACTTTGGTAATAACCAAAAAGGATTTAAAAATTTTTGATTGTTACATTTCCCAATATAAGCTACTTGTTCATTATTAGTGTGCTAACATGTGCTAACTTTTAGGACACGAGTGAACATGCGATTTCAGCGGGTGACAAAGTCTAACAACCGAAGTTTTCTCATAAAACTGATTTTTGAATTAGTAATATTATAGATGTATGTTGAAGTTAACAACAAATCATTTACACAAATTGAAATTGGTAATTAAAAGAAAGTGCGCTCTAATTAGATATCATCGGCAAAAAAAGGACAGCGCCCCCAATAAATGTCTAAAATAAAATAGTGTCTTCTATAAGAGATAACAGAAGACAACCACTTTATGGGGGAAGGGGGGAGGGGGAGGGGTAAAGATCCGTTAGGGATGAATGTTTAATTCGATGATTTGCACCAATACATTTATCTTGTACAGTATCAACCTTTAAATATATCTCATCTTTCTCTAATTCATATACAAAAAATGACAGAGGTTTGCGCAAAAAATGTATCAAAATGTATTTCGATAACTTTTTGTCATGGATTCCTGGTTCAAGTCTATACGAACTGTCATTTTGCAACTTTCAAGGCTAATTAACAATGAACTTAAACCTGAATTAAATTTAGAACCTATACTGTAAGAAAATTTCACATCGTGTACATTTCGAAACATAACACTATTGTCGTAAGAAGTAGGCCTGGGCGGGAAGAGGTTTTGACACTCGGGTCGGGTTCGGGTAGTTAACTGCTTCGGGGTTTCCGGCCGGGTAAGGAAAAGAGGGCCGTTACAATAATGTTTTTTGTGAAGAAACTTACATGATAATTTTCTCTTCTCCCAATTTTTTTGTGAAGAAACTTAAATGGTAATTTTCTTTTCTCCTAATTCATTTTCTGTTGTCTGGATTTTTATTGAATAGCCTATTGTATACAAAAATTGTCTAGACCGGCACCTCCACCAAAAATGTTTGTAAATCCTGGACCGGCGCCTCCACAAACCCCCAAAATATATTTTTCGTTCCCCGAAAGCGGGAATGCTAATCTGAATAGGTCTCTGGGTACAGAGATATACCTAAATTAAGAAGTCCGGCAAAAATTGATTTCTGGCTAGAAGCCTGTAGCTCATTGGTTCTGAAAATCAATGTGCCAAGTAATATTTTACACCTAATGGCTTCTAATTCTAATCTTATTTAACCTAGTAACGACCAAGCCTTAAAGCTAATTATAATAAAATTAGTTGATCAGATTTAAGTCTGAGAACAGTGTATCCTACTTTGAAAGTGATTGATCAACTTATAAGATGATTTTGAAACTTGGTTCGAAGCAAAGTTAGCGGTACGTCACGATGATTCGAGAGAAATCCATGTGCCATACTTTACGTTCTAGATTTTCCAAGTGAATTGTAAATGAATCTCTACTTGAATTTACCGCACTCTGAATAAATACCGTAAACGTACTAGTCTCGATTTGTCGAAATCTGGGTTACCGTGCTCAGTCTGAATTTACTCTTAAATGTATATTGAGTTTTACTCCAATCGGGTGCAGTGGTCCAATGTTTGCTCGGTTGGCAATTCTCGTTCCTCAATATTTAACCTGTTACCAAGGATTCGAAATTGAGTGGTTTGTTCCAAACCCACGGGGCTACAGTGGCCTTCGAACGTCTATCTTGCTTTAAATTATATTTTGTTTAAATTTCACATGCATGTACCTATTGGCAGGAAAAGGGGGTTGTAGTCGTTAATTTACTAGACTAAATGTGGCGAGCCACACTTCGGATGTGATCAAGTAGCAACACATGTCATTTGATTAACACAACTACAAGAGAAAATAGTCTCTAGGTTGCTAATTATCTAGAAACGTCCCGACGCTCCAAAGATGGCCGACGTTTGTTTTTCGAGCTCGCACATCGGAAGGTAATTGCGAATAAAGTAAAAAGTATTTATTTGATCCCGCTGAAATTAATGTCATTCCCTTAAGAACTAATGTGTTAATGTAATATATTTAACAACACGGTGTTCCTGTAAGTTATTAGTATGTTAAATACCGAATACTTATTAACATTTTATTTTTGCACTCTCTGGTAATGCTTGGCTGTAATTGTGAGTGTGTTACAAGTGTAATTTATTTCCGATGTATCCAAGTTAAATCAACATTAAATCACTTAATCACTAAAGTGAGAATGACAAGAAAAAACACAACAACAACAACAACAAAACAAAGACACATGGAGCAATAAACTAATACAATAAACAAGAAAAATGTCAAAGAAGTTATCAAAAAATTATTTTATAAATTAAAAAATGATAACAAACAAATAACCACAAAAACAAAGAAATTCCATAATATATATTTTAAAATTAACGGAAATAAGCACGATTATAAGTTTTATAAAATGATATATTTTTAGTTAGGTAAAAAATTACCCTAACTTTGTCCCGAGCCCAGAACCCCTGGCTGTGCGTAACGATGTTTGTAGTTGTATTTTTATTTGTAAATATTTTCATCCGTGGACATAATACATAGAATATGTTCTTGCCTATTGAGCTATCAAGGCCATGTAGCTTCACAACAATGGTATTTGTAGTGGTTGTTGTGTTCCATGATCATAAATAATGTGTCATATACCTAAACATCAGGGCTTTCAATCGATATGCTGCTTGTATAGTGTAAAGGAATGGAAGGTTACAAAACAAATGTAGTATGAGCATTTGTTCATTTAATATTTTATACAATCCTGAAATTGAGCGAGCGTAGCGAGCGTCTCCACTTGACTCTTATGGCTCGAATGTCTGTTTTTTTTCTGTTACTTCTTCGGTACAGGTCGCACCGTTTCTCTGATCGACCTGAAATTTTGCACACATGTACATACCACCTATGCGGGTTGCTGTATAGTTTTTGAACAAAATCCGATCGTTGGTTATAAAAAAAAAAAAATGTTCCGATCGTTATGAAATTTTGCAGGGTCAATAAGTACAACATTCTCTCCTATTTTACAAATTTTCAGCTAAATCAGTCAAGACCTCAAAGACTTATTGGTATGTAACATTATGGGAATGTCGTACTCGGGTCGTGTTGCACGTACCGGTGCTCGCTCAACAACGCGACGGGACTTTATCGTTTTCATACTTTTAAAAAAATATTATTAAAATTACTAATTTCAAACTCACCTACGTGGGTGTTTTCCGACAAACAAAATCGAGAAATTCGTTCATTTGTGCTGAAGAATAAATTACAGTTTTTGTTTGTATTTTGCTAATAGCGGTGATTTGGGTGGTGGTAGTTAAAATTTATGTTTTAGTGGTGAATTTTATGGTTTTAAAGTAAAGAAATGAATCTGACTAAGTAATGACCCTGTAGTCGGGACAATAACTCAGTCCTGCCATGTTCTTTTCTCGATCAAATTCACCGACACGGGTGGTTTAAGATTAAAGTGCGAGACTGAAACCGACAATCCTTACTGAAAGATTTTCCCGAGGTTTTCTTCAATCATTAATGAAAATGCAAAGGATTGAGTCCTCTTAAAACAGCCCCCAGACTTTCTCTTCACAAATGTCCTAACTCCAAAATACCTTGTTAGACACCTGAAGATGGGCACGCATTGCATCCTGGACAGGTTTCTCCTTCTCCTTCTCCTCCTCCTCCTCCTTCTCCTTCTCCTTCTCCTTCTCCTTCTCCTTCTCCATCTCCATCTCCATCTCCATCTCCTTCTCCATCTCCATCTCCATCTCCATCTCCTTCTCCTTCTCCTTCTCCTTCTCCTTCTCCTTCTCCTTCTCCTTCTCCTTCTCCTTCTCCTTCTCCTTCTCCTCCTTCTCCTTCTGCCTCTCCTGCTTCACTTAATCAAGCAATAGAAATGATGAACAAAGACTTACAGTCGCTAGCCGACTGGGCAATAAAAAATCGTTTACTTATCAATCCTAATAAATCCCAAACAATAATTCTAGGATACCACAAATTGCTTGCCAAAATCGATAGGACAAAACTCAACAAAGTCACTCTGGACGGCATGACTATACCTTTCCAGCACAGCGTTAAAAATCTAGGACTTTACATGACTGACAATCTTTCCTGGAACGAACATGTAAAACATGTTTCCAAAAAACTACACTCGTTGAACAGACTAAAAAATTTCTCCCAACTAAACTTAAAACTATGCTCGTTCAATCATTATCATGCCTTACTTCGACTATTGCGACTTAGTTTACAACGACATGACAGAAGAACTTTCAATCCGACTGCAAAGAGCCCAAAACTCGTGCGTACGTTTCATATTAGGCATAAAAAAGTCTGACCGCTAAATCCCGGTTTTAGACAACTATCATGGCTTCGTCTGAGTGACCGACGTAACCCTTCATTCCTCTTGCCTCGTTCATCGCCTTCTTTTAACATCAACACCATCATACCTAGCCTCGAATTTCAATTATCTCCACTCAAATCATACTTTCGGCACAAGGTCGAGGTCTGGCACCCAACTTGCTTTTCCGATACACAGAACAAATTAAGTCGACAAATCCTTCGTAATAAACGCCATTCGAACCTGGAATGCTCTCCCTACTACTATAAGGGATGAATTATATAACAAATTATAATGTTTTCAAGAACGAAACTAATAAATTATATCTTCTGCAAAGCCTCTCCGATGCTTGATTTACTTATACTTAAATTAACCAACCTCTAATCTAATTTCTCATGGTATGAACTATGTAATGCATCTTCTAATACAATGTAACGTACATTACATTGTATTGTTTTATTTATTTTGATAATCAGTAGTATTTAGTAGTAATAAGAATTCATCTCACTTCTACAGTAATGACGTTGCACCTAATCTTTGGTTGCAGTACACTCTTAGGAATGAATGAGATGTGTGAATGATTGTGTATTTTAATAATATAAATACTTTAAGTAGAATTACACGCGGAATTATATTTTCTTCAAAAAACTTGTTTTGTGCTAACAATGCACATACACAGCTTAGTTTTATAACAGTAATATAAGTTCATTATTATGTAAGTAACATTATACATGTATTTTGTTAGTATAGTTTTCATTTCATCATTCATATGAAATATTCTTTGTTTACTTTTATATCTAGGATAAGCTGTAACAATTAAATTTAATTATTTGTGTAGTGTTTATGTATCACTAAAATCAGGTTGGATGGAAGATAAGGCTTCACAAGCCTTAATCCTGCCTTAATAAAGACCTCAATCAATCAATCAATCAATCAATCAATCAATCAATCAATCAATCAATCAATCAATCAATCAATCAATCAATCCTTCTCCTTCTCCTTCTCCTTCTCCTTCTCCTTCTCCTCTCTCCTTCTCTCTCTTTCCTCCTTCTCTTCTTCTTCTTCTTCTTCTTCCTTCTTCTTCTTCTTCTTCTTCTTCTTCTCTTCTTCTTCTTCTTCTTCTTCTTCTTCTCTTCTCCTTCTTCTTCTTCTTCTTCTTCTTCTTCTCGTCTTCTTCTTCTTCTTCTTCTTCTTCTTCTTCTTCTTCTTCTTCTTCTTCTTCTTCATCTTCATCGTCTGTCCTCCCACAGTCTTCCTGTCTCTACTAACACCCACATTCTCCATCTCCGTCACGTTACATTCGAGGTTGACCAAGGTTGATTTACATAATTCTAATTACATAACATCAATAACACTCAATGAGACGGTGATTTACTAAGAAAGCCAGAGCATACAGAGTGACATTGGAGTTAATCCTGACCGAGTAACTAACAACATGATGCTAATACTGTTACAGGAGCTGACATCAACTGCACAGCTGACGAATTCCAGTGCAACAACGGACTTTGCGTCAAGACCTCCTGGAGGTGTGATGGCGACAACGACTGCAAAGATTACTCCGACGAGTTCAACTGTACCAGAAAGACGTAAGTCCACATTGAACTTTAACAACGGCCTAATTAAAAAACTGTGAAACCATTATAAAAAAGTGGAATTTTAAAAAATAAAGTCGTTTGATGTTTGCTATGAGGAATGTACACTATCAAGCTGAGAGGGGGAGGCAAAAATACATGTCCAACTTTAAATAAATAATGGGTTTGTTATATGCGATTTGCGGGCAATGTTACAACGATATTCCTCATCCGAATAAAATTAAACACATTTTTCTATCTTAGGTTAGTTGGATATAGCACGATGTTATTTATTTCACTAAGTAATTGCAGTTTTCCATATTAACTCGAATTTTGTTAAACTGTTTAATATTAATTATACAAATTGTATTTATAATATTTTTAAAGCAAATACATGGTGAACATCAATAACAACAATCTCATTAAAAATAATTGTGACATGAACATCAGCTCCAATTTAATCTAGCGATAGTTGTTTTTCTTCCGCCGCTAGCATGATAGCTTCATCGTTTATTTTTCCATCCTCGCTATTTTTAATTAGTTCCTGTCGTTCGCGGTGGCACACACGGTTAGGGCGCTTGTCCGAAGCTTATAGGTCTACGAGGACGTGGGTTAGAATCCTTCATAAGGCATGTTTTTTAAGTCGACTTTCATCGTCATCTATCACCACTAATCGTCTCGAATAGTTTTAGTGCATTAGATACGTTAAGCAACAAAACTCATCAGCATCGTCATTTAATTATGATATAAGTTCGTTAGCTATTTGAGCCGGAAATATAAAGTTTATTGAGCGTTTCTTTAAACTCACTTACCAAAGCACTGGTTTTTCTCGGTGAATTATTTTCGACGAGGGTCCCCTCATGTTCGTCGGCGACGCTAGACACACTGAGGTCCAAAGTGTTTTGGGTCTGGTTTGGAGGTGGATGTGCTAGGCAAGCTCTGGATACATAATCTGCCACCAGAGGTCTCCAGCTTGTGTGTCGTTCTAGGCTTATTGCTTAGCTGATGCTTTCGATTGCACAGAGCATTGCTGCCGCTTCTTTAATTTTGCGCGCTCTAGTATTATTGTATTTGAACAAGTCGCGCTAGCGCGCGGCTTGAAGCCGCTACGCGGAGGGCGTGGAAAACCTCGTACTCGGAATACCTCGTAGTTGGAAAACCTCGTTGACGCGACAAAATCGCGAATCGGTCCGCGTACGGCCGCGATACGGTAGTTTGCGGGTAACGTTTGTCGTTTATCCGAAGTCCTGGGACAAATTTGTTTTCCGTGACACTTTCGGTACGCCGCCGGACGCTGTCCGCCGCCTCTAAGTACGGTGCATAAGGATTTTCGAAATTGGATCACTTTTAAGCCTTTTGTGTAAAATGTGTGAGAAATGTTTTCCTGGGACAACTGTTCGAGACTCTGGTGGATTGTAATCGCCGTCCCCAGCGTGTTAAAAAAATTGACCCACTTTAACAATTTTTCGAAATTATTCGGGACGTCAAATTTTTTGGGACGCTTTTCCGGTACGAACAAATTTTGCCTTGTCCGTGAATACAATTTTGAATTCGTTCCATTTTATTGGTTGGTTGCATTCGAACTTGTGGTCTTTGAGTCGCGAGCGAATAGTTCCTTTTCCAACACATTTTTTATGTTCGTTGATACACACTAAAACCGGTCTTTTAGTTTCGTCGAATTATGTCCAATTGCATCCACATGGAATCGAATAAACTACGTGGTTTGATGCCTCGACCGGGTTGTAAGGTTTCGTCTGAGTTAGGACACTTCTAAACTGTCCTCAAGTTAAAACGATGGACAATTCTACGTTATTATTCGCAAATTCCTGGAATGTAATCAATGATGAATGTGGCTGTAGGATTATCTAACGGAGTCGCTGGTCTTACAGTATTGTAGACACAACGCTCAATTCAGTTCTTGCAACTCTTTTAAGGTGACTGCTTTAGAGCAAACATTTTTTGCTATCGTCGCGAGGATTCCTCTTTTACTTGTAGTTAAAATGCAAGTGCTGGTTAGTGTGCGTTAGTGTGCGGTAGGTTCGTTGCACAAGCCTCTAGTCCTGTCAGGGATAAATACCCCAGGCCAGAATATGCTCTCCTTCTCCTTGCGGAGTGATCTGCTCCCACGCTTTAGTTATCTTGGTTAGTTTTAACCATCATATCCATCATAAACCTGATGTAATGTACTTCATAGCTGCAACTATCTTACTTTTATATCTATTATAAAAGTACGGTTTTACATCCGTTTTTATTATCACTGATTTATGTCTTAATTTTTATATTGCTACTTACTTACTTAGGCTTACTTACTAATGGTAATTTTTAACCTTTTATGATTGTGAAAAAGACCCCTTATAATAATAATGATAGTAATAATAATAATAATAATAATAATAATAATAATAATAATAATAATAATAATAATAATAATAATAATAATAATAATAATAATAATAATAATAATGATCATTTAAATTTTATACCATTGGCTTTTACTATTATTAACAAGGGCTAGTGATATTCTGCACAAATAGCCTGCAGTATGAAAACAAAAAAAGAAACAAAAGAAGTAAAAGCTAGGAAATGTTATGTTTTAAATAAGCCGAAACCAGATCAGCTATCGAGGGCCAAAGGCTTGGAATGGCATAATAAACAGGCTGCCATTGACAAACCCTGTAAAAAGACGACGCACATGGCTCGTCGCACTGTTATTGTGAATATTTGTGTTGTTATTGATGCTGGTAATGTTGAGGGGTACACTGAATGGTTTCTCTATGAGCGTATCTCGAAAAGCCAGACTTTTGTTTATCTCTACTTCCATAGTAAATTGTATTTTGTAAAGTTGATTTTTGAGGAACACTCAGAATGCATCTAGTCTTCTATCTATCTTCGTCTCATCGGAACTCTTTGTCCGTGAGTTGCAAAGTAAATACCGGCCTCTGATGGCCATAAATTACAGTTTGATGGGGGTGCCTGATGATGAGAACGCGGAGTCGTGGATTTTTTCAGAGTGTATGATTGGAATTGGGGGGTTTAATTTGGGGAATAGCGGATCATCCGCCAGATAATTGTACAGTATGATGTGGGTGGGGGCAAAAATAAGTTTACAGTAGGAACGGTTTTGTTATTCCCGTCTCTTCTTGGCGGGCGGTGGAAGACCTCTTTGGAACATCGGGGGCCGCTTTCGGTTGAGATGACTAGGTGGTATGGTGAGAGGTGTTCTGATTGCTGATATAGGTCTAATATATACTAAATGTCGTTTGGGCTCGGAAGGAACTGTGTCTGCGCCTGGATGGTCGGATTTCTTCTGTCTGGTAAGTCGTTGTAGAATGTTCGGGAGACATCACGGAGGTGCTCGGCTATTGATGCAATTTCTAGGTCTTCGTGGAGAAGGTGGATGGGAGTTTCGCGCAGGGCGAAGGACACCATTCGCAAGATTCTATTCTGTACCTGACGGCTGAGGGACCAGATGGTTGAAATAATATCAACACATCTCTTCCGTAATTTAAGAGCAGTACCCTTGGATTTTAAAACATTAGATTAAAAATGTATTATGAGAATTCTGATAACAGTGACGTGACAATGAGGATCCCATAACCATGTTGTCCATCTGTTAGTAGATAACCCCTTCGTGTTAGAAATAGCAAGGCGTTAGACATATAGTTGGATGAGCGAAGCGAAGACTTCAATTTCACTGACCCCCCAAAAAAATTTAGCTAGGGAGTTTTGTTTTTTGTTTGTTTGTTTGTTTATTTGTTTTTTGTTTGTTTTTCTGTCTGTTTGTTCGCGCTCTACCGGGCAAACGGCATATGCGATCTTGATGAAAATTGGAGGGGACCTTCGAAATCTCTGAACTTAGACTTGCCATGTTTTTGGGAACAATCGAAGAAATATTTCTCATGAATATCGTACTTTAACGATTTTTTCCGATTTTGAATGCGATATTTTCGTGATACTTGGGCCGATTCTGACCAAACGGGTGGGGCTACAACGTTAATATTTCACATGGACATTAAGGTTATGGTGATGTAATGCTTTTTGAAAGAAATAGTTGAAAAAATATCCAGAATTCATAGAAATAAAAGTTTTAATATAAGCACTTCAACCAAAAAAGATCATCCATCAACGCGACTAAAAAAAGCGTTCGCGAAGCGGCCTAGTTATTAGTAAGCAGATCCGTAATTTGCCTGTTATGGACAAGGGTGCTTTCTCTTTCAGTTGTTTATCCTCGGTGAGTCGAGTTTTACAATTCCAATCGTGTCTGTCACAGGGATGTAAGGAGACATGTCCACGATGTCAAAACTTTCGAAAATGTCTTCTGACGAAATCTCCGTTTGTTTGACGACGTCAATAAAGCCCGAAGTGTTTTGTATGTTTGATGTTGTATTGGACGTCAAGGGTTTTAGGATATTCAAGTGGAAGAGTTAGTTGCTCGCACGGGCCACCCCTGGCGCCGATGATGTGTGTATAATCTGTATGTTCGGTAAACCGTAGATATGCGGTATTTTGCTGTGGTGGGGTGTTAAACGGGTGCGATATAATTGTGTTAGACCAAAACACTTTGGACCTCAGCGTGTCTGGCGTGGTCGGACGAAGATGAGGGGACACTCGTCGAAAATACGATGAGTACAGAGAAAAACAGAGACTTAAGTAAGCGAGTTTAAAGAAACATTCAATAAACATAATTTTATTAATTCCTCGACGGTCGCTAATTGATTATTAGAAGAACGGATGTAGAATCGATAAATACAACATTTCAATGTCTTGCGAGTCGTTGATAATAATGGTGTTACATTAATTGTGTGGCAACTTGCAATTGCACCCTAAACCCACACACTCTATTTACACAGCCCCGGCTCGTTCGTCTACGCATAAGTTGACAATTTACACACAACCAATCAAACTAATTTAGTCATGTTATTGTGACATTTCATGACATATTGCTTCCATATTTCGTAATATGCGTGTTTTACATTACCCCCGCTCTCAAATCAGTGCATTCGTAGAGTCACTTTGCCTCTGTAGTCTCATTGGTGACAATTATTGAGCTGCTTATTAAAATGCGGACATAGGATAATAACAAAGGATTGATTGCATTTTTAAATATTAATTACTTCAAAATATGTCATCTGTCCACATTAAAACTTTGGAATTCGTTTCATATTCATTCGCTCTTTACAACACGACCACTATAGCGACTATGATCCGAAGAATATTTAAACTGGAATTTGCACGCACAAAGACTATGTTAATTAATTAATTTTCCAACTACAAAGCTAAAGCTAAATTCGAAATTATTATTTATGTATGTTGCCTACTAGTAGAGCATACACAAAGGGTTTATTGCATTCCTCTTTTGTTAATTATTGTATTGTTAGAAATATGTCATACCTATAACCATAGCTTTAATTTTGTTTGAGCTCTCGACAACGACAATTCCGGCGATGTAATGGAAGGTAGACCTTTATGGTTAGGATTGGCATGCGAAAGGTCTGTACACGACTTAATGGCAAAATAATAATTGTGAATTTAGTTTCTCCACACTAACTGAACGAACAAAAGTTATGAACATAAATAGTACTGGTAACTCTATACCCATGAGATCTCGAGTCATTTTAAGAAGATTTTGTGAGCTAGTTTATTTTAATGTCTTTCCTAATTTAACTGTTTTTCTCGCCTAAGAAAATAACTTGGAAAAGATAAAGATTTAGTTGTTTGCTAGAAGACATGCACGACACGTTAAATAAAACAGAGATTAGCCTTCAAATGACATAATTATCTCACAGTATATGTAATCAGTGTAATCAGAAGGCGACTGGGATTACAGTTTATCACCAAAATAACCAAAATTATTGTATTCTTTCTGAAAAACCTTTGGAAAAACAAAGTTAGACAAAACACGTTGAAATCATCATGTTTTTTCTATAAAACGACATGCCAATTGTTTAGTAAAGGACACATTCACAACTTCGCAAAAGTATTGAACGTACTAGAAAATAAATGTTGTATATGCTTAGCTCTGGCACCATCAATCACATGTAAAAAACTTGAGATAAACTATAGTGACCACTGTTTGCTAAGACCTCACTGTCTGTCTTAAAAGAAGTTCTTCTTTTCTTAGGCCTAGTATTTTTTTTAGCAAAATTATATCAGATTATATTCGCGATTGCCCGTATAAATATCTCCTTGTTCTCAGCGCAATAGTCCTGTATTTTCATTGTTGTATTGACTTAGCAATGCTATTAAACTAGGACATGCATTATTTTGCATTTACACTCTATAAGATTGAATGCAAACCGTACAGTTATAGAAAACGTTATTTCAATATAATTCTTTACTACAGAGTTCTTTTATTACAAAATATTTATTGTTCCTGCTGCAATGTAGCTGGACGATATTGTATTGCAAGATATTGATACGAAGACGCGTAAAATAGATTGGCAAATAATAAGACAAACACATTTACGAGGTACATAAAAATGGGAGGGAAGCTACTAAGTCGACAGATCTAAAAAGAGGAATGCAAAATTAAATCATTCGCCATGCGTTGCTACTTTTAGTGCCTGTGCTGGGTAAGCTTACCACGTAAAAATGGTTTGTTGCTAGTAAAAAATGGTGGAGGTGCCGGGTCATAAGTTTTTAAACTTTCTAGGGGGCTAGTCACTTCCCGATTACCCCCAGGGTCACCAAAAACAATCTGTATTATTCTTGTTGAAGGGCAATGCAAAAAACCGCATGACAATTGTACGTCGTGTTCAGTTTTTATCGTGATAAGTGACACACACACGGATAGACATACGGACGAACTGAGAAGTGACGCTTATATGGGAGCTTCTGTCCCTTAGCTTCTTTCTAGGTGTACCCTGTGTGACCCTCTTTAGCTGACTAACTACGCTATTCGGTTTTTTTAGTAATAGTTAATTTTGTGTTAGTTTTTCTTTATTTTTTTTATTTTAAAATTGGAGTAATTGTAAAGGGAGCGTCCGAGGGCTGTTAAGAGACTTCAATCAAAGGAATCGCCTTAGCGCCTAAAGAAAACCACGGGAAATCTTTCAGTCATGGTTGCGGAGCATTGAGTCGAGCAGTGACCTCCCGCCTCGGCGGTTCCCGCGTTACTTTACGTATGTGCCAAATTCTGCTATCGATTGCGGGAACTGAACACTCGCTTACATTTTCTAGAGGGCCACACAGTTCGTTCATAAGATATTCGGCAACAGCGCTGCGATCTTTTGGGCGATTTAGAACCCTACCGAAAGTGTAGTGCCCGCTTTTCCCGTTACGCCCGGTAGATGGTGCTGGTGTTCACTTGCTTCTCACGTCTGCAACAATCAAGAACTGCCATCTACGGTGGCTCAGACGATTGGGGCGTTAATCCGGGGCGTAGGTCACTAGGGTCCAGGGGGACGTGGGTTCAAGTCCCTGACAAGACCTGTTTTTTGTATTGTCTTACACACTCAAAAGATACAAATACGCCGAGCATACATGCTTAAAGTAGCAAGAAAGCATACCAGCGGAAAGATTTTAAACCACCTTCAAAAAACACAAAAACAACAACGATCGCATACTCTTGATATGAAACATTGACGATAAAATATTGACTAGCATAAACCACTTTCAAATTGTGAAAAGGAGTCTGTAAAAGTTCTTTGCGTAGCAACGTGCGCTGAGCCTCTGCTTATTTCATACCAACACACAAGCAGATATAAATAATGTTCGTGTATGAACTAGAAATTTTTGTTATGTCTAAATTTTTGTTATATTTTTAATCTAAAACTCATTCCGATTTTATTTACACCGGTATCTATGGCAATAACTGCTTTCGTGCCGAGATTGCCGGGCTCAGCGTTTATAACATTTCTTAATCAGGCATATTAATAAATTATTATAAAAAATCAAAAAATTAATAAATTCGTATTTATCTACCCATTCAGTGACATTACTGATTTTCACTTGGAGCAATCCCCCCATGAAAACACCTACCATAGAAGTTGGAGACGATTCCATCTGCGGGCGGTGCCATAATCAACAAAGGCTTATTCGCAACAATATTAGAATTTGTAATGTGCCTCGAGGCTATAATTTAATCTATAATTTATGGACTTAAGTCCATAAAACAAGTTAAAAAATATTTTGCTTGTAGCGGGATTCGAACTCAGGACCTTCTGCATTGGAAGCAGAGACTCTAACCACAAAACAAACGAGAAACATTGTTATATTACTGTTACCATTAAAATAAATTTAATTTTTCGTAGGAAACTTAGCTATAATAGCGTGGAAGGCACGCCCCTAGGGCTTCACGTGTTTAACTAGGTGAATTGGAGGTAGGACACTTGTCAAGGGATGTCTGACTCCGAGGACTCAATCCCTTGCATTCGCATTAACGATTAAGGAAAACCTGAGGAACCTTCAGTCAGGGTTGCCGGTCTCTACTCGAACCGGAGTCTCGCGTTTTACGCTTGAGCCAACAGTCGTTTATTAATATCTTATTATTATAAGTAGTAGTTTTAGTAGAAGTAGTATTAGTGGTATATGAGTACCCAAAGTTTCAGGTCGGGTCGGGTGTTCGGGGGCCGACTCGATAGCAAAAAGATAACCAATTTTCGGGTAATATATTTTTTAGGGGTTGGTGGAGGTGCCGGTCTAGGATTTACGTACTTAATTGATGGAGGTGCCGGTCCAGGATTTACGTACTTAATTGGTGGAGGTGCCGGTCCAGGAATTTACGTACTTAATTGGTGGAGGTGCCGGTCCAGGATTTACGTACTTAATTGGTAGAGGTGCCGGTCCAGGATTTACGTACTTAATTGGTGGAGGTGCCGGTCCAAATAATTTTAATTAATAATAGCTTGTCTACAAAATACAATGTAAAAAAATACGCACAAAATATATGTACATGTGATAAAAACACTACTTAGAATTCTTTACAAGGAAATTTATTATGCATTTTTACATGCAGCATTGTAACTGATGTCAGTTCCCTATCCGACCCGACCCGAAAACAGAAAGCAGTGTACCCGTACCCGATTGTCCAAAACTCTCCCCACAAAGTCCTTATTAGTATGCCTAAACAAAAACAAAAAGTTCCAACTTCGAATAATGTAGAATTTCGTAATACTGGCAGAATGTACTTAACATTAATTTTATTCCCATCATATAAACCGAAAATATCAATTTGCCGAGTTTGTTTCAAGTCCTGACTCTCCCTTGTATGATATCTCCCCCTCCCTTCCCCGCGCACTTAATGAACGACGTTGTTCTGAGCCTGAGTGATCCGGTGGTTGAATCTCGGCGAGGGCATCCCCCCACCCCTCGCCCGCCAGCCCGCCGGCATCCACACCCACGGTGCTCGTCCCACGCAGACACATACAAAGCCGGGCCACACACGTCAAACAAAGCCGCATCACACGAGCAAAGAGAACAGATAGGTGTGGTTTCTATTGATGCAATTATTGTTTGTGTTATTGATGAGGATAAACCGACAGCGTTGGATAAAGCGTAAAGCAAGGGAATCTGATTCGCGAGGTCCCGTGTTCGTAACCCCACCGGCAATCCTGACTACATGATGTTGTAACCTGGTTTTAATTTTAGTCCCGGGGTTCGAATCCCGTCGAGACCAGCAATCCTGACTGAAGTTATTTAAAGATTTTCCTCAGTCAGGGATTGATTACTATTAATCAGTTATCGCAAATCCCTTCACAATTATCCTAACTCCAATATACCTAGTTAAATATCTGATGATGGAGATGCATTGCACCCTGGACAGATTTCCCAGCAGAAATCAATTTTTATTTTATGACGATAATAAAGTATAGTGACAATTACCTTTGTGCGGAATTTGAACTCATCTCTCTGGGTTCTATACGGTTTGGACTTGTGCTTTTACGAAACTAGCCACTGAGAACAAGTATTTGTGCTGTGAATATCGATCATCTGTCAGCAATATCCACGCATGCATGACATATTTTTCAATGCGGTAAAACATTCCAACATATCGGATATTTCATCAACTGTATGATGCAGAAATAATAAATATACCCTGCAATAATAAAATGTATACGTTGATTATTTAGGTCGCCAGCTTATGCTGATTTACATCGAATGCTCTTTAGATAAACATTTTTATTGACAACACACAATTTTCTTGCGTCATCTCCAGGTTTCATACTATGTATAGAAATCCAAATGATATTATTATAGGAGTTGTTCGAAGGATTCGCTCTTTGACTGAAATCCAAATGATATTATTATAGGAGTTGTTCGAAGGATTCGCTCTTTGACTCGTAAAACACCTCAATCAGGATTGCCGATGGCTTGGGTCGATTGGGCGACCTCCCTCATCAGAGCCCACGTGCATCGTGGGAGCCACTTCTATCGGAGCCATATGCTACACGTAACCCCACAATACAACCCAGATGTTCGTAGAAGAACAATCTTGAAATTAAGTTTAGTTTTAATGAGTGATGGTCATTTTGAGTATCATGATGTACACATGTAAATTGTCATCATCATTAATTTAGCAAATATAAATTCCGAAATCCTAAATATAAATGCATAGAATGTTAAACTAAAATGGACTCAGGGGACTTATTCACTTCTTTTTTTGGTACGATAATATCATTGAAATAGCGGACTTAATCGGCTTTACTTTTGACATGATTATTACCAAGGGTACTTATACACTTCTATATTAAAATAAAACTATATTATTGGATACTTTTAATACAGTAAGGACTTTGACAGTACTATCATCATGAAGAGCTCGTTTTTTTGAACAAGTCCTTACCAAAAGTAGATTTTCGCAAAAAGTGGACTTAAACACATTTACTTTTAAGCCCACGATAATAATAAATAATATGCGATCGCAATATTAACAAGCAAGGGTGCGGGAGTACTAAAAATAGGGGGCGTATCTTCTTTGTCACCACATTATTGAAGGATGCAAGAAAAAATCCTGCAACAAAATTGACATATTATCATGGTGTCGGTGCCTGGTTCGTTGTAAATAGTCTCTTTTAGTTGGTGATAGCCACCCCCACCCCCTCAAGGGTCATAAAAACATAAGAATATTCTTTATCACCCTTGATGACACGCGCACTTAGAGTAGTTTGAATCTAAATAAATATACAAATATATTCTTTATGCAAGCCACGACGATGCTTTATGAGGAAGATGTGCAACTGATTCACAATCAAGATCAGACTGTTGGATGAGCTATAAGGAAACCAGGTTTTAATGAGAAACCAAACGATTAAGTCTGGATCAATTTCAAGCTATACCAAATGTTCGATTGTATATTGTTTGCACCAGTACGCCAAGTTAGAATGTGTGTTTGGAGCGTTTAGAAAACATTTGTAAACATTTTTTTTTAAATAACTACAGTCACCAAAATCTTTCTGTATTATCCTTGTTGTGTGACTGAGTGGGTAAACTTTAAATACGACTTTTATAAAGAAAGTAATCGTTTTTTATCGTAAGACTCGATATACGCACGGACGGACAGATAGAAAAGCAAAGTATTTAGGGTAGATTCGCTCCCAAACAAGGAAAAAAGGTTGGGTTTCCGTCGATTAATAAATAAATCTTGCCTATGTAAGAGCGACACAGGAGGAAAAAGGTCAAAACTTTTAGCAAGAATTGGCGAAATAAATAATTTCGACAAAGTTTAATTAAATGAGAGGATTTTTTATCATTATGATGCACGAAGAAATTTAAAAGCAAAAAACTGAGTGGATAATGAAACGGGTCAATACAATAAAACATAAAATTAAGTAAATAACATTTTCGAATAGGATATCTTACACAAAGAAGTTACATGGAGATTGGAGAATGCCCAGAGGTTATTTTTAGGAATCAATACCAGCATTCCACTTATATCACGGAGTTTTCCGTTCCATGATAATTGCAAGTAAAAATTTGATATTTTTAGAGTATATTTGTATTATGAAAATGGCAAATTTGCAAATTTCGCGTTTTTCGAACAAGTAATAGTAACACAATTAATAAAAATAACATTATCAAGAGAAAACAAGTTAACAATCCATTTATTTTCTGAAGTTAATAAACACACAAACATACATACCTACTAATACAATGTTGCAAAACAAAAATGTGGAAGTTTTCATACATTGTTACATCCATAAAGGGTTTTTTCTTAAAGTTCATAATCGAACATATTCGTGAACTTTTTGGGCTGATTCCCACAAAGTATTTATATCTCCTTCTATATGGCTGCCCGTGTATGTTTTATTGACAACTTTATAATAACTAAATAATACGTCGATAATATGATTACTGTACGTCGGATGCTTCCTATAGCCGAACGGCCGTCTACCCGGCACCTCCACCAAAACCCGTAGAAATATAACTAAAATCCATGTTTTCAAAAGACATCTTTTTGTGAGTTTTCTTTAGTGTTGCGGTGTATTTAAATGATTTTTTTATACACTTTCTCGATAAAGGTAAAATTTCGAATATCGCGGCTTAAAAGAAATGTTTTCTTGTACACCGTAATGAAAAATACTTTTTAGGCTCCAAATGAACCTTTTGAAAATTTCCTTTTTCGCTATCACTGTAGGTCACATTACAATGATATTAATATTTACCGACTTAAACAACAACAGCAACAATAAATTGTGAAATACTGGCTGGCGGAATAGAGGGTGAAATAGAGAATTGTTTCAAACAATGCGCATTGAAAACACGACAATGATTCTAACAGAGTTAACTAATAAACCAAATCAAATATTTTATTTAACTTCTGAGTTCAGTATCAGCCGAGCGGAATTGGAAGTCGGAAGACTCGAGCCTATTTTTATTCTCTTTGCCATCCCTTGTGGCCTCATATTTATTTCAGAGACTATCTTGGAGATAAAAACAAATTATGTTGTTTTGCTTTATCGAAGTCTTCGAGTGGGCATTTGTGGTCACATCTTATGAGGGAGTAAAATAAATGTTTATTGGAAAATTCTTCTTCATAATACCAGTTAGTATTAAATTGATATATTTTGCAAACCGAAGATATAACAAGTAATATCGCTACATTGAGATCTCGATGATTTCGTTTGAGTTGTTGTTTGGTAAATAACGAGAGAGAAAACAAATCAAGGCACATACACCAAAGCTATTTCAATGCTTGAATATGTTTGTTTGTTTTAATAGCTGATAACATTATTAGAGGCACGTATACATATAATTGTCAAGTGTCATTTTATAGCGTTTTGTAACATCTATTTTTGGCAACCTTAAAAAACTTGTGTATGAAGTTAGCTCATATTTTAATTTTAAAATTATGTCATTATGTTTGGATTTATATCAACCGAATTAAATTCGAATAAACAAATAAAAGATAATATGTTTAATAAAATAAAATAAGGCTGGAATGCCTTCGTTTCAAGTGAAAAAAAATAGCGCTTTGTAGCATCTATACACAAAACGCGCTATTTTCATCTACCTATGAACATTATTAATTAGTCTGTATTTCCAAACAAAAACGAAAATACAAAATGCTTGAAATCATTAATTGTTTGAGGTATCCCTAGACCTAAATATGATTTCTAAAGAATGCAGTAAAGATGTCTGAAAAATTGGCAGAATGAAAGAGGGACTTAATAAAATTGCAGATTTTGTTTTTGAATTTCTTTGGACTGGACATAAGTTACATAACTTCAGAATCAACAATTTTATTCAAATTACCTGAATCAAGTCATGATTTAATATTATACTCAACTTCAACAGCTAAGAGGAATTGTGAGCCAGACGACTTCTGCTTATTTTTATTCTTTTTACCATTCCTTGCGGCATCATATATTTTATTTAAGAGATTTGGAGATAAAAACAAATTATGTTGTTCTATCGAAATCTTCGAGTGGGCATTGTGGTCACATCATAATAAGAGGGAGCCAACGAATTGTTTACTGGAAAGTTCTTCTTCATAATCCCACGCAGTATCAAACATATACCTTTAGCTAACCGAAGATAAAACAAAGCATCTGGCTATGTCGATAACTCGATGATTCTTTGAGTGCATGGTTCGTTTGGTAAATAACATGAGAAAAAACAAGCCAAGTCACATACACCAAAGTTATTTCAATGCTTGAAAATTGTTATATGTGTATCCTTCTTGGATAATGTAAGATATTTAGTAAAATTTGCATTCTCATTTACGACATTTGAACATTTTACATTATAAAAATTGAGCGAGAATGGCAGAAAAAACATCTTCCCCAAGTATGTGTACCTGTCACCATCTAATACAATATATAATATAATACAATGTCGTTATATACAGTATCAAATACGACATCAATGAATATTATAAAATCACTACAAAAACTAAACTAAAAAATGCAAAAAAAAGTAACAAAACAGAACTACAACCTTTTGATGCCGCTATTGAAACTTCCGTCTGTTTTTAATTCACTTGGAAGTGAATTTCATAAGGATATCTATTGTAAAAACCATTTTGATATGCTGATGTTCTAGCCCTTGGAGGAATCAAGGGAATGAATGCCATTATCATTTCGAGGTAGCTGTCTTTTGCTAATGGATGTTCTTATGAACGGATCTACATCCACCTGCTTGCCTAAAAAATGTTAATGAAAGGAATCTTATATCGATTGCGGCGAGCAGTAACGCTGCGGTTAAAACTAGTCTATCCTAGAATCATTTAAGTGGCTCTACTTTAAGTTTGCACATATTTTGCTGAGTAGTTGTACAACAGATCAATAGATATCAAAGTGGAAACAAAAACAATGCGCTGAGAGTCGATCATTCTGGTGGGGGCTATTTCGTTGCCTATTTGCGCGTACAGAAATGGTGTATAGGTTTCGGGTCAAGAAATTTCAAACTTTCTGGGGGGCTAGCCACTTCCCTGTCACCCCCAGGGTCACCAAAAAATTCTGTATCATCCTTGTTGAAAAGCAATACGTAAAACAAATACATGTGAATCGTCCGTCGTGTTCGGTTTTTATAGTGAGAAGTAACACACGCACTGACGGACGGACACAAATATTATACTCACATGGGTAAGCTCCCTAATATTCTTTGTACTTAGTTTTAATCCAGGAATATAATGCTTCAAACTGTTAACTTAAAATTTAAAAGCATATTGCTGTCGTTCCATAACAATTTGTGACACGAGAGAGAAAATAGCTTTTTTCTTTTTTTCTTCTCAAACAAACAAATAATTTAATTTGCAATTGTAGAAATTACACCAAAATAAATTATACAAGAAAAATCTGGGAACACGTCCCTTAACTTGCCACTTTAAATTAATGTTAAACAGATTAGACGAAAATGTAGAGATACTTCAAAATAAATGTACAAAAATAACAGGAATAAATGGGGGAAAAACTGCTGCAAAAAGAAAAACTTGTGATAAGTTTCATTAAGATCAAGTCGATCAGCTTTAGACACACACGTGATTTCGTGAATAAAACTCCACTATTTCCCCAATAAGTCGAGGGTGGTACTAGAAAAAACAGCCTCGAAGCGTATTTTCAGTTTGAATAAGCGAAGTTGAAGCGAAATGAACCGTAAACAGTATTTTGATTGTTTAGTCTGGATGTCGCGGTCGTGCGCAGGGTATATTATTGGTAACGCCCACGGATTTGGTTCGTGTTTGGGGGGGGGGGGGTGGTTGCGGATGCTACCAACCTCAACCCCCTGTCTAGCCTCACAGAGGATTTTGATTTTCGTAATCAAAGCAGAGTTTTGACGCCTTTGATAAACATGAGATGAAATGAGAGCCCATTCAATTCATTGTTTTGCGCTTCAAGAGTTGTGATTTCTATGCAATTATTAAATGTTTTACATACAATGAAATGTTACTACGGTTGTATGTTATGGATAACACGCAATGCCATGTAAAAAAAAAACATATATAAACGCATTTTGGCAAACTCTGTGGGAACGATCAAGGGACAAGAATGAGAGTTCGCAGGAACAACTTTCAACTCCTTTAAATAGTCTCACATAAATTGTTTATTTTTGCATAAATTTCGTCAGCTATTTTTATCATCAATTGACACCTCACAAATCATTTATCAGGAAAGCTGAGCTTAAGTTTTAAAATTAATAGATACCAATGTTTTTTATGTGTTTTATTATTTTAAATTCGTATTATAAGGGTACTTTGTGTATCATCAATTCTTCATCACATAAATCATTGTACAATTCCTTATATTATTAAGTATTGTTTTATACGTCTAGTTATTGTTGTGAAGTGTAAACCTATTGAATGTCTACTGAAATTTTCATGTTATACTGTTTTTATGTTTTAATTTTTATTAGCCTATAGCCTACCTCATTGTAAAATGGCATTAATGCTGTTGAGTGTAAAACCTTTAGATAAATAAAACATATGAACAAGATAATTTTCTCCTTTTCAGGTGACTAGGGTCTGAAGGAAGATAGTTTTAGTATTTGTAACTATTTACAATTCTATTTAATTCACATACTATACTGATTTACTTTATTAGCAAAGGCTTACTTACATATTACACTTCTTCGGCATTCCCTTAAAAATATCGCCGTATCAGTGGACAAATGGGTTCATGAATCTAGACATGCGTATTGCGTAGCGCATGCAACTCTGATTCGGAGGTCACGCGCTTGAATCCCGCCACCGGCAATCCTGACTGAATGTTTCCCGAGGTTTTATTCAGTCGTTAGGGCTAATGTTGTGACTAAGTCTGCGGATGTGGTTTCTGCCTATTCTTATATAATGTACACTGCAATGTGATTATGTAAGATTGTAGAAATCGATTTCTATCGATATCTCTGGAGTTTTACATAATCGCATTGCTGGTATCATACAAGAATATTTACGAGATGTTGCTAACATACTTTGGGGCAATGTTTTGTGCTTTTAGTTAACTTGCTCCACATCCCCCTTCAAAAATATTTAATTTGCCAAAAAAGCTTATTTCTTACCTGTTGGCTTAGGATTTGTTTTAAAACCGGTACGCACTTCCGTTTTTTATAAGATTTTTAAATGTTCATTTTGCTTTGTAATCGGTTAAGTGACTGGTCTTAAAAATTGAAAATACAAATTTATAATATGTTGCGTTTAGGGGGATGAGAGCGAGTTATTTAAAAAGTAATCCCGGGCCGTACTTAGCAATGCACGATGCATGATGATGAAGAAGGGAGGAGGGGAAATCCGGTACCGGCAGGTAGCCTACTCCTTTCGAAAAGTACCTTATATTCAGCGAAGTGGGTCATTGTTTACGCGCAGTACTACTTAAAATTACATTTTCAGACTTACTGAATCGTAGGTCGCGAGTCTTAACCTTTACAGAGGTAAGCCTACATCTTCATTTGTTTTTATTTTATTTTTCCCTTTCATAATAAGTATGTAGATAATTTATTCATGTAAAACATCTTGATTACTTGATTAAATTAGTTAATCAACAGATTGTCGAATACAAAAATATAATTTCTGTATAATTGAAAACTTTGGTGGAGGTGCCGGGTTGAACGAAAAGTCCTTTTAGGATAGTGATAGTCCCGTTTCTGTCCTTCAAGGTCACCAAAACCATTCTTTATCGTCATTGTCAACACAAAACAAGCATGTCAATCGGAGGTCATGTTCGGTTCCTATCGTGAGGTGTATATCACGCCTGACGGACGGACAGAAAAGTGGTTTATTAGATTATGATTATGATTATTAAAAGAAAGAAATAATTTCGTATTTAGAATCTACCCATTCAGTCACAGAACTGATTTTCAGTGTGTGACATTAAATTTAAAGCAGACCAAGCCAACTCTGTAGTCTCAATTAATTCACTAAGGCTATTCGAGAAAAGTGGTGATAGAATATGAAGATGAAGGACGATTACACAAAAAAACATACCTTATGCAGGATTCGAACCCACGTTCTCGTAGAGCCACACGCTTCGGAGCAGCGCCCTAAATGTCTTGACTTATTTAAGAAGGACACTATAATAATATGCAATATGCAATGCTCCTAAATCAACTTTAGCTTACATAACTTTAGAACCACTGAGAGTGAGCGTTAACATGATGTGACTGGTTGGATTCTACCCTCGTCAAATATAGCTGAATATTTCACAAATCGTCTTCAGCGATGAATTGCGATGAAATGCATCAAATAGTTGTACTTGATATTCTCCTCAACAACTGTCCACTCAAACGTAGTATTTCTTTGTGGGTAGTCTAAGACAGCTGACCTAGAAGAAGCAGTCTTTGTCCCAGCATGGCAGGAAAACATATAACCGGATGTCTTTATTAGTATTTTCCTAGAGTTATTGAAAATATTACATGAAATATTTCTTTATTTCCGTGTATGGCCTTTTAAAAAAATCTTTTGTCAGCTAAATATTTTCTTTTCTTCTCTTTTTGCGTCATATTTAACACCTTGTTCCTTTTGTGACATGTCTTTTATACATCACAAAAAACTCAAACACGTTTCACTTCCATTCGCTGCTTTAAATAAATTATAAAATTATGTTTGGTTTATCATTGACGTTTTGTGTGAGCATTTGTGTTACTCTTATGTTATATTTTATAGTGTTATTATTTTGCAAATCAGTTTTCATAACTGTATGTGAAAGGTACTAAAATGTTTTTAAAATCTTGATAAAATACAAATCATGCCAATCGCTAAAATATTTATTCGATTTATTATTTATCTTCGAGCACTTATGTTAAGTGCGATGTTAAGAGTATTCGTACCCTTTTATTTTATTACATATGTAAAGTTAGAGACATATGTGAATGAAGATGTTTTAAACTACGACTTGTGCGTCCTCTTAAAGAGGAGCTCCAGGGATGACTCTTCGCGTGCGTGCGTGCGCAGCTCGAATTCGGGAGTCTCGGCTTCAAAAAGGGTAAATCGACAATCCTGACCTTCTTACCATTGATTCCCTGGTCAAAAGATTGACTCCTGTGAAATAGCCCTCAGTCTTTAAAAAGTGTCACTTTAAGAGGGGCAAGGTACCCCTGGACTGGTTACCTACAACAATTAGGAATAATATTATTTCTCATGTATTCTGAAGAGGAAAGCATTCTACCGTTTAGCACGTTTCACACACATTAGAATATTAGGAAAAACGTAAATGGGCATTTATATTAGCTAAGAGCATTCGTGCATGCTTACTAATTGGGGGGTTGTTAATTCAATGCCATACCAAGCTTTTTATCAATTATTAAACACTGTTTTTTTTTAAAAACTATACAAATTGAAATATATTTTTTTTATTTTGAAAGATTTTGGACAGGTCAATCATTGACAAATTCATGTGACACATTAAAAACACACTTAATTATACCAATTGATATTACAGATCGGATTCTATAGCTCTAGAAATGCTTCACGTATATTTTTATTTCGTTGGGGTTGAAGGATTAGGCCCATAATTCACTGATTATTAGTCAAAGAGCGTTAAGTGCTTCAAGCCCCCCTGTTTCGATCATGTGAAATAAATAAACAAACACACAACAGGTAAATGGAGGTCAATGACCTGGCATGAAACTATTGCACGAGGTCATGGGTTCATTGGCTTGCACGACAATACCGAGATATGTGTATATGCGAAACTTTCCAATAGTTTCGCTTTGAGGTAGATGCCATGCAGGAATGAGAGAGACCATTGAAATGCGCTTGACATCTCCGCTGGGCGCTGTACTCGCGCGACGCCGACGCGACGCCGGCCGCGTATTATGCACGGCGCGCACGATGCCGACGCCGACGACCCCGCCGAACGGAAAGTGCAAGTTGCATCTCGAAATAGATCAAAGACATATCGAGGGGGCGGATTGATATTTCTTACGTGTATTTGGTGTGAAGGATCCAACATATGTGGGGCGTGGGGGCATTCTAGTTTGGTGCTTGCCTCGCGTTTTGGGGGTCCAAATCGATATGGCCCACCTTATAGTACGTCTCACACTGGGAATAATGCCGAAATTAGGGGGGTAGGACCCCTTAATACTAATCGTAAAAATGCGGGGTATTTTTTTTATTTTTTTTTGATGGGCATTTACGTATAAGACTGTTAAAAAATCTGTAAAATGTTGCGCCGTATTGCCGCTGTACGACCCGTTCGAAATTGACAATGAACATATTTATTTTCACTTTATTGTTGGTTATAAAATGTTGAGTTTGGATTTCACAGACATTATTGAGAAGAAAAAATATTCTAATAAATATACAATCTAAATATTGATTTTTAAAACATTTAACTTTTTTTTTAACTTTAAATATTGAGATAGACAAATAATATCACTATAACAAATGGCATAAAAATGCTATTTTGAATAACTGATATCAATATTGTAGTAAACAATTGACCCTACTGGGGCTTGACACTATAGAGCATCGCGCTCTACGGGACGCTCTAACCACAACAAATACTTTTACTATGTGTTTACTACATTAAATTAAAATGTTAACTCATTTTAATAAAAATCACCTATTTGTAGAAGAATAGCCAATTAAATGTATCATAATATCCAGAGCGGAAACTTTTATAAAATTATAAACTTCGCTTATTCCCTGGCAATCATATTTTTTAAATTGTTTACGATGAAATAACACAGCTTATACAACTAATAGGTATATTATTTCTTCAATCTCACAAAAGATACACAACCTGTGTATGAATGGATAGATACATAAACAAATTGTTTATTATTTTTGTTTGAAACCAGACCATAGACAATTTCATGCCACTCTTCAATTAGTAAGTATATGGTGTGATGGCCGACGTGAGAACCCAGCATTCACAATAACGACCGAACAAAACCTTGGAAAACTTGCAGTCAGGATTGCTGGTGGCGGTATCGAATCAGAGTCTTGCGCGTTATAAACTTGAGCTGCCTCTGCCAGTTAGATTTAAATTTTAAATAATTGGATGAGCGTAGCGAGCGAAGCGAAGATTGCATTTCACTACACTGGAGGAAAAAAAAATCCGGAATGTTTTTTTTTCTTTTCTTTTCATTTTTTTGTGTGTTTGTTAACACGATTCCGGCTAAACCGATACTCCAATTGAGATGAAATTTTCTGGAGGCCTTCGAAATCTCTGAACTTAGAAATGCCACGTTTTTGAGCGCAATCGAAAAATTATTTCTCATAAAAATCGCAATTTTACGATTTTTTTTCGATTTAAAAAAAAATTCTTCGACTGTTAACACCTACATGCTTTATCCGATTGTAATGATTTTTTCACAGAACCTTTATTTTATGAATTAATATATTCGTGTAAAATTTGAGCATAATCGAAAAATTATTTCTCATGAAAATCACAGTTTTACGATTTTTTTCGATTTTTTAAATTTGTCGGCTTATAACACCTACATGCTTTATCCGATTGTGATGATTTTTTTACAGAACCTTAATTTTATGAATTGATATATTCGTGTGAAATTTGAGCGGAATCGAATAATGATTTCTTATGAAAATCGCAATTTTACGCTTTATTTCGTTTTTAAACAATTACGCTCATCCAACAATGCGCCTGAACAAGCGTTTGCGAAGCTTCCTAGTCATTTTCATTTTCAAGGAGCAATTTTTTCACCACTCAAAATATGAAAAATAACCTATGCAACAGGTGTCTGCGGTGGCTCAAACGATTGTTGTGCAAGTATGAAGCGTATGGCGCTAGGAAGTCGTGGGTTCGGATCTTGCGGAAGGCTTTCATTTTTTGTAATTGTCTTTCACCATTAATCGTACTGAAAAATAATTTTAGCAGAATACTCACAAGAATAAATAATAGAAACGGTAAGTAACAAAAAGCATCATCATCAAAAATCCCTTCTTCCAAACGAGAAGAATAAAAACTACCATTTTTGTTTACTAGGGAAACGCCAAAGTCGTTGTTAAACGAGTGAGTGAGCCATGTGTTGAGTACCCAGTAACATTGTCTTTCCTCCCCCTATCTAAGGCTAACCGTTAGGTCCTAATTCGCCTTTCTAGCCTAGGGGATATGGGAGGAAAGTCCAATACTGGTCAGAACCAGCCACGGGTAAGGGGAGGAAAGTTTTTTTTTCATGTCATGGTCGTCATCGATTGTTATCATCATCATCATGTTGTCCTGGCTATTGTCGTTGGGGTGGTGGTCAAGGTATGGAGGAAGGGTCCCCAAAACAACTGCCAGAGCTCGCCTCCAGTTACGGGGAGTTAAAATCTTCCATACTTACGAGCTAACGTTTGCATGATTCACAAGGAAAGCAGCATATATTTTTATTCCCCCCCCCCCCCCCCCCTAAAAGATGTTCCATTTGGAAGATTGTAGTTTTTTCTCCACGATGTATGAGAGTTTATACTCGCACTGGTGGAAAATGGAAAACTGTAATTTCCTACGACCTTTCATAACATCATGGTTGAAGATGGTTTCCGTTCTATTTTCTGCGTTTGTGGCTTGTGAGTGCAATTTCCCAGTGACAAACGCATGCGATGCAATCCTTCATAATTTTAACATCAAAATCAAATACCATTACAAGGTTGTCAAGTAATATCCTTTTAAAAAGATAATACAAACTTTGGTAGTTCCACAGCACGATCACGTTCAAACAATGCGTTTACGTGCACCACACTGCCCTACTAAACCAATGTGGTTCAATGTATTACTGTATTATTTGATAGTTAAGAGTATCTGATTGAATTACTCAGGAATTTCTATATCTATTTACGTTTTGCTGTTTGTACCAATAAACCAACATGTCCAATAAAGTATTATTTAAAAAAATCTTACTCCTCTTGGAAATAGTTGCTAAGAAAAAAGTTTTTATTATTTATTCATGGGCAAACAGTTACATAATATGTATCAGCTTAGCGATATGAAGTGGATGTAGGAAGCAAACCTGAAGTCCTTACACATGTGACCTACATCCATCGTAAATAACACTTAAATAAAACGAATAAACTTGAGTTTTAAATCTGTTATAAAAGATTCAAGATAAAAAAATGCTAACATTCCCAAAACACACATTTCTAAAATAATAATTATCTTTTCTGAAATCAACCAATAATTTCATATTAATAACGTAAAAACTAGCAATTTATTACGGTGATAAAGCTTCGATTTTCCTATGAAAAGCCAATTAATTGACACCATTCCAATATGATTTCTCTCTCTCTCTCTCTCTCTCTCTCTCTCTCTCTCTCTCTCTCTCTCTCTCTCTCTCTCCTGGAGATCTGACAAACGTAGCAATCAACAAACTCTAACTTGACGTGAGATAAAAAGATGCCGTCTCATATTCCCGGGAAATGTCAACTTATATTATCAAGCTAAATCAGATAAGAGAAGACGAATACTACTTAAGAGTATTTCTATTTTTCTCGTTAAGGCTGCCGAGCTCTTCTCGATGTGCATGTCATCTCTTTCAACCTGAACTTCAGTTTTGTAAGGACTTGTACAAATGACAAGTTTTATGATAGGAATGAGTAAAGTTTTGATGGAGTTGATATAATGAGATGTGAGTGCATTTACTAGTAATATTATCATCGTGTCTACTTGCATATAAGTCGCATGCGAACTACGTCAGAGATGACAGAAATGAAAACAAAATAAAAAACTATTCTTTCTCTCTTTACAATACACTTGATTTAGAAAATTAATGTGCTAGAGATACATAAAAATATCGTATTGTGAAAAAATTATTTTGGAAAAAGCGATTTTTTTTAAATTTTCACTAAATTGTGTATATTCCTGTTGTTATTGGATTCAACACACTATTGTTACTTTTTGTATCAAAATATCAATTCAGTTCATTTGCAACTCCTATTTTTAGCACAATTTTAAAATGGAAATGCAAGAAATTCTGATTGAAGGCGAGTATAAGATGCTACAAAATGTTACAAAATTTTATTTTACATTTCTTTTTATTTATAAAACGCCTTTCGATTTAGCTTCAAATCTGATTTACCAATGAGAATTACCAATTTGCATAATTGTTAATAAAAATTAATTGTAAAATCTGGACATACGTTACTCTTATTATTGCTATCTTAGTTGAAAGAACTGAGATCTGTTGTGAACAATTATTCCAGTCCCTGCAAGTTCGAGTGTGTTTATGAACCACGTATAACATTGCTCTTCATTCAAGCTTAATTTAATCGTTCCTTTTGAAATCAACAACGCAATCACAATGCCAACTAAATCCTCATTAACATTTACCACTCGGGCCGTTATCCACTCTGGGTTATCCGAGTCAGGTAAGATCGCATGCACTCTGCGAGCTTCAATACAGCTTCATTAGGTGGTAAGACGCTTCCAGCATTGCATTGATATGTACACGCCGTAATATGCAGCGATAATGAACATTAACTGTTCATTAGCCAGAACTAAGCGACATATCAAGCTCAAGCGTTTGAGTTGGAAGAATCCGAATCGATACCCGGCCCTGGCAAACCTGATCGAAATATTTTCCCAGGGTTCGAACAGTTCTTAGGAAGTTCTCTGCACAACTGCCCAAACTCCGAATACCTAGTCCTTGGATTGTTTCCCACTACAAATAAATCACAAACATTTAACTTTGGACTTATTAAAACTAATTTTAAATCTTTTATTTATGTTTATCTTATTTGTATAGGCTTTTCTAATGATAAAAAGTAACAAATAGTAGTAATAATAATAAATCAAGAGGTTTCAAGTTCATTGGACAAGGACAATGGGCGCCTGAAAAAAGAAGCAAAAGAATTCAACAAAATCAGTCTCAAATGTAAGTTTTTTCAGTGTGCGTCAGATGATGATACGCACAGTGTATCGAAACGTTAGGTGTTATAAATAAAGCGAAAGCGAAAGTTTTGAATTTGAATGTTTTGTTATTATTATTTTAGGCACTTAAGTTGTATTGCTTGACAAAGTCCACATTACATTGCATTAACTTGAACTTGTTTGTACCGAGATGTGGAAACACGTGAATAAAATTAATAATAATAAGTATTGGAGACGAGAATATGTAATTATTACACGAGCTAGCAAGCAAAATATATTTTATCAATGGATTATTGGTACTTTGATAGGCAATTATTTACATTTCATTTGTACGAGAATAATATCCATGCACGCACACTATAATCTCTCTCTCTGCAATTTCTATCTCAATTTAAATCCCGGCACGATTATTGATATCTGCTTTTAGCTTCAAAACTCCAACGCCGGCACGTCTGTTCAGGCAGGATTCTTTCGGAATGTGGATGTATTGAAATTTGACGTCTATGAATTGAGCAATAAAAATAATAATGCAATACAAAAAATACGTATTAAGTTTGACGTGAATATCCATAAATCTAAGAAACTTAACTATTCGAGTAGAAAGCACTATGTTTTGATTGTATTTAATAGAATATCGAAAACAATTAGTTTGTAATGTTTACCTGTTGTCGGTCTGGCGTTTCGCATCGCTATTCCGACTATGCTTATGTAGGGTGCGTTAAGCCATTGGTTTTGCTCATGCTAGTCGCCCAATACAGACAGACAGACAGACAGACAGACAGACAGACAGACAGACAGACAGACAGACAGACAGACAGACAGACAGACAGACAGACAGACGGACAGAAAATTAATTGATGTGTCGTAGCTTCGCTCCCTAAAGCAAATATAATAAACGCAATACACATCTGTACGAACCATCCCACAAAATAACCCAGTTTGATTAACTCGATGGGAAATATAATATTTTCCCCGTGGAAACTTTTTGCTTTTTGCCAACACGAGTAAATATTGGCTGATAGCAGCTACTGAGTGCTCAATGCTCGGTGCATCGCAACCATCCAACCCTGGGGGAAGTGAACACCGCCAGGCCAGGGGTGGCTGGTAAGCCGCCCTTGCACAGCGAGAGAGGTCATAAAAATGTCACGTCGATCCACGTGATGACTGACCTCACCAATCAAATACGTGCAGTAATTAACGAATGCCTCCGGTTGAAAACTAGCGCGTCACATTTATATTATTATCTCTTTGACAAATCCATCAAATTAATAGATAAACTTATGTAAATAACGTTTTTAAACAACCAACGAAATACCTAAATTGTAAATTATATATTAATGGGGACATTTAGAGAGGCCTCCTAGACAATAACCAGCGGTGGAAATGTGCGACCTTACGCCATTAAAGAGCAGATTTGAACTTTGCACCCCCCAGTTGGAAGTTTAATTGTGCCTCTAGAGACGAGAACAGTATGCGTATAACTAGTGCAGCGAGTGATGCATTATTTAGTACAGAGCACCTAGTAAATAATTTATACATCGAGTAGAGAGTGGATTTCTAAGATGGTTTGCTGAGACACGTGAAGAAAGGATGAAACAGTTGGTTTCAATGTAGGAGTGTGATTTAGATTCCAGGTCCAACTTAACGTAAAACGTACTATAATTCTATGCTAGAATTTTTTTTCGGACAATATACTAGCCTGCTGTAGTAAGTTTTAGGCATGTATTTTAGCATTATATTGATACAATTGATTTTTTCTTACTCAATTATAGTGTTTATAAAAAAATATTTTAACTGCAAGGGGGGCGGAGCTTTTTTTTTATTATAAATGGGTCATTTTTCGTATACTCGGCACCTCCACCAAAAATTGTAATGGCCGTTTTGATGTTATTTGTGTGTTTTTCGTCAATCTCTTGATTAAGTAGCCTCGCTACCTATATTGGGTAGTCCCGTATTTAATGGTTTTACTACATTTGAGAAAATGTAAAATAAATATCGAATCTATTATAAAAAAAATTAAACGAAAAATGTCAATGGGTTGATTTCCAAATTAACAAACAACACGTGTAATGAAATAATTGCTGAAACATGGCTGTCAAGGTTATCTGGGGACGGGGCAGGGTCAATGCCAAATCATCGTCAAATCCTCCGGTACAGAAAATCACATTTAAATATCAAATTGCAAATGTCGCTTTAATTTTCAAATAATTATACAGTTTAGTGCCTGTTGAAATGATTTATCGAGTTACATTCTATTTAATTGTGTCTATCAAATTGCAACGCTTGCAAGCATGGCGTAATGCAGGCTGAGAACATTGAATGATCACATTAGCACAAATTGACAAATGACAAATTGACTCATGATTACAATTCACCGCCGTGAGTTAATTAAAATAGAACGACGGCCTTGCTCATCAACACTTCATTGACGCAATACGAGCAGGAATGAGAACGAGAAGAGAATGAGAACGATAAAGCGAACTAGAACGAGAAGGAGAATGAGAATGATAATAAAAACGAGAATGGCGATGAGAACGAGAAAACGAGAATGAGAATGAGAACGAGAATGAGAATGAGAACGAGAACGAGAACGAAAACGAGAATGAGGACGAGAGTGATAACGAGATTGAGAATGAGATTGAGAACGAAAACGAGAACGAGAACTGTGAGCATATAATAAACAGTGGTGAGTGGTGAAGACACTATTCATTCCATGCAGCTCAATTACAAGTAAGGTTAAGGAGTACATAGGCCTACCATGTTACAGGAGCATCATTACGGACACTTTTACCTATCCCTTTTTTATATTTTTACTTTTTATAGGCGCAAGATCAAAAAAGATATAGACAATTAGATTGAACGGTGATACAAAATCTAAAAAAAAACATTAAAAAAAATATATAATTGAGATGGTATTAGACGGCTTCAGAGGAAATTTCAAACGAAATCCAGAAACTTGAAGCGGTGAAAATAGATGCTTTTATACAGAATACTATGCATTGAACCGTCAAAATTTATTTTAAATGTGAGAGCGTATAGCTTACAGTCGACGAAACGGAGAGAAAGCGGCCCACCACCCACTACTTACCCGGGGTAGCAACGAATTGTTTCCCCTTACGTGGATATGTCGATCAAAACTATATTAGCACTATAGAACCGACAATAATTCACCATTTGTTTCACTTTCATGTACTTCTTGATGTTTAAGTGCACAACACATCATGGTCTATAACCCCGAGAGCTCACAGGAAAACAACAACTAAATTAGAAAATCGGGGCAGTTATTAAAAGCTTGTACAAAATCGGTAAATTTTATATCTGGTCCCAGAACTACTAGTGAATTTTATAATTAACGTTATCAATATTAATCCGATAAAAATAAAATATAAATCATTAGTCTGCATCAACATGCGTTGGCTCATAAGTAATTAAGCCATTGTACATATCATAATGATTGTTGATTGTTGTAAACATACGTTTATATAAATATATGTTTTTACGTAGGTTTTCTGGGATATAATGTGACATAATGAATACTTTCGAGTTTTCTAGTTATGTAGGCTGGCTATATATATATATATATATATATATATATGGATATTGGTTGTAGGTTTTCGCGGCCCGTCATAGGATAAAAACAAGGATCTTGGAGTAAAACCGCGTCGCAAATAAGATGAACCAGGGCAGAACCTGGTTCATCTTATTTGACGACGCGGTTTTACCTCAAGATCCTTGTTTTTATATATATATATATATATATATATATATATATATATATATAAAAATTAATATATGTATTGAACTGTTTAGTTTAATCCTATTACGTTTTTTAAATTTGCATCGTAATGTATTACATGGCAAACTAATCTTATTCAGGTAATAACATAAGAAATAAAATATTGCGAAAATTATTAACGTGAAATTTTCTAATTCACACATTTTTCGTAATAACAAGTAATTTGAGATTATATGGAAATTCTATCCCAGTAAAACATTTAAATTTCAATTCTCAGAAACCCCCCCCCCCCAACCCCCCTCCATCCTGCTGGTTGTGAGATCCTTACGACATCGTTCTGAATAGAAACACGAGGAGGGAGGGAGGGGGGTCAACGCAACGTGACCTTTGTTGAGGCATAATCACACGAATAAAGACTCAAAGGTTAGAAATAAACAAGGATTACCTATCCTACAAGAGTCAACAAGAGAGATAGAGATAAATATAGATCGGGATATTCATCTGGAATTCGCGCAGAATTTGCATGAATGACGAATAATAACAAAAGACTGTTTTGTATAACGGCCATAGTAGAGCAGTCCTTTAAAAGTAAGCATTCTTTGCTTCTTTTCAGCTACGTACACAAACGCAGCCCATTGTCCCTTAAAAACACACACACAAAGAAGTCAAATAAATGAGAAAAAATCTCTATAAAATAAGGGAGCAAAAGTCCTATTTCAGCATCACTTTACTGCCCGTCGGTCCGTCGTGCACGAGTCACGTCCCACGTTAAAAACCAAACACGACGTCCGATAAACACGCGCTATTTTTGTCATTACCTTTCAACAAGGATGACATGCAGAGGCAGGTATTTGGGGTGAAAATAACAGTCAATTAACGTTTTTATTATACTCAAAAGAGGTGAATTGGTGGTGAAAATAATTCAAGATCATTAGTTGAAAGCTCTATATCTCTCTCCACCATGATGTTTTTGAAAAATTTGGGTATGGGACCTTGTAAAAAAAAAAAAAAAAATGGAGATTACAATAAAATGTAGTTATGAGAATTCAGAGGCCGGTATTTGTGGTGGAACTTATTTGCATCTTTGGTTTTGTTCTGACCAAAAGCGGTGAATTGGTGTTGAAAATGATTCATAATTTAGGGTTTTTAGAGGTGAAAAATCGTTTTTACCATAAATTTAGCTTCCTCTGATGATACGTAATGTTTTTGTTGACTCTAGGAGTGAAAAGGGGGTGGGGGTGGGGGTGGAGAATGTCTACCCCTGAGTAAGTTTGAAAACTCATGTGTTCGGCACCACGGCCATTATTGAATGTAAAACCAAGCAAGTAACATTTTATACCCGGTTCCTCCACCAAAAATATCGAGCATGGTGAATAATGTTCTATTCGCATTCTGCTTCGAAAATCTGTTGTTCAAGTAGCTTCGCTCCCTCTTTCGAGAACTCCCTTAAGGGGCTATTACCCCCAAAATTTATTTTTACTACTTAATCTTTAGCATAATTAAAAAAAAATTTGATCCTGAAATATGCAAAAATTGGCGTTTTGGGTAAATTTCTTAAATCGGCTAAAATAGCCCGTTATAACATAGTGTCTTGAAACTGTGCACAAATATACACCCAAACACGCAAAAATATGCATTCCAAAATCTCGCCTTCTTGGTAATCAGCATATTTTGACCGAACCACTTGGCCAAATTACAAAACAAAAATATTAGATTTGCAGAAAAGGCTGCCGAGTCCGTCATTATTGGCCAATATTTTTTAAAATCAAAATCCTTCAAGGTCACGGGGCATAAAGATCGTCCCCATGTTATTTCTTACGGGAGATTTTTTCCGATTGGACCTAGCTACAAAACTACCAAGTTTGACAATTTTTTTGGGGTCGTGGTGAACCCATTAATTTTTCTGTTACTTTCTAAATTCATAACCAGTTAGACTGAATGAAATATATTGCGTGAGTTTAGCGGGTGAATACCCCTTTAACTATGCTTGTTGTATATAATAGTATTTGTGGACGTTCTTATTTGATTTTCGATTGTCAATAAACCCAGTAAATGCGGAAGGAACTCGCTTTGTACACCCGGTTTCTATCTATTGAATTCTTCAACGATATTGAGAGTACAAAGTGATTCTATAGTTGGCTCGCCTGAGCGATGAAAGCTCTTAGAGCATATAATTGAATTTTATCCAGTTATCTACATCCTCCAAACGATCTTATTTCAAACACTTATTCTAACTAAACTAAATGATTGTTAACCTAAAGAGGAAGTTTCAGTGATTAGATGTAGAAGGTGAGTGAAGAAAATCCGATTTTGACATGAAGGAAAAACTAGTTATAAGAATGTAATTACCAAGAAATATATTTTACTGAATCTGAAGCCGAACTTGATTTCGTATTGTGACTGCAATATCCGTATGCAAAATAACATTATATTTCGGAATAACTCACCATAATATTTTAATTTAAAAATAAGTTAAAGGAATTGTTATTTATTTTTTAGATAATGAGATATAGTACACTAATTTTATTTTATTAATTTTAATTTTTTTATTACATGGACCCACGTTAACCATTCGTACTTTACCCATGCAATCGGAAATAACTATTTAACTCGTGGAATATGTAAAAACAAGGGTTTTTAGTAAATGTCTTAAATTGATTTTAAGCTGCTTAATTAGTTTCACGTAGACCACTTATAAAAACACCAATAAATTGATCCATATCAAAATGTCTTGCAACAGTGCACAAATATATACTCAAACATAAAAACTTTTCCCAACAAAGTTACATCAATTACTTCTTAATAACTAGCGTATTGTGACCGAACCATGACAAAATAACACACGATTAACATTAGAATGACGCAATCTTATTTCTAAAAGAAGATGTTTGAAAATGAGACTGAATTAAAAAATTACCAATTTTGACTATTTTCCCGGTGACCATTTGGTGAATCCGTTTCTTTTTTTTTTAAAAAAAAAAACTTTGTGCATTCAAAAGTAATAACCATCCGTTATCCAATATATTTTGTTGGTTTAATGATTGTCAAGAAACCAGGGTTGTCGGCTAACAATGTAATACTTACTTGAGTCAAAGCAAAGATACAGTTTTTCACCAAATTTCATCAAACATTTCATACTTGATTCAATGAAGAAGACTTAAAGGCAAGATCGTAAAGAAAAGTCCGTTAGGTCTCCTTCTGTATATGTGGTAGGAATTTACAGCGTGATTGTAATGCAGAATCAATACCCAAACCTTAGCATTCTCACTCTACCTTTACATCGCGATGACCCTCTTCAGGTGACTACTTACTACTGAGGTTAAGACTAATTGGATGAGCGAAGCGAGCGTAGCGAAGATTCCATTCTACTACACTGGAGAAAAAATTACTGAAAGTTTTTTCTTCTTTCTGTTTGTATTTTTGGGTGTTTGTTAACACGATTCCGGCTAAACCGATACTCCAATTGCGAAGGATTTTTCTGGAGGCCTTCGAAATCTCTAAACTTAGAACTGCCACAGTTTGAGCGCAATCGAAAAATTATTTCTCATGAAAATCGCAATTTTACGATTTGTTTCGATTAAAAAAAGTTCTTTAACACCTATGCTTTATCCGATTGTAATGATTTTTTCACAGAACCTTAATTTGATCAATAATTAATATATTCGTGTGAATTTGAGCGCAAATGAAAAATTATTTGTCATGAAAATCGCAATTTTAAGCTTTTTTTCGTTAAAAAAAATTCTTCAACTTATAACACATACATGTTTTATCCGATTGTAATGATTTTTTCACAGAACAACAGAAAATATGAATAACACATGGCAGCTCAATGCACCAATTACGCTCATCCAACAACGCGCCTGTTAAAGCGTTTGCGAAGCTTTCTAGTAATAAAGGGAATGTCCCATGGGCATTCAGAGATCTTTAAAAAATTTCCCAGACAATTTTAGTCGCATCTATTAGTGATTTTATACAATTGTGTAAAAATTTATTATGAAGGCATCTATTAAAGCACTTTTCCATTAATTTATTACAGAAAAAAATTACATTTTATAGAATTTAGAATCTGTCAAAATGGTCATAAACACCGAAATAGCTACGGATTTTCTGATTGATCCATGATAAATATTGAAAATATGATACGATATGAGAGTACAGATGTCATTCATTATCAGTTATGGTTAGTAAGTTGTATTCAGTTGTAATGATGTATGGCTCCAGGACAAAGAACACGCTGAACTTCAAACCACGCCGGTTCCCGCTGCATGGGACGACATGCGTTAAACATTTCACCAGGTGTGCCCTTGATGCCCTTGAAAGTTGATTGAGCGAGCGTAGCGAGCGTCTCCACTTGACTCTTATGGTTCGAATGTCTGTTTTTTTTTTTTTTTTCTGTTACTGCTTCGGTACAGGTCGCACCGTTTCTCTGATCGACCTGAAATTTTGCACACATGTACATACCACCTAGGCGGGTTGCTGTATAGTTTTTGAACAAAATCCGATCGTTGGTTATAAAAAATAAAAAAAATAAAAAAATAAATAAAAAAATAAAAATGTACCGATCGTTATGAAATTTTGCAGGGTCAATAAGTACAACATTCTCTCCTATTTTACAAATTTTCAGCTAAATCGGTCAAGACCTTAAAGACTTATTGGTAATCATAATTCGAAAAAATGATGTTAAAAAATGAAGGAGGCAGTGAAGATACAAAGATACACTTTAGAAGGCATGACGTGAATTAGTACAATGCAAAGATGTTGGAATAGTTTAAAGTGTACAATGTCAATATCCAGTTAGGCCTACACTGTGTGGTGGGCCTTATGGGAATGTCGTACTCGGGTCATGTTGCACGTACCGGTGCTCGCTCAACAACGCGTCCAACTGAGCGTTTTCCTAGTTTATTAACATTTTATGTATTAAAAAATACACCGCACATGCCTAAAATTTGGTTAAAATTTTATTTTTGTAAAGATCCGCCTTAAAACTCATTCAAAGGTACTGAAACATGGATAGCACTCTTTCTTTCCTCTCCAATTCAGAGTTTATTTGTCTTCTGGCTCTATCAGTTTGGCACTCGGACCTTTCTCTGCGAGCGATGTTTTGAGATTATTCTAGTCGGGAAGATACAACTGAAAATAACCTTGAAATAAACTTTCAGTATGGATTGCCGATGTCGTTTATCGAACCCTTGACCTCCCGGGGGTTCGATGGTATTCTGGTGCGCCATTGAAAGATTAAAAAAATTGTCTAACTTCTGCTTTTGACATGATTAGTTTAGCCGTGTAAGTTGCAAACAGTGTGACGTATAATCAATGCAGTCTGTACTTTAATACACAAAGTTGAAGATCTTTGAAGCGAGATTTCCGAACACTTTCCGATAATCTTCATCAAGATTTTGTTGTGATTGAACGAACACTTTCGTTGGTAAAGTTAATTGCTTTTTTGTTAAAGCGCGCCGAAGTTATATTCATGCGAATGAGAAGGCAGTATTGAAGATCATGGAACTCTTGATTCTAAATTAATAATAATACAGAACTGATTCCAACTCAAAACATCTTAAGACGACTCCGGCGTGGTTTTTACTCGAGGTATAAAACTTCTACTTCACGTAGCTTAAAAATAGAAATAGGGGTAGGTATTATAAAATATTTATTTTGATTTTGGAGTTAAGGACTCGGTTAAAAAGATAAAAACATCAAAATACGTTGATATTATTTTATGATCTAGCAAGATAATTTCAAAAACATTTGGCATTTAACAATGAGCGTACATTAATCGATTATTAACAATAACGCCAAGTTTTCGTATACAATTCTTGATGATAGCAAGAATTGGATTGGAATTGGGGACAAACTAAACCATGAAAATAATAATTTATTCTTATACACTTGTACAAGCATCCAGCCACCAACAAACATAATTTGTTTCCACAATTGCTGCAAAACTTCAATTGACTCTTACTTCCTAGTAAGACATTGAGCATTTATATTTTAAAGATAAAATATCAATCTGGCTGTTGAACTAACGCTTTTGGGAGACCACATTGATCCAGCTCATTCCAATAAAATATAATTCCAATGATAGAATTAACCAATATTTAACTTGAGGTACGAATGGTTTTTGTTAAATAACGACAACAACAACAATACGACACAATTCATGCGACAATTCACGTAAAATATTAAAAGTTGTAATTTACAGCATATAATCATCATTGTTAATCTCTTAAAACATTCTAAATTTTGAAACTCTCTGGTTTAAAGCTTCACACGGACTGGGGTGTGAGGATATAAAGTTCAAAGCGGGGAGTATGGATTATTTTCGCCTTTGAAATGTGTACGATTATGTTATTTGAATTAGTTGTCAAAGAGTTCATTAGTCACGAGTGTTTTGGGTGGGCTGGGCTGGCCACTGATTGTAGTGGGGGGGGGGGGGGGGGTGACAATTGTTCACCGGGGTGCTATTCTACAGAGGTATGAACTAACACTTGAGGGGTTTACTACGTAGATCAAGTGGATTGCTGTTTATTTCATGTGTGTCAAACCGTTATCGGCAGTTCCTTTTCTGTCGGTGTGCCCTAATAATTAAAAATTATGTTCCAAAATACCACCATTGTAGGAAAGCAAACGTCTAGTATGCGCGAAAAGTGTTGTTACATGTAAATTTTCATGGTAATTCACTAAAATACATTTAACGCAATATGCGTACACAGTTATTATCTATTTTAGACTCATTTCATTACTTTCCATTCGATTTCAAAACTTTGCAATTCAATAGAATTATCAATTAATATATAACTGTCTAACTTAAAGGCGACTGACATTATTTCATAATTTAATGTAAGTTATGTTTGGTGATAGATTTTCATCATCAAAGATCCCCTTAAGCCTCACCATTCTGTCCGTCCGTCAGTGCGCGTGTCTCGTCTTACGATGGAAACCGAACATGACCTCCGAATTGTTTTATGTTTTTTCCCTGACATGACCCTTCAATGAGGATGGTAATAATGCTTTTTGTGACCCTTGGTGAGTGGGGCTATTACCATCCAACTGGAGTAAAATTGTCACCCTGAAACCTACATCAAAGATATATAAATGCTGTAGGAAATTACAGTTCATAGTCCAATGATTTGTATTCTTAACGATACCTGTTATATAGTTTAATTTTTTACTATAAAGTTATTCGAAATCTGTTTACTAAGTATCTTCATACCCTGGGCTGGATACTCCTAGTTGTACCTGTGCTTGTACGTCACAAGAAATAGTTGTAAGTAATAGTACTTCTAACGTAAGTCCGGAAGTATAGAAAGCTCGAGTGCCGTCGAGACAACGATGTGCAGCCATGTCCGACCAGTGTGTGGCTGCATGAGTGTCTCCTGGAAACACACATGCGGGAGGGGGATGGGGTGGGGTTAATGCGTCCTAATGGATCGGCTAATGGTTTGCTATCCTAACAATGAGGAAGGATGCCGTCAAATAGGTTTTATGAGATTAGAAGTCACTTAGACTGCTCTTATTTAAGAGAGTATATGGTAAATGTAAATTATGTGGGAAGACGATTATCGGATAATTATTGTCAGTGATTGTGAAAATGACGAAGTTCATGATGAAAATTCGGACGATGATGGTTATTGTGTATTTAAATCAACAGGATAGTGAAAAAATACCGACACAACAAACAAGATTCTTCTAAACTCAAGAGTAGAAGGTAGTATCTAATAACATAACATTACTAGAGAACGAAGCTCCCCTATGCTCGGGGCAACTTGTTTTACAATGTTAAATGCCCATTTAAAAATAAGCTCGATCGTCAAATCCAACTAATTTCACAAAGAATCTTGACTGCTTTTTTACTTTTAAATTTTCATCCAAAGAATCTGCATTTTTGGGAGGTTGGTCAGAAAGGATGAGTTCATGTCGCCATCAGAGCCATCTTTTGACATTTCAAATAATTGTCTCTTACACAAAATTGAAAAATTACTACAAATGAACTGTTTGGTTTGGAGGCATATTTACGATCACTTAATAAGAAAAGCGACCGATATTTAAAAAAATTGCTATGATTCCGCATATTACACATTCTTACATGACATTTTGGTGCAAACCACAACCCGATAGCACAAACGATAGAGCTTCCGAGGGATCCAGACTGTGTAAATATCTGGGTTTCTCGAGATCGGCCAACAGTTTTAAATGAACATTCGTTTGTATATGTATCGAGTTTCACGATATAAACAGAACATAATCTCCAATTAACACGTACTTGGGCATCTCAGGAGACTTTGGTTTTCAACACTAATGCCTGTCTCTACGAGAACATGTCTAATGGCTTCGTAGTTAGGCAACTCTTCTCGTCTATGTACACATCAGTGGCAGAAACCCGCAAAGAGCTCGATGAGACGATGATTGTCTAATTCGAACGTAATCGCACAAATGAGGTGAATACCGCAATAGAGATCTGCTTCGTTTCGTTTAAGCAGTTAGGCATAACAAGAAACAATCATCTCGAGTGGAATTACTATAACAATGTGATGAGAGACTGCACACGGAACGCGAGCTTCTATCTCAAGTTGATATTTCTACCCGAGGGGTTTAGAGTACTGACAATTCCCACTTGAATAGAATTATATATACTAAATGTTAATTTACTGTATTGGCTCTAATGGTTTCGTAGCGAAGGAAAACGCATTAGCTATTATACGAAACAACTTGAATAATTAATTAGGAAAATGCAAAGGAGGTAAGATTTATAAAAATACATGACTGACAGAAAATAATATCGTTCATGCAATTATTACCATAGCTTATGAGAAGTTGAGAACTGTTAGTTTATGGAAATCAAACACTTTTTGTAGGACTCAAGCAAAACTTACAAGTAAATAAAATTCTTCTGTACAGCAACGAAACAGCACTACAATTTTTAAATTGGAAACGTGACTAGATCCACACGTTACTATGCGTCAGAATCCTGTGCTATATATTTCATTGTCATTTGTCAGCCCACTCGCAGTGAACTGCACGTGACGCAGTGATACTAATACGACGTTGACATGTACTAGATGGGAGCAAGGGGTAGTCCACGTGACTCAAGACTTTTCTCGTGATTGTGCGTGAACGTGAATGCTTTCAATAGGTACCGTGAATTTGCGTAATAATAAAACAGTCACGCGTGTATCGTTCATGCGAAATGCACCTCAAAATACTAACAATTAAGTAATCGTGAGTGCGCGTGAGTTTACGTGATTGCATGATGACGCTAGTTGTCGTGCGTGAGCGAAAATAGCTACTTGACAAATATTACGTTATAGTGCGTGAGTTAAATAAAAATGATGTTATTCGTGCGTGACTGTGCGTGAACAGAAAATGAGATTACGTGACGTGTGTGAAAAATTAATCACGCGACCACCTCGAGTCTGGGCCATCAGTGACGTTACGACCATCTGGTACCGAGGAGGTGGTGAAATACCGGTTTAAGTGCGACCATCTGGTACAGTGCAGGTGGTGAAATACCGGTTTAAGTGCGACCATCTGGTACAGTGCAGGTGGTGAAATACCGGTTTAAGTGCGACCATCTGGTACAGTGCAGGTGGTGACATACCGGTTTAAGTGCGACCATCTGGTACAGTGCATGTAGTGAAATACCGGTTGAGGTGCGACCATCTGGTACAGTGCAGGTGGTGAAATACCGGTTTAAGTGCGACCATCTGGTACAGTGCAGGTGGTGAAATACCGGTTTAAGTGCGACCATCTGGTACAGTGCATGTGGTGAAATACCGATATCGTTTTCAAATTGGTTAATATTGGAGACGACCATAAAAAATCGAGTATACATACAACCATACGATTCAAAGTATTACGATTTGTATATTTAGTTTTGGGCTGCGTCCTATACGTGAAGCTCTCTGAAGGAAAGTGTTTTATCGATTAACCCCACGGGCGATTATTTAAATAAATCTGACATTTGAGCTTTTGAAGTTTCATTGAAAAATAAAATAAATTCTAAAAGAAATACTTTTTATTTTCAGAAAATTAAACATTTTGTGATATTTCAGTAACCGAATAAAATAATTTACATCACAACTTTGGTATATTGTTTTCAAAATCAACTTAAGAAATATTTTAACTAAAAATTAAAAAAAAACGATTTTTTTTTAAATTATTACAATCGTACTCGTTAAACAAACATTTAATACGTAAGTAGATCGATAAGTGAAAGCATAGAGTAAATCGATTGCAACGTCGAATGTCTTCGCACGTAGTAGACGCGCTACAAACACAACGCCAGCAGTTGTGTTGTCTTGAAAAACAGTCGGATAGTATTACATGGAGAATTACGAGTCAAGTGCGAATACGCAAACATCAAGGGAGCGTTTGATTGAGCGTTGTATGTGATGGGTTTCTCCGGGCTATTTAGTCGCCTTGTAATAATACAAACCAGACGTCATCAACGCGAGAAGAGATAGAGTTAACATTTCCACTACCATACGGCTTGGAGCCCAAAAGACAGTTTTTTTTTTAAAGTTGTTTAACTACTTCACATAAAGAAAGGTTGCACTTGAATTTGATGTAATATGAGGAAATTAATAATTTCTACTTAACGCAATTGAATCAAAGACAAAACAAGTAATTACATAACAAACCAGAATATAGCCGTGGGTTTCTGAGATCGAAACACGAAGAAAAATATTTTGGAAGAGTGAGTTTTTAGGGAACATACGAAACTTTGCACAGACGTATGTACGTCATGATCAAAAATATATAAAAAAACTCTTTTAGAAATATTATTAAGAGAGAAAAAAGAAGTTGAAAAAAATTGTTTTGTCCGATTTTATATATTTTATTTCTTTATGTTTTTGTTTGTTGCGTGTGGATTTCGGAAAATCGTCAAAATTAATATATATTTCCATATATATATTTATATTTATATATATTTCTGCCTAATTTATAATAGTTTATGAAAATGTAACTCAATAGTTATCAAGGTCGTCTTTTAAATAAATAGTTTAAACTATTATATAATCAAACCGTTGTTTGATATAGTCATTTATTGCACCTTTCATCTAATCACAAACCATCGACTCGATTAAAGAAGATTGCCTTAATTGATTGTCAACCAAATAAAATGAGAAATACAAATTAATAAATACATTATTATATTAAGATATATGTACAAAAAAACATTTAAGAAGAAAAAATTCATAGCTTAACTGTTCTTTTAGATAATAATTAACATGATTTATGCCAACCACTATCATCAAACTATTCCTCACTTTTGTAATCTAAATAAAAGATTAATTTAAATCACGAAATAACGCGATTTTAACTTTTCAGATAACAAATTACTTATACTAAAAGACCAATTCTCAAAACTCTAGCTCCATATCGGTCATCACTGAATGTACTCACTCCTATGCAATCTTGCCTGTAGCAGACTGTACATATAGCAGCATTCACCGAAGTTCGGAGAGCACTTTAATTGGCTTTACCATAAAGAGCTTTTAGGTATAACTAGCTATAAGCTCATCATCATCGGTTCCCCCATACACTGAGTCGGAGAGCCAGTCCAATGCTATTACCTAGTCTGCTCTCAGAGAAGCGAGCGTTCATAAGCAGATTACTGCACGTGCACTAGATAAATACTTAATGGAATGACTCATTTTAGTTCTGTCATTAGAGCCAATAATACACTCAATATTCAAACTGCTAAGGATAGAAACTTTTTGTACAATAGAAGAAGTGCGACATGTGCTTTATAAGGTGAAATCAACAAATGCTTTAATATCGTGTGCGGCAGAGATAGTAAATTGATTGCAATGAAATTTTACAGTTGCATAGAGCTTTTATTTGATGAAGCCATATGAAGCTAGTCTTATGCCACATTAAGGTAGTCTTATGCCACATGAAGCTAGTCTTATTTGATATAAAGCTAGTCTTGTTCCACATGAAGCTATAGTCGTATGCCACATTAAGCTAGTCTTATGCCACACGAAGCTAGTCGTATGCCACTAAGCTAGTCTTATGCCACATGAAGCTAGTCGTATGCTACATAAAGCTAGTCTTATACCACATGAAGCTATAGTCTTTATGCTACACTAGGAAAACGCTTAAGTCCCCGCCGCGTTGGTTGGATGAGCGTATATGGTGCATTGAGCTGCCATGGTTACCCGGTTTTTCTGTTGTTCTGTGAAAAATTCATTACTTAGTCGAAGATTTTTTTAAATTAAATTAAATTAAATTAAAAATTACCTAATTTTTTTAATTAAACTAAATTTAAATAAAAAATTAACTTAATTTTTAAATTTAATCGTAATTTTTTTAAAAAAGAAAAAAATCGGTAAAAAATTTCAATTTTCATAAGAAATAATTATTCGTTGCGCTCAAATTTAACACGAATATATTAATCCATGAAATGAAGGGTTTTGTAAAAAAATCATTACAATAGGAAAGAATTGTTTTAAAAAAGAAAAAACCCGTAAAATTTCGATTTTCATGAGAAATAATTTTTCGATTATGCTCAAATTTCACACGATATCTTAATTCTAAAAAAAGGTTCTGTGAAAAAAAATTACAAGGATAAACAGTAGGGTTATAAGCGAAAAAATTTTTAAAAAAAATCAAAAAAAATCGAAAATTGGGTTTTTTTATGAAAAAAATTTTCCCGATTGCGCTCAAAAACGGGGCAGTTCTAAGTTAGAGATTTCGAAGGCCTCCTAAATTTCATCGCAATCGGGGTAGGTTTAGCCGGAAGTGTTAACAAACACACAAAAATACAAAAAAAAAAAAAAAAAAAAAAAAAACATTCGGATTTTTTCTCCCGTGTAGTGAAATGGAATCTTCGCTCGCTCGCACGCTCGCTACGCTCATCCAAAAAAGCTAGTCTTATACCACATGCAGCTAGTCTTATGACATAAAGCAAGTCTTATGCTACATCTAGGTGGTCCTATGCCACATGATGCTAATCTTGTTCGATATAAAGCTAGTCTTATGCCACATGAAGCTACAGTCGTATGCCACATGAACCTATAGTAGTATGCCACATTAAGCTCGTCTTATGCCACATGAAGCTAGTCTTATAACACCTCAGGCTAGTCTTATGTCGCATAAATGTAGTCTTATGTCGAATCGAGCTCTCAAGCTAAAACAAAACACGTTCATTTCGCGTAGTTTTATTCATATTTGTGCGGTATTTGCCATTACAGGAAAAATAGCTCTTATCGAACTTACGGGGATTAAACATCAATTATTGTATTTCAAGTTTTAAAACAAAATAGTAATAACTTCAGTACTGGTGGTTGGAAACAATGATTTTAAACACAAATATAGCCACAAAACGTGTTTCCATCTCTGTTTGCGGTTCATATGGTTTGGCTGCATTAAAATCAATTTTACTTGTCGCTTATTAATACTTTAATAGCTGTTTCCACTGTTAATGATTTTATATTGACGAGATTCACGTTTCAAAAACATTTCAAAAACATCCTATTGGGTTTTAAAGGACTTTAATGCAAAATGAAGAATAAAGTGTGAATTATAAACATCTGTTTTTCCATCAGAAGCAAGAACGAGATTATGTTCAAATTATTTCTCGATTTTCATTTGTCCTCATGGGCTTAGCTTTAGCGTAAAATAAGCACTTTTAATTATTTTACAAACAAATTCAATAATTACAATAACAAAACAAAAACGCGAATTTCGCACATCACCGACCTATAATCGAACCGTAAAAACAATGAAATTATTACAACTTTTAAGTCTCGCGAACGCTGATGACATTATTTACGTAATTAAATAATGTCAACAAATAATGGCGATAATTGTTATGCTTTGCACAATATATAGGCATTCCATTGTAATTTACCAATATAGCCTCGGAATTATAAGTCCAAAGATAAAATACAAGTTACAAACCAAATCAAAAACAAAAAATGTCAGTAATACACAAATCGGTTAAATAACTTTTAAATTGTATATACGGGTATCAAGTTGTGGCGGGGGGGGGGGAGCAGGGGACTGGGGAAGTGCGAGTGATTCGTGTCCCCTGCCAAACAATTAGTACTATACACCCCTGATGCAGAGTAATGTGATTATGACTAAGAGTGTCGTAATGAGTGAGAACGATGTGGGGGTGATTCTATATGGTACAGACAGGAGAAGCTAAAGAGAGTCAATCAATAGACGTTTGAAAGGTAGGCGGCTAGGATCTACTAACATCAAAAAAGTCTTGCACAAAACGAAGAAGTCAAAGTCAATTTGAACGCAGGTATTGAGCGTAAGCACGTCTACTGCAAGTGATCGGTTGAGAACTGTTGTGGTGCGGGGCGGCGAGGTCTGATCGAGTTAACTTTCTGCCGACGAGAAGTGCGGAACTTCCCTTAAAGGGAGAATGGACTGGGCCCAGAGGCGCGCGCATGAGAGGTGTTGGTATACATCTAACAAAGATTCATCTATGCACAGAAGTATAAGCAAAGAGAAAGAAAGGTGATTCTTTCCCGAGTCCACCCAAGCGTATTGTGACTAATGACTATAGGCTATATACCTCGTCAGGTTGGTGGTAGATCCACAGTTAAAGTTTATGCACTTTATAATGTAATATTTCCCTCTCAAGTTCTGTGTAAACGAGAAGGTGTTTGATATCTGAAGTTCTCTCTCTCTCTCTCTCTCTCTCTCTCTCTCTCTCTCTCTCTCTCTCTCTCTCTCTCTCTCTCTCTCTCTTGAAAGTTTCATAGAACGTCGAGATCAAAGGGGCGAACATCCCTCAAAGAGAGACTAACAACAGCAATCAACGCGACATGGTTTCAAAGAGGTGGTCTTATTGTGATTCACAGACGAAGCAGTTCCACGCACTCATTAAAACAACTTTTCACCGTCTAACTTACTTAAACACACAGATGAATATATCACACGATGTTGAATATATAAATATATTTATTGATTGATATCAAGTGTCGCAAAAGTCAGGTACGACTAGTAATCGATCCCTGAACCTCCGGCTTTACGTGCCAGTGCTCTAAGCATTCGAGTTACCGGGTTCGAGCCCCAGTCGGGCCAGATTTTTATGACAATTGCTGTCAAGCAATAACTATCTGTCTTTAAAGGGATTATGCTTAAAAACCTTGTACTCATATTATATTATATAGCTTCAATTTGTTCTTACTTCATTTAGTTGGTTAAAGGGGTGTAGACAGGATATTCGATTGATATACTGAAAGAAATTATCGCAAAAATAAAATTTAAGGCTGTTGGATGATCTCGGACAAAACTGGTTTCAATTTTGACCTTTAATTTTAATAGGACTATTCGAATAGTGGTTTTGAGAGTCGGGTTGGGACTGGGTCGCCAGATTTTTGGGTCGAGTAAGGAAAGGAGTGTCGTTATAATATTGTGAGTGATCTTATTATTATAGTTTCCTCCCAATTCATTTTCTTAAGTCTGGATTTTCATTTAATAGCATTTTGTATACATAGAAAATTGTCCGGACCGGCACCTCCACCAAACTTTTTGAAAATCCTGGACCGGCACCTCCACCATCCCTCAAAATATATTGTTAGTTACCCGAAATTTGGGTACATTTCTTGGTCGGCTTCTAAATACCCGACATGACCCGAATTTTTGGCTACTCAAACACCACTAAATTTTAACCCCCAAAAAGATAAACTTTAAAAAGTTGTTTCGTTAAATAAATAAATAAATAAATAAATAAATAAATAAATAAATAAATAAATAAATAAATAAATAAATAAAAACAAAAAGTCTATGCGCATGTCTCATAGTAAATTTACATGCTATTGCTTAGTTTGTTTAATGATGATGATTTTTTTTTGCTTAACGTCTCCTATTCATGCACTAATTGCTATTCACGACGAAAAGTAGTTCGTTTAATTAGTGTTTAATATGCAACACAATAGGGTATTTGAATAATTTTCTCATCTTTAATAGGTAACATGTACTTACAACGAGGAAATGTTGTCTGTCAGAAACATTATTAATAAACAATAATCCCTTTTTTTATTTAAAGAATTTTCATTAAAGTTTATATTTTTGTAAGATATTTACTTCATTCTTTAACTTTCACTTGATAAAATCTTTGTATGACGCGAAATTAGTCTCATCTTGAGAAATTGTCAGTCATGTTCGAGTATTTGGATGGTTGGAAGGAATTTTCAATCAATAACTTTAATCGCCTCATTCACATCATGACTAAGAAAAATGTTTAATTTGTCACACATATTTTGTAGGAAATCGAAACAAACCGAACCGGATGATAATCTCTTGAGCTAACTTTGTTTAAATTACGTTTTTGCTATCATGGCCTCCTAATTACCCAATTCTTTTAGAAACTAAGCTAGATTGGGTTCGAATTCCTCATATGATAGTAGTGTTAATATTATTCTTATCCTAAACTAGTACCAACGAAATTCTCAAACAGTACAACTGCATTGACACACGTTAACACAACCAAACCGGTTACTCTTACTTCACACCTTTCACCGAGCAAACCGTTAGCCAGGGCTCCACATAACACACAATTAGAACTTAATTGCTAATTTGCAGGTGCAACCCACATATATAGCACGCACTAAAAATTATAATAGTTTAATAATCGACCCTTATTTCAACAATGAAGTTAGGGATGACACTTTGACTGGTCAATTCACCAAAAGTCTGTCTCATATAAAAAGGAATATTTTGCACGTATAGACCTATTAGGGCAGGATATACTTACGAGAAATTGTCTGTAACTGTGTAAGGCTAATCAATATAATACATGATCAACGTTCAATGGTGGTTATTAGTATTAATGAAAATGAGTGAATGAGTGTAATAGTGAATTTACTAGCACTTCGGCTGATAACTGTCCAAAAGTATTAAGGGCAATGACAGTGAATTGGTCAATTTCAAATTTGTTAGGGAATATAATAAAAGTTGACTTTCCTGTGAAGAATGAGTGATGCCAAGTTAATAAGTATACAAATATGATTTTGACCAATTATTTGACGGGCCAAATGTTAGTTGGTCAATTGATAATATTAGAGCGGACAATCGACCGGCTTGCCAGTGGGAGATCCCACAAAACTCTTGGGCTTCCTGGTCTATAGAAGTCGGCTAGCTGTGCCTGACACTTCACCCATGCTTTCTCAATCTTCTTCTTTCTTCATTCTCGCGTCTTCTCACCAGATATTGCCATATTTTCCTTTCTTCCCACGATGAACTCTTTTCTAATCTGAGATTCTTCTCTTCCCACTGGCTCTCCCTCGTCTTCTCTTCTTATCCCCTGCATCTCCGGAATCTTATCCTCCTTCATCCGAAGTCCGAACCACCGCAGCCTCTCTCTTCCCACCTCAGTCTGGCTCTCCCTCGTCTTCTCTTCTTATCCCCTGCATCTCCGGAATCTTATCCTCCTTCATCCGAAGTCCGAACCACCGCAGCCTCTCTCTTCCCACATTATAGCTCAAACTCTTTATTCCTAGTTCCTTCCAGATCTTCATGCTTCGTATCTCGTCCAACTTCGTCACTCCTATAACACTCCTTAAAAACTTCATTTCTGCCACCCGATAATAAAAATAAAAACAAATTGTTTAATCTGATTTTTGAGCGAGCGTAGCGAGCGTCTCCACTTGACTTTTATGGCCTGAATGTCTGTTTTTTTTCTGTTACTGCTTCGGTACAGGTCGCACCATTTCTCTGGTCAACCTGAAATTGGCACAACATGTCATACCACCTATGCGGTTCTGCTGTATATAATTTTTGAACAAAATCCGATCGTTGGTTATAAAAAAAAAGTTCTGATCGTTATGAAATTTTGCAGGTCATAAGTACACATTCTTTTTATTTTACAATTTTCAGCTAATCAGTCAAGACCTTAAAGACTTATTGGTATGTAACATTATGGGAATGTCGTACTCGGGTCGTGTTGCACGTACCGGTGCTCGCTCAACAACGCGACGGGACTTTAGCGTTTTCCTAGTGTATGTTTATGGGTCAGCCCTCCCCCCCCCCCTCATACACACTAGACTAGATGGTTCTACGTGAGCGCGTAACTGTACACCGCGCTATAAATAACAGTCATTAGCATGACCTACGTACAGTATATCTACAACATAATGCACCACACATGAGAGAACCGTATGCCGAGCTCTGCCTGTATTAAGTATCCCATAGTGATTATTTACCACGTAAATCTTACACGTCAAGAAAACGTAAACATGTCAAAAGTAATCCTTAGTATGTTAATAGGTCACTTGATCCTGCCTACATTGAAGCGCAAGACACTGTTTATACTTTATAAGCTACATACCTGATTGAAAAACGGTTCTAGCTAGCGCAAACATAACATTGTAGAAGATAGTTATTTCTATGTCAGGATGTTTAAAAACGTATATAGAGCCGATAGAGGTAGCTCACGCGTTTTATTTGAGGAAAACGGTTTTGATACTCATTACCGGTAATCATGACTAAAGTTTTGGCTTAGTTTGGCATCCTCAATAAAAATGAGAACCCTGCAATTTTTTTTGGACTCAGATAAATAATCAGATGATGACTGATAGAGTTACCTTTAAAGTGCGATTAAACAAACTGACAATAAAAATACTTTTTTTTGTATGGAGTCGTATTACATAGCCTTGGAGACTTCCCATAAGCTATCCTAACACAGAGAGACCCTCGATCAGTGGAACAATAATCAAGGGTCTTAAAAAACATTTAAATTTTAAACCTTCGACATGTCTATTAATATTTAAATGTAGGCCTAGTTGGGTTTTGATGACAGTTCCTATCGTAGTATTACTTGTTTTTGTAAGTTAGCTACAATTTAGGTATACATTATATTATTTGACCTGATTTCCAAAAAAGCATATATTCAAAATCTGATTAAACTTTGTAATGAATATTTGTGAATTTGATTTAGGAGTATCCTCCCTAAACTAGAAATATTTTATTGATGCAAATTAAGGTAGAAAAGATAACGGAATATGAATAGAAGTTTGTAATAAGATGTTTAATTGAGATCAATTTTAATGGACATTTAGTTTAATATTACGAACAGTTTATTTACTTAAACGTAGTATATGCACCACATTTGGACCCAAATTGAAACGGCGTGATAGTGTTTATTGATGGTCAAGTTCAACAACTTAACTTTTAGGGCGCTGATCCGAAGCGTGGCTCTACGAGGACGTGGGTTCGAATCCCGCATAAGGCATGGTTTTTTTGTAATCGTCCTTCATCGCATCTGTCCCCACTCATCGTCTCGAATAGCCTTAGTGCATTGATATGAGACGCTAAACAGCAAAACTTATCATCATTATGAGGTTTTAGTTGGTCATTATTTGTTTTTGAAGAATATATCAATTGTTAAAATAACATCATACAATATGTTTACACGTTCACAATTTGTATTACTTTTCGCAAATGAAGCAATACTCAATTTCATAGAAAAATAACAAAATTCCATTTGTATAGGCCTTACTTTCTACGATTTCAAAAATATCACAAAGGTGAGCAGAAAATGTGGGAGTTTTGGCGAAAACTCGGATATTTGCGCTGAAGTTTATTTCTGATGTTAGTAAACACTTTCAGTGGTTGTTTCAACACAAAAGAAAAACAAATATTCCCCCCCCCCCCTCCAATCGCCCACATATGAATACAGCAAAATGTCCCCCTATCGCTTCCAAAATAGAACCACCCACAGTAGACTACGGCCTACGCGTGGGGGTGGGGGTGCACTTCGCAACCGCCAAGTAGTTACTCAAAATTCCGAACGGAAATGACGTAGATGCACGATGGAAATTTATAATCAAACCAGAAAAAAGTTGATTGAAGTTTGCTACGAAGTCTATAAAAAGGTGTTCATTATAGAACGGAAATAGGATGTTTGTATTGACATCGCTTGCATCGTGGAAACGCAAATTAAAATATCAGTTATGAGATGTAGATATAGTCAATCTATAATGAGCACTTACTTCAGAAACATTTTAACGAAGTCTTCAAATACAAACCATTAGACATTTCACAGATAAAACATTTTATTAAACTTTTAAGAGTAACATGTCTACTAAAACTACAATAGACAAGAAAAACACATTTCCCAAATAGATAATATATTATGTATATATAATATTAAATATTTGGAAAACGTTTGTGTCTTGTTTGTGGTGGTTTTTTAATTGTCACATTGTTTGATAAATACTTCTGAAAAGTCTAATATTTATTTTTTAAATTAAATAAAATGTTTTGACAATGCAATGTCTAATAATTTGTATTTTAATATTATAATTACCTGTTGTGTACTTTAATTCTTCGTTGTTAATAAAGTGAATTTCCGAAGAAAGACACCAAGGAATACATTTCACCAGTTACGAATTCAGTTTACCCGGTGTGACCCAATTTAGATGACTTATTAGTTAATTAAGGTTTTTGAAAAAATATGAAGAATTTTACCTGTAATTTTTTTATATCGAAGAACTTTTTTTATAATTCACTTCAGTAAAACTTTAGGAAATACTTTGATACAATGGTCGGAGACTTGAATCGAACAAGCTAAATCTCGAATTGTTTTCCTCCTTTGGAAATCAGTTTTTACAACTAATAAATACATAATAAAAAAACAAAAACTTAAATAAAATTAGATATATTGGAATCACTTTCTCCAAGAGCGTGTCATTTAATCAACTGTATAAAAATTAGTATTAACGACACACAAAATTTTAAGAGTTCATAAATTATTTTAAATTTGTTTTGTTATATTTCAAGTATGGTAAATGCAACTTGTGACACATGTACTGTTGCAATGTGCCACGAAGTAAAATTAAAATGAACACTTAAAAATCGAATTGCGATGGAAAATATTATGGATCTTGTTTCTATGATGGCATCAAAGACACTATTTCCATATATTATCATATCACACTGATGGATTGGTATCTAAATCAGAAAATTACAAGCCACTGGCAAAAGCCGCGACACCAAGACAGAAATTTTGAACATTGAACTTCATTATGTGGAGAAGAATAAACACAAAGGACCAACTTACCACAACATTTGCAAATGGTGAATTGTATTTGTTTGCATTGCCTTGCTAATTTTTCAATAATTTTAAGAATGAAAGTCATTTATTTAAAATCTACTTCAAGAATAGTTACTAAGTAACAATTTTGACGCATCAATACTAAATAACCATCCTCAACAACGTGAATTATAATTTCCTTCGTTTCTAAATATAGCCATGAGCAAAAGTCTATTGGAGAGTCTAAATGGGATTAAACCTAGAGAAATAGATTTTGAGATTTGCTTTAGTCGTGGATGTTACTTCAGCGGAATAAGACGTGAGAAAACACGGGCGAGCGGAGATTATTAGTTGAGTAGCTGCAGCGACTTGAAGTCAGCCTGAGGTGCGCCAATACGTCTGCACCGTGAATCCATCTACCCCGCAATGATGTACTCACGCGAACCCACAGCACAGCGGGCGCATCACCTCCAAGACTATACGATCGATTTCAATGAGGTTACGACAATTTTGCACTTTTTCACGATATCTATAAACAACTAGAGAACAGAGAACATAATCGCAAATGTTCGTTTTATTTTACTAGGCCGCTTCGCGAACGCTTTTTTTAGTCGCGTTGATGGATGAGCTTTTTTAATAAGTTTTTAGTTGGCGTGGGATCTCTTTACTTTTGCAAGTTCTTTTTGAACGCATTGTAGGTGATTGTTGTCAAGTTTCTATAGTTACTTGTTAATTGTTATTATATAACTCAAAAAACTAATATTAAAACCTTTATTTCTATGAATTCTAGCTAGCTTTTTCAACTTTTTCTTTCAAAAGGTACTACATCACCATAACCTTAATGTCCGTGTAAAATATGAACGTTGTAGCCCCGCCCGTTTGGTCAAAATCGGCCTAAATGTCACAAAAAATCGCACTAAAAATCGAAAAAAAAATCGGAAAAGTAAGATATTTATGAGAAATATTTCTTCGATTGAACCCAAAAACGTGGTAAGTCGAAGTACAGAGATTTCGAAGGTCCCTACAATTTTCATCAAGATCGCATATGCCGTTTGCCCGGTAGAGAGCGAACAAACAGAAAAAAAACAAAAAAAAACACCCGAGCTAAATTTTTTTGGAGGACCAGTGAAATTGAAGTCTTCGCTTCGCTAATCCAATAACATATAACTAGGCCAAGTTTATTAGCCAAGAAAACTAAGCGGGGAAGTAAAAAAAAAAATCGACTTAAAATTATGATATCTCCAGCACTTTGACCTCAAGGTCACCAAACATTCTGTGTCATCCTTGTTAACAAAACAAAGCATGCATACAAAGGTTGTGTTCGGTTTTTAACGTCAGACGTGACACACGCACAGACGTCTTACATAGTGATGTTTATAAAGAAGCTAAGCTCAGTAAATTGGTTTAATTAACTTCAAGCAAATGATGTAATAGCTTCGATAACTAACTTAATATTCACAGATTCCATACACTTCTGTCGACTTGAGCAGAAACAAGTGTGGGGCGTGGCAAACATATACATTAAGTGAGGTAAATTTTTCCCATCAGTAACAAAATGTGTGTATTTTATGTTGCAGGACTTGTCGTGATAACGAGTATCAATGTACTGACGGAAGCTGCATATCTCTGACGTGGAAGTGTGATCACGAGCCTGACTGTTCTGACGGCTCCGATGAAGAAGGCTGTGGTAAGTGTGCTTGCATTCATTGCAAGGCTGTGAATTATTAGAAATTTATTTCATTCCTAATAGTGACCCGAAATACAACGGTCAACTAATGTTTAAAATCGTTGAGACAAAACATTTAGCAGACGTATTATGATATTGTTTCAAAGCTTAATTCCAAAGCTTAACATGTGTTCTCTGGGCATTTAAGAGGATTAAAACCCACCTTCCAGAATCTAGAAAATAGGAATAATGCAAATCTTCAAAGGGGTCGCCAATGGCAATAAATGCCTAGATACGGTGTAAGGACTTCTGCTCCCACGCCAGTAAATGGGAATGAAATTGTTGAAATCCTCTTAATTTATATGTTGAAAACAATATTTCCTCGATCCTTTATAAACCCCTTATTAGAATTTGGCCGAAAGGAAAATACGCTTCCAAGTGCATAATCTGTTTGAAGGCGTATTCTACGAAAATACAAGGCGAATAAATTCTTAACGGGAGAATTTTGCGACAAATTCAAATCTTGCAATAATATAACGTTCTCACGTTATCACCATTATTTCCACTTAAATGAAAATTGTAAAACGTGTTTTCAAGTTTTCTTGATTGAAATCGATTGATGATTTCTGTTTAGTTATAAACTACTGAATATTTTCAACCGCATTACCTCATTCATATTCGGTATTATAAATGTATTTATGTAGTGGAGTATTGCTAAGTATCTAGTTTCACTTGAATGTGAAGAAAGCATGTATAACATTATCAAACTGGAAGTCCGTGGTGAACAGTGAACGCATACGTGTATACAACGTTTACCAAACAAAAAAGTTTTGATAAGCTCACAGTTTAGTCCGTCGTCTATGCAACGCCAATATTTCCAGTATTTCGACTTTCGACCGGCGAAAATGCTTCAATGGGAAGAATATACAAGTAAGCGGCTTCCGTTGACCGTTTTTTGGACTAATTTTCATGGTTGCCGCAGTTGGAAAATAAGTCTTTATAGGCTAAACTAGGTTCTGTTGGCGAGTTTCAGTCCGTGCGGCGATCAGAATTGAAAATAATAATCAAACTATTAAAGCAATCACAATCCTAACTAACACAACACTATACACAATGACTGTGCGGGTCCGAGGTTTTGTACGTCGTGTCGGGTTCGGGTCGTATAGGGAAAGTAGAATATGAATTATATTTGTATTTAGTCATTCATTATAATGTTCTCCCAATTCATTTTCTGTCTGGATTTTCATTAAAAGAAATTTGTAATCATACGACATAATAAAAATTGTCTGGACCGGCACCTCCACCAATAAAGTATGTTTAACTTAACCGGGCCTATCTTTTTAAAATCCGAAACACTGTTAACCTTTTTTTACCTTCAAGTAGACCAATAACTATGCGATACGACCCTAGATTTAGGGTCCCCGCAAATCTGCAAATCTGCGTCGGTTGAAAACCACATACCAAGCAGATACAAAATAGAAAAGCAATTCATAAAATTGTGGAACTGCCATTAAAATATTTGTTGGACATCACTTAATTTGTCTAATTCATGAAGAGTCCACGAGAAGCTATACGCTCGCTGTGAGTAACTAGAGTTCCGGTGCTGACTTGCTTGTTCTTCTTACAGTTGAGGTGGAGAGTCCAGGAGCCTGCCTCCCAGGAGAGTTCCGGTGCGCCTACCCTCGCTGTGTCCGGCAAGAGTTCCGGTGCGATGGGGACGACGATTGTGGAGACTGGAGTGATGAGGACGCCTGTCCGAAAGTCGGGGGAAACTGCGGCGTGGGGGAGTTCAAGTAAGTCATTACTTTTTACTGATCTTTGTAGTTAGAGGCATGGGCTCGGCTCAAACACGACGCTGAGAGTACTAACCGTATTTTTCGGATAACTCGCAGGACAATCAAAATTCTTTCGTACTGTTTTTTCGGTGTTTGAAAATTAAATTTCCATTCATCATACATAGCCCTTTTTCAGTTAAGGCCCCAAATTCTTTCCTACGAGTTCTCAAAGTCCTAACCAAACGTTTACTTCCGGTCAAAGTTTTCGAAGTTGTTTGAATCAAACGGAAACGAATTTACGAAAACAAGCCTAGATAGATAATGAGGATATTCTTCCCGAGTGCGCTCAATAAGAAGTTTGGCGTTGGTGTAACATTGTGGACGTAGGTAAAAAAGTACGAAAGCACATATTCAGTTCGAATCGTGGCGTCCCCCCCCCCCCTTGCTAATTTGATTGGGATCCCAGTCGTAAACAAAGCCGTTAATATTTTGAAATCGTCAACGTAGTATTACTGGATGCTTCTTTTACTTTACTTTAACTTTTTACTTTACTTTTACTTATACTTCTTTTAATAAAGTACATCATATTAACGAAACCACAGTACATTTAAAATTGTGTTATCACCTATGATCATTTCCCGATATGGAAACTTTGTTTGCGCTTTAGAATCTGGAGGTACAACCTTTTCCTAGTTGATTGGAAGACATCGAATAATACCTCTCTCCTTTGTTCCTTCCAGTTATCTCAAAGAATACATTTGTTTTTCTACAACCTACACAATTGCATAGAAAATAGTTATTTTCAAATCATCTCTCTCCTTCTCATCATTTCTGACCTCAATTTCAATGCAAGCACGTAATTGTAGAAGTTATGCAAAACTTCCTTTGTTATTCATCCCTTAACAAACAACTCCCTCGTAGTCGTATCTTCTCTGTCTCCAAGCTGTGCACTTGTTATTACACTGAACTACCGGAAATAATTGGCCAGTTTCCATGGTGATTGTATCCACGAGGCAACTTTCAGCAGGGCGACGTTGTTGTTCTTGACTAAAGCTTCCGCCTATACCCCGGGCCAATTAGGGGTGAGCTTTAGGCATTTCGCACGTGTCTCCTCTACTCAAAGCTCGACAATGAACTCCCACACACCGTCTTACGATCAGCTTTCTGAGAAGAGCCCATTTCCATTTCACCATAGGCCCTATACATCACCGCCTAACAATGGACAAATACGAGCTTTTGTAAACATCCTCATAAAGCTACGATTATGAAAAAGAAAATTTCAAACTAGAAAATAATAACTTCTTTCAAATTCAATTTTTTTAATGTTGTATTTTGTCGGATGGAATACAAAGAGTGTTTTGCGCGCTTTTCAGAGAGTATAAGCTTGAAACGCGTGGGCATGCAGGAAGCAGACGGAGACTCGTGTAGCGACTTAATTAGTTCTCGAGGTTGAGTTTGATGTTCTGAGTAGGGCCGGATCCAGAGCCTTTGGAACGGGGAGTACGATTGATTTACTCTTAGAGTGGGACGTAGAAATAGCACTATTTGTTCAAACAGTTTCAAATTATTTAAGTGATATTGTTTTTACAGCTTTTTTACATCAACAACTAAACGGCTCTAAAACTGGACCTAGTTAAAATATTTTTTTAATAACATGTAGGGGGTAGGTCTATAGAGCAAAGTATATACGCGAGATCGAACTGTCAATAAATTCACTATGAGAAACCTGGACAGAGTGCAATGCATGCCCTCTTCTCTTCAAGTGTCTTACTAGTTATATATTAGAATTAGGACAATTGTGAAGTGAATATCCGAGGGCTGTTTAAGACGACTCGATCCCTTGCATTCGCATTAAGAACTGAAGAAAACCTTGGAAAAATTTTCAACCAGGATTGCCCGTGGCGGGATTCGAACCCGAGACCGCCCGAATCAGAGTCTTGCGCTTTTAGCTGTGGTGAATGTCCTGACAAGTATTATGCTTTAGTATTTTTTTAGTTTGCTATGTGTATGAGTCATGTATGTTCTAGTTCTATGACAATAAAATAAAATTGTATGAATTAAAAAAAGTATAGAAGTCAAAGTTTGTCAGTCTAGATTCATAGCCGCGTGAATGATCAGAAGAGCTACTCGTTCTTAATTCTCATATAGATTATATTATTACGTCATGCATCATGCCCGCCCGCCACATGGCAACACTCAGTTTTGATTATACACATGGTGTATTTTATTTTATTTTATTAATAAATTAATTAATTTAATGTCAATCCTAATCAGTTAAAAAAACTGATTTACAAAGGAGGACAACTAAATAAATCTAATTACATAGATGCAGATACAACAATGAACTACAGTTAAGTAAATATTTGAAATAGTAATATTGCAACAATGCATTAAAACACAACAATTTTGGTAACAAATTCAAAGGATATTAAATGCAATTAATTAATGAATCAAATATAAAAAAGTGGTGTCAAAAAAAGAGAAAAGAAAAGGAAAAAAAAGAAAAGAAAAACTGATTTATTAGACTATCCCACTGGAACGAATATGAGGTTTTCCTGCTATATTAAATCAATGGGTATAGTATTTTGACGAAGTCTCTCAAAATGGTCTTTGATTGAATGCTTTATTTCCATTAAAATGTAGGCGTAGAGTATAGGTTATGTTTTTTATATTTTGGAATATGTTTACAGCTTAAATTAACTTAGTTTAAAGACTTTATAAGACTATAAATTTTATTATTAAATCCTAGATATACTTATACAAAGGCCTAAAGGGGAGCCATAAGGTATTGCAGTATTTGGTGGTGATGATTTGTGTTGCTTAACGTCTCATATTAATGCACTCGGGCTATTTGAGACAATGAGTGGTGATAAATGAAGATAAAGGACGATTACAAAACTCCATGCCTTATATGGGATTCGAACCCACGTCCTCGTAGAGCTACGCTTAGGACCAACGCTTTAATCGCATGTGCTATTCGCGGCGAAGTATAGTAGTCGAAGTTTGTTTTAGAGTCAAATTCTTTGTTGCTTAGGGAAACCACTTATACTTACACACATACAAAGACTAATACTAACATACAAACAACTAATAAAAAAACTAACTAGTACAAATACATACTGGAGCAAAGTAATGGCTACCAACATTCCGTCAAAGAAATATATATATTAGAGATGAGTTAACAATTAGAGTAATACACGTCTGGCCTAGTTTACCCGACGATACGCAAGCGGAGTAAGAAGCTTTGGGTTTAGCCATCTCCCCTCAAGTGCTTTGTAAGTAAGTAGTTGGAGCTGGTACAGGGACTTCTATCCCACCCACTCTTGCCCCGGTCTTCACTCGAAGCTAGAAACGTGAAGGTAAACATACATGCGAGGACTTCATAACGGGTATTAACTCGCTAATCAAGTAATGCATTTCATTAAGCTAATTAGTTACCATGATCCATAATCAAACTTGATCATTTTCGAGATATGTCCAGTAGGATATAAACTTACATTTTAGGGAGAGAGCTCTGTCCTATAAGGATCACATTTCTGTCGTCTGGTGTGTCTCACGTCTGACAATAAAAAGATTGTTGTTTTTAATAAATAAATCTCAATTCCACAACCTAGAAAACAAACAAAGTTATTATTACTAGTGTTATAGTGTGTAAAATTTCCGTAACTTTAAAAAAAAATTACAATTTCTATGATGTCCTTCTAATTCATTCTTATAAAGAATGCAATTTATTGAGCGAGCGTAGCGAGCGTCTCTACTTGACTCTTATGGCTCGAATGTCTGTTTTTTTTTTCTCAGTTACTGCTTCGGTACAGGTCGCACCGTTTCTCTGATCGACCTGAAATGTGGCACACATGTACATACCACCTATGCGGGTTGCTGTATAGTTTTTGAACAAATTCCGATCGTTAGTTATATAAAAAAAAAAAAAAATGTTCCGATCGTTATGAAATTTTGCAGGGTTAATCAGTACAACATTCTCTCCTATTTTACAAATTTTTAGCTAAGTCGGTCAAGACTTATTTGTATGTAACCTTATGGGAATGTCGTACTCGGGTCGTGTTGCACGTACCGGTGCTCGCTCAACAACGCGACAGGACTTTAGCGTTTTCCTAGTTCATTTCATGCATTTGGCGGCAGCTAAGGCTTATTAGAATGACAACATATGTAGGGCCTAACACTTGTACAGAGTAATATCGAGCACTGACAAGCGACAACAGCTGATGCTTGGAAATTAAATTTTTCAGCCCAACCAGTCAACCAGAACAATGTTATTATCTAAGAACATGTCTTAGTTGTTATTGAAAAATAATAATTAAAAAACATGATATGTTAATATTTAAGAATATGAAATTTTTCCGGAAAAATTGGTCGGAAAATTGTCCAAGGAAATTTTCCGACTTACATCCGTAAGTATTATGTATAATTATAATTATTTACAACTGGGAAGTAAATAGAAACAAAACGTTCATACGTTTTTAACTAAGAGGCAAAAATCTTCAAACATTTAAAACGTATTTTTTCAGTTTCATAGAAATAAAAATTTCGTACTTTCTTCCTAACGAAAATATCCTTCAGTGCAAGACTTTGATATTCTCAAATGTAGAGCCCTTAAGAGAATATACAATAGTACACCGGATGCCCCTTCAAGTAGAGTGGTACTTGCATATGATTGATCCGTTATTGCCGAGAACGAGAAGGAATCAAGTGTATGTCACTACGACAAGAACTTGCACCGAGATTCGAGTACAGCACTTTAGTCGAGCCGCAAGCCGGCGATGTTTTCAAGTATTGCTTCAAACTTTCATCTAGCAATGTATGTTTCAAGATACCTACTCGAGATCCCAAGATAGAATGAGAATAACAAAGGATATATTCATTTTCGAGATTGTTCAAAATCGTCCATAGAAGAATCAACGCATGATCCTCTTTGGAATAAAACTCTTCGTAAAATCAATTTGTTTCTCACAATGGCATTTTTATTTACTATCAATATTTATACATTATTATATTGTTATAATCGTTTGAGTGGGATCGTCTAATAAATCAGTTTTTTCTTTAAATTTTTCTTTTTTGGTGTTTTTTTTCTTTCTTTCTTTCTTTGTTTGTTTGTTTCTTTCTTTCTTTCTTTCTTCTTTTTCTTCTTTTTCATTTTGTTTTCTTTATTTTCTTTCTTTTTCTTTTCTTTTTATTCCCCACCCTTTTTTATTTAGTTCAAGAAATACAATAATATTATTTAAAAGATAAAGTGGCTTGCACAAGCATAAATTTAAAAAACAATGTTATTTTTTAATTGAATTTAAAACCTTTTTTGAATTTGTTACCAAAATCACTTTGTTTTGATACATTGTTGTTGTAATATTAGTATTTCAATTATTTACTTAACTGTTAGTTCATTGCTGTATGTGCATCTTTGTAGGTAGATTTATTTAGTTGTCCTGTGTAAATCCGTTTTTTAACTGAATAGGATAGACGTTAAATAGATAAATAATAAATAAATACATAAATAAATATTAATAAAACAGTAAAAAAGCAATGAATAATCAAGTTATCTTCACTATCTTGCATTTACCCTCTCGAACATATTAATTAATAGCCGACATCAGTTTTTGATGTTGTGGGGATGTGAGTCCAAGATAATTGAACCGTTCACAGGGGCGCGCAGGTAGAATATCGTCGATCATCCACATCTATCGTCACTTATTGATTGGGGAATAACGATGATGCTATATAAAGAGAACGAGTACGGGAGTACCCAAAATAGGAAGCCAAGCTTATAGTGTTATTGTACGCTTGGTTCTGTCTTAACTAATAATGGAGGTTCCGAGTACATTAGTATTAAAATATTTAAAAATATAGTATAACAATATTGGTCGATGAGAACCAAGAACACTGCAGTAAGCGGCAGTAGAAGCAGGATAGGAGTGTGAGAGCTCCTTACTTAGCCTTGCAAGATGAGATTGAACCAAGCAGAAACTATCATTAAAATCACGTGGTAGTGAAAACATTGTTAATAACAAATACAAATCATAAAATTACATGCCGTAATCAGGTTATCAGGTTATCATTACTAAAATGCACTTCTTGGTGGACGTTGCTAGTTAATTTTTTAAAGTGGACTGGGATGGAAAAAATGACGGTGTTCCGGTAATTTCGTATTATTATTTTTGAATTGAATTTTTATTTAGATAGGCCAAGAAATCCGCTTTATCGTCAAAAAGAAAAGTGTAATATGGCTATTCTTGCGCCAGCTGGGTACAGTTCTGGCATAGACTGCCTGACCTTCATACTCACCGCCTGATCAATTGGAACAATTAGGTCCTAACCGTCCGCGGATCTCACACGAGCAAAGCGCAGGTCCGAAGCGTATCGAACCATATACACAAGGGGTTTTTGCAATTGTCCTTCATTCGCACCTATTACAATACACTGCATCGAATAACACCATTGCAACAAGGATGGGCACGGGAGGATCAAAAGAGGGAGCGAAGCTACTTAATGACCAGATTAACCTACAACGCATTCATGCTTCAAAAAAAAAAAAAAATTAAATTAAATTAAATTGTCATAGAAGAATAGAAAATTAAAGTTATTCGCCATGCGACGGTCATTTTAGTGGCAGTACTGTGTAGGCAAAGCATTAAAAAAGGTTAGTTGCCTGTTCGCGCGTAAAGTAATGGTGTATGTGCCTGGTAATGGATTTTCAAAATTTCTAGGGCGTAAACGACTCGCCCCTTACACCACGGGTCACCCAAAACATTCAATATAACCTAGTTGAAGGGCAAAGCTATAACAGAAAAAAATACATGGCAATTGGACATCGTATTCGGTTTTTATCGTGGAACGTAACACAACCACAGACGAACGGACAGAACAGTGAAACATATGGGAGCTTTGATAATTCTAACATGACTTAATTTGTTTTATAAAATGATCTATTATCATTTATAATATTTGTGTGGTATTTGCTATTTATTACTGAATAATGCGAAATCAATGTAGATAAATGTTCAAATAGTAGACAGAATCTGATAGGTACGATAATATAATATTAAACGATAATATTATAAGAGTAGTACGATAATTAGATTTTTTTAAATATATCCTTTATTGAAACCTAAATTTAAAAACTTGCCAACGTCGAAAAATCAAATACTTCGTTCGGAAGATAATGTGCCCGTAAACTGATGGGACAGAACGTACAGTAAAATATGTCCGTGTGCATAAAGTTTCAATCGACAAGATATGTTCCACTGCGGTACACTGCAATATCTTTAAGTACAAAACATCCGTTCCGTAATGACATTAAAAAAAATCCTGTACAAATTTGTATTTTTTATGGTAAACCTGTCCATTAACGATGTATGCCCCCTTTGAGAGTTATGGACGTACGAATAGGTGAAACGTATTGTTCAAAAGGTCAATCCCAAACGTTCGTCTTGTTGTCTGAAGAAAACCTTGCACATAATATTCAGTCAGCATTGCCTGTGGAGGGTACCGACCGGCGACCTCTCAATTGAGTCTCACGCGTTACTAAGCTACCTCTATCGGTCTGAGATTAATAAGTTTGTATTTGATCAGTGTTTAACAGTTTTAGTAGTAAACGTTGAACGACCCGGCACCTCCACCAAACATATAGTAAGTTTCTATTTCATGATGCACGTTGTACTCTTCACAGCGCGGACGCTTTGAGAAGAGTGTTAGTTTTTTGTTTTTCTTAAGTAATCTTTTTTACGATCGAAATACTTTTGTTCGATCGAATTCGTTAAAATTTGCGTATTTATTATAAATAAATACGTATTTAGAGTCCACCCACTTAGTCACATAACTGATTTTCAGTTGGGGACAGTAAACCAAAGCGGCTAAGCCAATTCTGTAGACCCCGACGCAATCGACGAGTGAGTGATAACCAACCAAAGATCGATTTTTTAAATTAAAAAAATGATGATTTAAGAAAATGAATTATACCATATACGTGTATGATTTGGTTTAGCTCTAGTGCAAGGTAACTCTTCTTATTCTGCCAAATACTCTAAGAGGCTGTATGACATAATACAAAGTTTAAGTTCTCGATTTGGTTAATCGGGAAACACTCCGTGGGTGTAATTGTTTCTAATTGATCAGTGGAAGTAAAAAAGCGGCTAAGCCAATTCTGTAGGACCCCGACGCAATCGACGAGTGAGTAAAACCAACCAAAGATCGGATTTTTTAAATTAAAAAAATGATTTAAAAAAATGAATAAACCATATAGTGTATTGAATTTTGGTTAGCTCTATGCAACGGATGTTTTTATCCTGCCAAAATCTAATAGGGGTACGACATAATACAAGTTTTGTATAACTTAAATGTCATATCACGTGTAATTCGCTCATAGGATGAATCAACGTAGCTAAATTTAAAAATAAGTTTACAAAATGGTGTAAGGGGAATATTCAAACAATGATACAGATTGAATTTATAATTCGTGTCTAGTCGTCTTATCGTTCGGCATATTCTACACTAGGCCGTTAATAGAAGGTAAAATATCTGGAGGCCCGAAGATTTGCTTTTTGAACGCGTTGTAGGTGATTGTTGTCAAGTTTCTATTGTAACTTGTTAATTGTTATTATACACCTAAAAAAACTCAGATTAAAACATTTATTTCTATGGATTCTGGCTAATTTTGTCAACACTTTCTTTCCAAAGGCATTACCTTAATGTCCATGTAAAATAGAAACTTTGTAGCCCCACCCGTTTGGTCAGAATCGGCTCAAATATCACAAAAAATCGCATAAAAAAATACGAAAAAAATCGTAAAAGTACGATATTAATGAGAAATATTTCTTCGATTATACAAAAAACGTGGCAGGTCTAAGTTCAGAGATTTCGAAGGTCCCCTTCAATTTTCATCAAGATCGCATAAGCCGTTTGCCCGGTAGAGCGCGAGCAAACATACAGAAAAAAAAAAAAAAAAAAACATGAAAGCTAAATTTTTTAATGGGTCAGTGAACTTGAAGTCTTCGCTTCGCTCATCCAATTAGGCATTCCATGCAATTATAAGGTTATTTTGTGCCTATTTTTAATCTATTGGTAATATCTCGGATATAAGATTGCATGTTTACTTTGTATGTGGCATAATTTCGGATAGTTATATTTTGCGATTTATAAGATACCTTTAGTTTGCCGCATTTCTTACTCGCTTTTGCCCTTTCTGTGTGTGAAGTGAATAATGCGGAACCAAATAGATGTTTTCAATTGCATTTAGGCTATTCGACCATGTTTTTCTATTTTCCAAAATATGCTCCCAAGTCAAAATATTGTGAATAACTTTGAAACCTGGCTATTTTAGAAAATCAAAAATATTTTTTTCATATTTTCTTATCCGGTACACGGCCAATATCGCCGCCTCAAAATAATTTCACTCTTCAATTCGCCAGGGTACACCATTCGACGTAGGGTGTTGTGCTTTTGTGACATTTATTTTGAACTGGTTTTCCTTATAAGGCTGACTGAGAGAAATTTTTTTTTTACACAATTGTCGTTCCTGCGAATTTTTTAGTTTTGGCGGTACAAATCGGTACAAAATATCGCTAAACAAAAAAATTTGCATGAAAGACAATTGTTGAAACAAAATCTTTTTTCTCTCAGTCAGCCTATAGAAAACCAGTTTTTTGGAAAATGAATGTCACAAAAAGCACAACACACCTATGTCGAATGTTGAGCCCTGGCGAATTGAAGTTTGAAAATTATTTTGAGGGGTGGCGATATTGGCCGGTGTACCGGATCAGAAAAATTTGAAAAAAATAGTTTTGATTTTCTAAAATAGCCAGGTTTCAAAGTCATTCACTATATTTTGACTTGGTTAGCATTAATTGAAAAATAGAAAAACGCGGTCCAATAGCCTTAAAAAGTAGACAACAATACTCGGAAAAAAAAAAATCCTGGTACATAATTTATTTTTAACGTCTTATTCAGTTAAAAACTGATTTACAAAGGAGTTCAACTAAATAAATCTAATAATTACATAGGGCCTAGATTATTAAACTAGGAAAACGCTTAAGTCCCGCCGCGTTGTTGGATGAGGAAATTTGGGTTTGCATTTAGCTGCCATATGTTATGCGGATTTTCTGTTGTTCTGTAAAAAAAATTATTACTAAGTTCAGATTTTTTAAATTAAATTAAATTAAATAAAAAAAAATTTTATTTTTTTTAATAATCATTTAATTTTTTAAAAAAGAAAAAAAATTGAAAAATTGCAATTTTTATAAGAAATAATTATTCGATTGCGCTCAAATTTCACACGAATATATAAATTCATAAAATAAAGGTTCTGTGAAAAAAATCATTACAATAGGATAAAGCATGTAGGTTCTTCGTCAAAAAATTTTTTTAAAAAAAGAAAAACCGCAAAATTAAGATTTTCATGAAAAATAATTTTTCGATTGCGCTCAAAATTTCACACGGAATATCTTAATTCATAAAATTAAGGTTCTTGTGAAAAAATAATTGAAATGGATAAAGCATGTAGGTGTTATAAGTCGAAGAAATTTTTGAAAATCGAAAAAATCATTTAAAATTTCGATTTTTATGAGAAAAAATTTTTCGATTGAGCTCAAAAACGTTTTCGAAGGTCTCCATAAAATTTCATGGCAATTGGAGTATTTGGGTTTAGCCGGAATCGTGTTAACCCAAAAAAACAAAAATACAAAAAAAAAGAAAAAAGAAAAAAAGAAAAAAAAAACATTCCCGGGTTTTTTTCTCCGTGTAGTGAAATGGAATCTTCGCTTCGCTCGCTACGCTCGCTATGCTCATCCAATAAAGACATTTACAAAATATTGCAGAATAAATATTTATGTGGTTGAAATATCATGGACAAAATAATACGGAATGGAACGCCATACATAGTGATGATAAATTTGACTAAAGGTGCGAACAATAATTGTGCTCGTGGACCATTATTATTGAACACGGTGGTGAAAAACCGCCTGCAATATTGAAGCTTTCATATTTAACTTATATGATATTTAGATATTAAATAAATCCATAAATTATTTCATTAGTATAATGAATTTAGTAATAGAATAAAGTCTGCTCAGCGCGGTAGCTTTGATATTATTGCGTGCTAGTAAATCAAATATAAGCCCGGGGATTGTATTTAATAAGTTGTCACTGTCGACCAACAAGTTTTACATGCGTTATTGTATTTACAAAGTTGTAACTGTCTGTCGCACAAGTTAGTAAATAGACCCTCTGAACAGGGTCACACGAAGTCAACTGATTCATAGATAATCTACAGATGGCATTTCTAGTATTTTGATTTAGCCTTCACATACACATCACTGTACTGGAGTTTACTCAACCCTTATTCGTCCATGCACATTAAAATAAATCCTATTTTCATTTCCGTATGAACGATGCAAGCGTTGCCTTTATAATACCCCATTTCCGCTCCAATAATGAACACTCTTTTTATCGACTTAGCAAAATTCTATCAACTTTTTATGGTTTGGTAATGCATTTCCATCAGCTTCTAAGTAATTTCCGTTTATCATTTTACGTTACAACTTGGAAATTGCAAGTTGCCAGTGACGTTTATACGTAAACGATCTATATACTTAGTGAACGTGTAAGATATTTTGATTATACCGTTTTATAGGAAAATAAGTTATGAGATGAAAAATAATCAATCGTTCAAATCGTTCTTTGATCTGGAATGTTTAAGTTTCTAGAAAATAAAAGTGCAGACAGTCCTTATTTAAAATTATCTTTCCAACATAACCTTACATTTATGAAGACTTGTTCAATGTCGTATATCCCATTCTTCATGTGAGCCATAATCAACTGAACTCACTATTTCTTTTAAGTCTGTCCCTTATTCGAAGACAAGAGTTCCTAGTTTTCTGTTTAAGTTATCTGAATTCATTAAACCTTAGGTTAGAATATCTCACGACTGCATGGAATATTAGCTTACGCAGTGTTGAAGTCACTTTCTCCAAGTAGGAATGTAGAACTGGTAATTATCTCTCCCCCTTTACCTTTCATTATAAGCATTAATTCTTGCCTGTGATCAAACAACTACGCCTATTTTTTTCATTAAACTCTTTAATAACTCTCTGGCCTCATTTGTCACTCTCTATTTCCAAGGTAACTCAAACGTTCACTGCATCGCTCGTGCCTCTAACACTTTTCACCGCTCTCATGTAGTCCGTTTCACATCATACATTCCTACACTACAACGTAATAAAATAATAATTGTAATCGCGTCCAAATTGTTCATTGATCTGTGTTTCCCGACTTAAATATGCCGGTCTCTAGTTAGTCATTGTTCGCTCGTCAATAATGTATGCGCCTGCAGGGTTGGTTTGGTCGGCTTTAAAATTTAATGTCCCCACTGAAAATCAGTTATGTGACTGAGTGGGTGGACTCTCAATACAAATTAATGTATTAACTTTATTTATTATTCTTAAATTTCCTATACTTTGAATTCTAAATAAAACTCAAGTAGATTATTATTTTGAACAATTTCACTGTCGAGATGACTGTAGTATAGCGATATATGTTTGTTTCTCTCGTTCTTTATTCATTTCATTTCATAACATTTTAATCCCACCATTGCATTTACAAACACTAGAAAATAATATATTTACAAAATCAAAGTACAGATCGTAACTATATAGACACCAGACAAAAAAATAGAATGGGAAACCCGTATAAGGAACAAAGCCATTGTAGGTATGCTGACAATTTTTTTTATGTGTATAGACAGTTGTACAAACGTTTTGCCTTAATTGTGACAGAATATTGAAAACTAAACAAAACATAAATCCATTGGAAAATATATTATGCATTTAGAATAAATGGATACTATAAGCCACACAGAAACGTCAACCACAAAAAATGAACACACAAAACATCACAAGTATAATTAAAATGTAACACAAATTGTCAATAACATTGACAAAGATAAAACAAAAGTTCTGATGATTCACGATTCTACTTCGTTTAAACAATATACTAAATTAACGAGTTGTCTTTTTAATTTCAATCGGGATACTATTAAATATGTTTGGTCCCAGGTAATATACATGTCGCTGCCCCAATGACTTTTTTAAAGATTAACTACTGAACTGTACACTGTCCAATAATGAGCTTCAAGTTTATGGAGTTGTACGGGGGGGGGGGGGAAGTTTAATTAATTTTACTCAACATAGAATGAATATTTCTTAATTTTATTAATCGGAAAACACTCCCGTAGGTGTAATTGATTTAATGGAAATCAATCCAGAAATAAAAAAATCCATCTCAGCTTGGTACCGAACCCCGGTCCCCCAGTTGCCGGTAGGTGCTTGAACCCTAGGCTACCGAGACGGTTAACTTCATACTATCTGGATTGTTGGTGTATTGTAGATCTAAATGGATTGGAATTAATTAATAGGGACGTTTTCCCTGTTCATGTAGACCCTATTTTAATGCACTTATTCCAGCATTCAACTTTGGCTTAGGAAAACCGTGTGAAAAGTTCAGTCAGGATTGGGAAAGCGAACTCTTGAATTTGACTTGTATCATGTGCTGTTCTCATCGATATTCGTTGACATTTTCGTCGGCCGTATAAACCAATCATGTCCCAGTACGTCAATGTTGGCTCCTCCTACAGTCGACACTGGACGCGCACATGTTTTTGGCACAGGTGGCATAGGCTCACACTTAGCGGATGTAAGGAAACGCTAACGAACTGTTACATTTGGCTTATTGTGAACGTCAAGAGTATTGCGACCGACGTAGAAGATGGGAACGCCCTTTCTTAAATAACGCGTGATCCCCTCTTCGCCGCCACTTCGGCATCCTTCATCACTCAATTCGCATTATACCCGTTTATCTTCATTGCGTAACATATTAGTTATGCATTCGCTTTTCTATACATATTTCGTGGTCACATAACAGTCTTTAACTTTATTGTCTTGTTTTACCCGTGTACCGTTACGCTGGTTGGGTCAAGTACTGCACTTCAGTGCATTCATGCTATCCTGTGAGCAATTGATGGTCTTGCAAGAGGGCCAAATGAGTAGGCCTTCTTGCCGAAATGCTAAGGACGGCTCCACCGATGCCCGTGCATCGTATAACATCGTAGTGTTAGTCACGCTCCGCAGTTTCGCGCACCTGCCGTAGAAGAGGGAAGCGCGCATGTATTCGGCGTCAGATTGCCACTGCATTGGCCTATATCGCTGGCCGTAGGTACATGCAGTTGCAATAGGAGTAGGCTACATGCTAGTAAGCTAGATACTAATCACTTGAGATTATGTATTTCATTTATTACATAAAATTGTGTGTCAGCCTACATAACTATATTCAACTATTAGTGTGGGAAGCAGTTAAACCCTTAACCTTAATCAGCTGGTTTTTTAAGTTAGGCCCTTCTTGCACAGGACCCAGCAATTGAACATCAGTGGAGATAGCAAGCATCCTTGTCTCACTCCTTTCTAGATTCAACATCTTACCTTATGTAAAATCTCTTCAAACTTTACCGCAGCAATATGATACTTGGTAATTTAATATATTACTCTTCTATCTTTGTAGTTCACTCCAATATTATTCAAAATGTCAAACCTCTTGAGCCAAACTCCGTTCTCAAAGGTTTACTCAAGGATAGACAAATGCCAAACGTACTCGACTTTGTAGTTTTCGTCTTGCCACAAGAAATGAGCACTCAAGACCTAGAATAGCTACCTTTGTGCTTGGCCTCTTCCTAAAAGCAAGTAGATCTTCTGACAAAGTATCCTTCTGCTCTTCGTTGCACTCGTCGCACAAGGTAAAGTTTTCAAAGCATGTAAAGTCAGACTGATAATATAAGAGTCGCCGATTTATCCACCTATATTTTTCGAGATGAGTATTAAAAGTGCTCATTTCATGCTCAAATGTTAATACAACCAATCCAGTCAACTGGGGTGATACTAGAATATTTATGACCTAAAGATCTGCATATTTATCGAGATTGAGACCCAAATGACGCAGTTGAACTGACATTAGCTTGTTCTGTACTTTGATTATTAATATGATCTTACTAACGGCTAATAAGTCCGAAAAACATAAACAAAACAAAAAACTCTACCAGATTCAATGGAATGATAATATATCCTCGAAGAGTCGAGCTGTACTGTACTTGTTCAAAAACACTTAAAATTTCCTTCAAAACACAAAAAAACTTGCCAGCGTCGCTAAATTGAAGGGGAAATGCTCCCTCCCACACCCCACACTCCTCCATACAATGATCGTTGACAAATTCTCAACTATATTTGTTAATTGATTATTTTGACAGCTTTCCCAGGAATATAGTCTTGAGTACGTCACTGGCTTCATCCACTGTTTAATATCGGAGATGGGATAATCTGAAAAATAAAATTATGTCAAGATAGAATTTTTGAGATCTGGATTATAAAGTTTTTCCAGTTCAACTTATTTATAAGGTAATCCCCCCTCGGCTCAAGATTTAATGGATCTAAATAAGAGTTGAAAGCAAACTCAATAATACCAATTTACATATAACAATGCAAAGTCGTAATGCAACGCAAACTCTTCAGAAATAGATGAAATTTTTATGAGAGGAGACTAACATTCTAAATTGAAATAGAGTTAGGATAATGCAAACAATGTCATATCATCTTAAGTCATTTTCTCAATAGTACATTTAACATCATTTTTTGCTCTCTAAGAATTAAATACTAATCATTAAGAAACATAGGGTAGTATAGTATCAATGGTTATATTAGGGAGCGAAGTTTGCTTATTTACACGACTTTTCTGTCCACTCGTCCGTCCGTCCGTGTCACGTCTCACTATAGAAGCCGAACATAAACTCGAATTCACAGGTGTGTTTTATTGGCATTACCCTTCAGCAAGGGTGATACAAAATGTTTTAAGGGAAACTAAGGGTTTGCCCCCCCCCCCCCCCTAAAAAGCAGGGATATTTATATACTCGGCACCATCACCAAAGGGAGTTGAAAACTAGAGCACACGTGGCTTAATAACGGTAAACATCGCTCACAGTGTTTTTGTTCGTTGCTCTGTAATTATTCGTAACGGAATATTTTCAATCAAATGCGTTATTTTATCTAGCCTTGCAACTTAAATCAATTTTGTATTTGAATATTTGAACTTTGAAGTTTGTGATACAAACGAAATACATTAACATATTACGTTTTTATGCTACCTTTATTGAAAGCTCTGTAAAATAAATATTCATTTCTAGTCTTAATCAACATGGAATATTAATTAACAAATTAATTAAGTCTAATTGTGCAACAAATTGATTTAAAACGCGTGCGGTATCACGAGCGAACTAAAGCGGCTTTAAGCAATTAATGTGAAAGAGATTCAATGAACGAATAATTTTATAAGTACTTGTATCTATAACGATATACCTTTAACATTAAAATATAGGTATACACACAGAATGCTAAATAAATCAAAAGAAAAGTTATCCAATCATCCGGGTTGATGGAATGATGTTTCAGATTTCCAAGAAAGAATTTATGGCAAAGATGATGGGTTATGTCATTCACAAAAAAAAAAACGGAAGACAATAACTATAATAAAGATTTAAGATGTAACAGTTAGTACCTTTAAGGAAATTTGTGTTCAGTTTTGTATCCTGCGATCGAGTTTATTATTAATTATGTAAAACAAACATTATAATAAATGAGTATGAAAATGAATTACACCTACGGGAGTGTTTTCCAATTAATGAAATTGAGTAATAATTAATGGTATAATAATCACAATGATAATTTACTACCCAACTCATAAGAGATGAAGAGTAGAGGGAAGAGATGAGTTGAGAAATGAGAAGACAATTCGTGCAGAACTTTCAACTTTCATGGCCATAACTTTACAAAACAGTTACAAATTATTAAGTAATTAAGCCGTAAAATGTACAGTAATACGTTGGTAATAAAAAGCTTTTAAGCCAATATAATTATAAAGAACTAAAAACCTGAAAAAATATTTCCCTACTAATCTTTTGGAACATAACAACATTACAAAGAATAGGCCCGAACAAAGATAATATATTTTAATATAATCCAAAAATTATAAACATACTCAAGTAAAAAAGCAAGGGGGTCGGTGGTCAAGTGATGAAGGTATTCTATTGAGTTGATTTGTTGAAAGTTTCTGGATTAAATTAAATATCAACTCCACCTACAAGAGTTTCCAAACGAAACAAATCGAGAGAAATAGATCACTGTCTTGCATTTAGCGGGTGATCAAAAGTGGCTTATGAATTAAATCGCTCATCTATGTATTTTTCGTAGATTCAAATTATATAAAACAGTAACAATATAAATACAAAGTTCGGGAAGTGTTTACCTGACCGATGGCGAGGTGTTGCGGATACGGCTGTGATGGTTGGACAAGGAACGGTATTAAATATTGTGTGTAGTATTCTGGGTGCACGTGGGAAGTGCATTCCGAACGCTGGCGATGTGATGCGGATACGGACAGTGATGGTTGGACAAGGAACGGTATTTAATACTTGTGTGTGTGTATTCTAGGTGCAACGGTGGGAAGTGCATTCCCGAACGCTGGCGATGTGATGCGGATACGGACTGTGATGGAGCGGACGATGAAGCCAACTGTACCGAGAAGAAACCAAGGACTTGTGGGGGGGATGAGTTCACTTGTAGCACGGGCAACTGTATTCTGGTACGTACCTTTTACTTACTTTATTTCATTCATATTGAAAGGAATGACTACCGTCCAAATTAAAACTATGTAAACTATTTTAGTAACATTCCACAAAACGATACGCGAAATCGACAAAGTGACATAAGTCCCATGTAATTTCATTAGTACTAAATTTTCTGCAAGAACAAAGAATAAATTTCATTAAAAAGTAACGACATTAAATTATGGCTTCGTGTGATATTAATTTCGTGCGTGTTTCCATTCTTTTCTTTTTTAATTTGCCTTTATTGAACAATTAGTTTGTACATTTACAATCGATCGTCCCGCAAAGCTGCTTATCTGCAGGTTCAAATCCCCTTTTATACACATGTACATTGTGAAACAAAAATTAATCCCTTTGAATCTAGTTCGTATGTAAATACACATTATCTTGTCTATTCAAGTACACATATTGTAATCCTATAAAAAACAAAATTAAACGGGACTTCTTCTTTTTAATATGGCAGCAACGTATAAATATTCCATAACATTAAAAACGAACTGAAAATAAAAAAACTCACTCTAAACAATGCAAAACGAAAAATAACAAAATTTTGCTATATTATTAGCAGTAGTTCTTCATCTCAAAATGTATAATATTGGTTCATAAACGTAACAGACTCGAAAAAAAGATTCAGATCACATAATTATGTTATAGTATTTTTGTATATTTATATTAATATTGGGAACTGTAATATGTGAGACGGAAAGGAGAACTGATCATAAGGGAGAAAATTTTCGAAATTCATGTTTAAACACATTTCTTGGGGGGTAAAAAATTCTTAACATTTTGGTGCAACATTTAAAAAATGGACAAAATTGGCAAAGTTCTCCACATTTTAGTAAAATTTAACGAAAAATTTAGTTAAAAATAAAAAACAAAAGTAAAAAATTTTTGATATTCCGTACAAATGGTCATAAAAGCGCATTTACAACATCAGTTGTCAAAATTTAAAACTATGTAGAGTAATTATGTAGTGTTCCTAGGTTACGTAGGCTATATAAAGTAATTTAGTGAAAATCAACTTTTTACACATTGTTGTCTGTTTTTGCCTGTAGCCTAGCAATTTAGTTTGTCACCCTTGTTTGTTCATATAATAAAATCCGGTATCGGAGGAGGAAATGCTCAGAGCTGTCTCTCTGTTCAGAAATCCTGGGTGTGCGACGGTGTACAAGATTGTTCCCGTGGCGAGGATGAGAACAACTGCGAGTCCACGTGCGAGGAGACACAGTATCGGTGCGGAGGCAACGTGGTCGGCAACGAGACACGTGGCCCTATCGTGTGCATCAACCGCAAGCACGTGTGCGACACCAAGAGGGACTGCCCCAGGGGAGATATAGCAAAATAGTTTGTTAACTTTTATTAAATATTTCTAAACGACATTACAAAACACACACACACAACACAACTACAGGATGGCAACAATGACTGCCCGAGGGGAGACGGTGAGACATTAGCAATAATAGTTTGTTAACTTTTATTAAATATTTCTAGCAACGACATTACAAAACACACACACAACAACAACAACAACAACAACAACAACAACAACAACAACAACAACAACACAACTACAGGATGGCAACAATGACTGCCGCAGGGGAGACGGCAAGACATTGGCAATACTCCGCGTTGTTGGATGAGCGTAATTGGTGCATTGAGCTGCCATGTGTTATGCGGATTTTCTGTTGTTCTGTGAAAAAATCATTATTAAGTTGAAGATTTTTTTTAAATTAAATTAAATTAAATAAAAAATAAACTTAAATTTTTAATTGTTTTAATTAAACGTAATTTTAAAAAAGGAAAAAATCGTTTTTTGAAATTTTCATAAGAAATAAATATTCGGTTGCACACAAATTTTACACGAATATATTAATTCATAAAATTAAGGTTCTGTGAAAAAATCATTACAATAGGATAAAGCATGAAAGGTGTTATAAGTCAAAGAATTGTTTTAAAAAGAAAAAAAAACGTAAAATTTCGATTTTCATGAGAAAAAGTTTTTCGATTGCGTTCAAATTTCACACGAAAACCTAAATTCATAAAATTAAGGTTCCGTGAAAAAATCATTAAAATCGGGTAAAGCATGTAGGTGTTATAAGCTGAAGAATTTTTTTTTAAATCGAAAAAAATCGTAAAATTGCGATTTTAATGAGAAAAAAAATTTCAATTGCGCTCAAAAACGTGGCTGTTCTTGGTTCAAAGATTTCGAAGGCCTCCATAAAATTTCACCGCAATTGGAGTATCAGTTTAGCCGGAATCGTGCTAACAGACACAATAATACAAACAGAAAAAAAACATTCCGGATTTTTTTCTCCAGTGTAGTGAATGGAATCTTCGCTTCGCTCGCTACGCTCATCCAAATAGTTGGTTAACTTTTACCACTGTGATTAAATATTTCTGGCAACGACATTACAAAACACACAACAACACAATACAAGATGGCAACTATGGGCTGTGGTAGTGGTACACCCACGACCAGGAGGAAATCAAGGCCTGGGTATATAGTGGATACATATAGACCCCTTGAATTACTTATGGTTGACAGTTTTCAAGTAGTTCTACCATCTATCAATAATAAACAGTACACATGGAAATACAAACCATCTTTAAATTAGCAACTGCATGCTTAATACATATGAGGTCTCCAGTGTGGTAAATTATGTACAACACGAGGTCGCTGGCGCGACCTCTTGCAGTGCCTTTCCGCGCCGGTACTTTCCGCCGCATGTTCCTATCTGGTAAAATACTTACTAATCCAAAGAAAGTGGAGTAATTAAACTTAATTTTTCTCAAATGAATTTCAACAAAATAATAATGAAAGAAAAAAACTGTACCATATGATGCAAGCTGATACGATTACCCAAAAAACATAATGTAAATTTATTTTATAACACGATTAATACATCCTTGGGTTAAGATTTTTCTCTGTAAACGGCCCCTTGCCGTTTACTGTAGGGCGCGATCAATTACAAAGGCATACATATTATAATGAACTTGGAACTTTAACCGACAATAAACGTTAACTTTTCAGTACGATAAAAAAAACTTTGTGAAAATCAAAATATTGAGAACACAAATAAAAGTAATTACATACAAAAAAACTGTAGAACAAACTCGAGTGTCTCTGCAGGCGTAGTCTCTTAGAAACAATATGGATTGTTGCGGCATAACACACGTCTCTGGTTATCGCGTGATTATTTAGTACTGTCATTATTTAGAAACGTGTTGAAAAGGCCACATCTAGCAAGTGCATAAAAATAAATTATAAGTTGTAGCTCTCTTTCTGGTAGTGAACGGTGCGAGCGTAGGCTATTCTTATGGAGTAAACACTCCGCCGTCAGCAAGTATACTCCTTAGCCCTTTCATTCCCGAATTAATTTTGTCTTAATTAGGTAGTTGTAATCATTCAATTAAAAATCCAATTTTTTTCTGAGAATTTTGGTATTTTTTAAATTTTTTATCTTGATTTTTAAGCAATTTTTTGTAATTTTTGGGAATTTTTGGATTTTGAATAAAATCTTTATTTCTGGGTCAAATTTAAATTTGAAGTGCATTTCTAAAACTAGATTTTTTTCTGAATTTTTTGCATATTTTAGATTTTGTGTATCTTAAATAACACCAAGACAGGAGAATAATTATTATTATTTTTCTGGGAAAAACCAAAAATTTTCTGTTTTTAGCCTTTTTCGCACCTGTGTATTTTCAATCTTCTCTCAAAAAGTCACTATTCGTCCCACTGAATTGGGAAAACAATCTTAATATTTTTTACTTGCCAAAGAAAAAAAATTGGGGTTAAACTGAAAAATCAAAAATTTACCCGCAATTTTTTTTAGAACTTTCTGTTGCCATATGGCAAAGCCTGGTTAGAAAGGGTTAGAGCGTTGCGAGAATCCGCCACCAGAGCTCATACAAAGAACTTGGAGCACACTATTATAATGAACTTAGAACTTACTAAGAACTTATACTACTTATATATTCAGTACTAACCAAAAAAATGACTGGTGAAAATAATTGTTTTTTTATACTCATATATGACATAATGAAAGTAACAACAAAAATTGCTAATTTGTATTGTGACTGTTAAATCACCAGGCTTAATATTATGTTAGTAGAAGTTATAAAACGGAATTTTTAGTAAATCTCCCCTGTAATTATTATTTAATTCGAGATATACATCTTATATACATTCGGTTTTTATAATCTATTTAAAACGCTTTGAGGTTTGAAAACATTATGTATACGCTTCGAAACTAGGTTTGGATCGGTTCAAGTAAAAAACATTCTTCTCGGGTTTGACTTCAAAACTGTTTTCAAAACCGTCATGTATACTCTGCCACCCAGATAAAAGTAGGCCTAACAATTAAATCCAGTTTTGAAAAAGTTTTGAGATCATTTTTAAACAAGTTCATCTTTAGTGAAAATGACTTTGTCTTCGGTTTGCCCTGGGTTTCTATTAGCGCACGAAACAGTAAAATAATAAAGTGTGCCTTCACAATTTTGCCAAATATCAACTTTATATGAAATTTAGGGCCTATAGCTAATCATTTATTCAATTCCAATGGTAAATCTCGCACAACGCACTATAGGGACATTATTATACTTCAAACTGAAAGGAGCCCGCAGCCTTGCAATCACTATATGAAACCAACTCCAAATTATATTTCTTCATAACTTGTGGCCGGTAACCCGTATCGAACTCGCAACCTCCAGCATGAAGGAGTCTATAAAATAAATAAATAAAATAAATTGTATTTAGTCTACCACTCTGTTATATAACTGATTTTCAGTGCTCTTATATTATTGTTATTTTCAGAACTCTATTGCGTTGCGTCACTGTTGCCGTGATAACAGACAGGGAACTCACTGTTAGTGTTGTGTAAGGAATTTTGTAAAGAACCGAGCCCACTAATGTGTCGCGAGGCGACATAAATAATCTCCGTCAATACGCGTTTCCAAGCAAAGATAGATGGCAGCACTAAAACGCAACATGTCGGACCGATCGGTGATAGAGGCGAGCTGCTTACGGCGGGCGCTGTATATTCCGTTAGGTTTCTTACATTTCTGATCATTTGCGAAAACATTGTTGATTATGTCATATCTTCCGCGTATTTTATAAGTAAAATTCGTAAGTTTTGGGGATCGGCTTTATTAAAAACGGGAATTAAATGGCGTTTTAAATTACAACAAATAATAGAGATTATTTGATAATATTAGCTCGAAAAGATCAAACCACACCGTTGAACTATTAAATACAGAAACAAGTGTATCAAATAATGTTGAATGATGAAGATCGATGATATTTTGCCAAGAAAATGTTGCCCACCATTACTTGATATCTAAAAATCAAAAGAGCTTCTAGCAAATTATAGCCCTTAGTTTGCTCGTTTCGTTTCAGAAAGTAGCTTTCAGCAAGTTCCGTTTGTAAAGTCAAATTTCAAGTTCATGTCCTTTCTAAACTGTACTTGACATTTCAAAGTTTATTTCGTATATTTATCAGGTAGAATATTCACATGAATGTCGATGTATTACAACATCCACGATTGGTTTTTAATGAATTCTGAACAAATAATGAATCACATTCCTAGTATGATACACAATTACTGAGAGCGCGTGTTCCTCTGTACTCATCGAGTTGCAATCCGGGAGTAATTGGTGAATGATTGAGTACTAGCCAATACGAAAGGCCAACATTTTCAAAATTAAATTGCTCGGAAAAATAATTAAAGTCGAAGTTCGTACAAGTGAGTTCATTTGTTATAAATTGCATCATATTACAAACGTTTTCTCGTGTGGGTAAGCGTTAATTCAAAAATGTTCTTTTCCGTATCACTATATCGGTTTTATCATGTTTCTTATGCAGGATAGCTAGAGTTTAAATCCAATTTCAGGCTGTGTCTTTCTATCTCAAATTGACTTTTCCATCACTATTTGCTATTAGGAATATGTAAATGGCGATTTTGCGTCGTAGCAACGAACGTCATAACAAATAAACCACCAATGAAAATAACAGAAATAATTATAAATGTTTGGGAACAAACAATTCTTCTTCATAAATTTTTGTCACTGCGTTATGTTCTACGTTTATATTTTATTTACATTGTCGTTTTATTACTCTAAAATAAAGAAAGAACTTGCATGAATTTTATTCCGAAAACATTAATTAAGTCACGCAATATAATAATTAGCTATGATAAATAATATCTCAAATTCATCGGGAAACACTCATGTAGGTGTTCCATAAAATCCGTAAATAAATTTCATGATCCAATGTGAGAGTTAACCTGCATGTACACTTCACACTCCAAATACTTAGACTTAGCATAAAATAGGTTTGGATTCTTAGCGCAAATTTGTTTCAACTTTAAATTAAATTGCATTATTATTTATTATTTATTTACGCCATGTTTCTTATGTAATTTCGGAAGAATATAATTATTTGGATCTGAGATCAACAGTACAATAATTACCTATATAATATATTTTAGCCTACATTCTACATGCATACAATCATATTACATACACATACACAAATGATAAAAAATAAATTATTTAACACATTGTGCGTGATTTTTTCGTAAGGTTTGTTATTTTATAATACAAAACAAAATATGCAATACAATATCAGCTGAAAAACTGTTATTAGGGGGCTTCATTCAATAGTATTAAGATTAAATTGGAACAAAAGTTGTTATTTGATTGGCTGGATACACATTTAATTTAAACGACATAAACAAAAATGAGTATTTTTCCAAACTACACAATATTATACAAAAACATAATGTTTTGTACACGTACGTTTTGTTTCACTCATAAGCTTGTGATATATCATAATCCATACAATGCCAATCAAATAAACGTAACGTCCGGAGTGATCATCACCTTGCTGTTTGACTTACGGCCATGACAGTGACAGCTAATTTCCGTTGAAATTACCGAGGTGAGCTTTAGTGACAGCTTGTCTTGCTAGAACACGCTGTCAGTGGCATTCCAGCCTGTCACTTCATATTCCGCATCATGCTGAAAAACAAACACACATTCATTCTCTCATCGGTCATGGTACAATGCTATACAATGTTCACCACTTCAAAACTATTGATCAAAACAGGACATTTAAACAATAAAATTTATTCAAATTTGAGGAATTTTTTTTATTTTGAACTTGAGATCACCAAATAATTTTTAACCTTTTTAATAACCCTTTATTTATCTACATAATGGGTTAAAGAAAATTGATCATCGAGCATTTGTAACCGTTTTAACTAAAATCGCAACTTCCTCGAGTATGGAGTAACAGAAAAATCAAATCAGTTGTTTTTATCATGTAGTTGTCTAATTTAAAAATGGATATTATCTAGAAATCAGAACCAATTTTAAAGTAGTTGTAAGAAACCCAGTTCTGTGTTGGTACGTATGTTCCGAGACATGCACATTGGTTTTGCCATATATTGATTTTCTAACAAATTCTATTAAACCTTCGACTATGTTATAGAATATCAGTAATAATTGATTGATATTGGGCTTTACATCTTATTTTTATGCTCTTGCGCTAACCGAAACGATTGTCTATGACGGTTGATAATTGAATGATGACGATCCTCGTATAAAGGAAATCGGAATGAACCCATCAATGGGGAGATATGTTCTGGACAGATCCAGCCACAGGCGCACGGTAGACCCACGCTGAGTGCAGAGGACGACCGGTGCACGCCCCTAGCTTCGGGGCTGATGCTACCCCTCTGACAGCCACAGCCTCGTCAAGGCTGCGAGGTGGACATAGTGATCCAATGTATAATAACTAGGAAGCTTCGCAAACGCTTTTTCAGGCGCGTTGTTGGATAAGCGTAATTGGTGCATTGAGCTGCCATGTGTTATGCGGATTTTCTGTTGTTCTGTGAAAAAATTATTACTAAGTCGAAGAATTTTTTTTAGTTAAATTAAATTAAATAAAAAATTAACCTTTTTTTTATTAATCGTAATTTTAAATAAAGAAAAATTCGTAAAATTGCGATTTTCATAAGAAATAATTATTCGAATGCGCTCAAATTTTACACGAATATATCAATTCACAAAATTAGGGTTCTGTGAAAAAATCATTACAATAGGATAAAGCATGTAGGTGTTATAAGTCAAAGAATTTTTTTTAAACGAAAAAAAAAGCGTAAAATTGCAATTTTCATACGAAATAATTTTTCGATTGCGCTCAAAAACGTGGCAGTTCTAAGTTCAGAGATTTCGAAGGTCTCCATAAAATTTCATTGCAATTGGAGTATCGGTTTAGCCGGAATCGTGTTAACAAACACACAATAATACAAACAGAAAAAAAGAAAAAAAAACATTCCGGATTTTTTTCTCCAGTGTAGTGAAATGGAATCTTCGCTTCGCTCATCCAATAACAAATACATTTTAAATCAAAATATGACGGAATATGAAAATGAAGGATATTCGGGTGACCAGACTCTTGATATTAGCAAGAGGAACGATAACGAACTCTTTTGTTCTAATTAAAGGCAATGACTTGCTGCTTCTTGCCTTGAAGGGACCAAGATTAATTTTTAGAAATCATTAAAACGGCCGAAGCAAGAATAGTAAGAAGCATAAGTCAAATTTAAATTTTTCATAATAATTATAGTAACAATTATTGTGCTTCATAATTTAATTCATACTTAACACATTTAAATTTTTTCATTAGATTTTTCATAATGAATTATAAACAAGTTCTGTTATTGTTTACATATAATATGTAGCCTACTATACATGTAAATTATTTTTTAATTGTTTTTCTGTTTTAAAAGTCAACCTTGATGAAAAGGCTGAACTCTGTTGAGTTATAAATAAAGTTATACTTCTATTAGTTTCAATTGAACCTGACAAAGAGTTTTAAAATATCGCAAATTTAATCCTTAAAACAATAATGAGATAATTTTCTGCTGGTTGAAGGAAGGAAATGTCTCCCGTTTTGTGGCATTTTAAAAATATTTTCGAAAAGTTTAAATAAAAACTAACAAATATAACACAATGTATTTCAGATGAGAAGAACTGTCCCCGCAAGAAAGAGTGCGAGTCCTATGCTAAGTGTCAACAGGCATGCGTGCAGATGCCTAACGGAACGGACGCATGCAGCTGCCACGGAGGGTTCGCCCTCAACCCAGACCAGTACACGTAAGTCAAGAGAATTATTGTTCCTCCAGAGAGAATCCAGACCGGCACCTCCACCAAACACTTGCAATACACACTTCACAAGTGTAGACTCATTCCGGCACCTCCACCATAGACCTTTTTGCAATTCATAATAATTGAAGGCTTTTGCAACTTAAAACCGTATTTGATTTTTACGCAAAAAATTGCTAATTTTTGTGAAAATGTTACCCACTGAAAGTCCTTTAAATTTTCAAACTGTCAGTCGGATTATTCTGACCAAGCATTGTAAAACAGCATAATTAGAAACGCAACTCAAATCGCGTTCCCAAGTTTGAAGGAAGTGCTTCTTTGTTTCAGGTGCCACGACGTGAACGAGTGTTTGTTCGAAACTGACCCGGTGTGCAGTCAGACGTGCAACAACACAGTCGGCTCGTTCACGTGCGGCTGTATGACCGGCTACGTGCTGCGCCCAGACGGACGGACATGCAAGGCGATGGGCGCCGCACCCACGCTGCTCTTTGCCAACAGGGTGGATATCAGACAAGTAAGTTGAAATAGCAATTTTATTTTCCAAATGCAAACCATTTTACTAAAATATAAATTTTGTTTTTCTAAATGCAAACCATCTTGCTGAAATATAAATTATATTATTCCATACAAACAATTTTGCTGAAATATCATTTTTATTATTCCAAATGCAAACCATTTTACTAAAATTTTATTTTATTTTCCCCAAATGCAAACCATTCAGTTCAGACTCTGATTTGGGAGGTACTGGGTTTAAATTCCTTCTAGACCGGCAATCCTGACTGAAGGTTTTTCCAAAATTGCCCTCAGTCGTTAATGCAAATGCAAGGAATTAATTCTACTCAGACAGCCCTGGGACATTCTTTCACAATCCTATCCAAAACAAACCTATAGCTCAACTAAAGAGGGGCATACATTGCACCCCATAACAGGTTTCTCTCGGTGAGTTTTGGCACATATATTGGATACAATTTATTATGTGCATAGACGGAAGTAGAAGTACAAAATTAATACATGTTCAGCCGGAAACATTACAAGCTGGGGCTAGTCTACTGGTCGGACGTGACTTATAAACCATGTTATGTCCTTGTAGGTGAGCATGAACAACGCAAAGTACATCCCACTTCTGAAAGGGCTGCACAACGCTATCGCCTTGGACTACCACTACAAGCTAGGGCTAGTCTACTGGTCGGACGTGTCTATGGACATAATCAGGCGAGCCAGCCTCAATGGTTCAGGGGCTGTAGGTAAGTACAAACAACAGAGACAAAAAATATGAATCATTTTCTCCTAAATAGTTTAGAAACATTAGGTTATACTACATTTTTTCACTTTCAGAATAAAATATATATGTTCAATTTGATCCGAATATCCAGTTTTACAATTAATTTAGACTCTGTGAATAAATAATTAAATTTATACAAGGTAAATATAATAAGTGCCATGTTTTATAGTAAGCAATCTTGCAAAAACTATCAGTGGATTTGCCTGAAAGAGTGAAAGTTGTTTATCACTTGTGGCGTTTAATCAAGATTCTATGAAGCTTTCCTATTATTTTTGTACATTAATTTTGGAGAATCTCTATATTTAAGTTTAATCTGTGTTACACTAATTTAAACTAGAAAGTTAAGGGGAGTGTTCCCAGGTATTTCTTGTGTAATATGTGTTTGTGTAATATAGTATTTGATTGTTTTAAAAAAAATCTCCCTGTGCACCCAAGCTACCAGTTTCTTTATGAATACAAACCAGTGGGGGTGTCCAAAGATATCGACATAACGTATTTCGATACAATATATCGATATTCGGGTGTCGACATCTAAACTGAAAAATGTGCTATATGCAAATCAATCCAGAGACCGTGGTTCGATACCCCGCTGAGGTGGATTTTTAATTTCTTTAATTAATTAAGTTAAAGAAGAAAAATATGTTCGTTTTTATTTGGTATTTGGGCATGTCCTTAAAATGTGAGTGTAAAAATGAATTATAATTTATACATTACACACATAGTTGATTTATTGATAGTACATAACTTATTTGAATTAATATAATATAAATATCTGCCTATTTTAACTCTTTTGTCTGCACATTCAAACCAAAATTTAACTAGGTATGAATAAAAAAACTGTTTTTACACATCATTTGTGCAATTTAAAATTGTTTCAATAATATTTAGATTCAGATTCAGATTAATGTAGTAAACCACACGTACTGTCCACAGCATAAACGTTAGGCCTACTTCTGCAGTCCTCAACAATAAGGAATTACATCTCTGTGTTCCAGACATAATAAAGTGGGGCCTGGAGAGTCCTGGAGGAGTGGCCATAGACTGGATCCACGACATAATGTTCTGGACAGACTCGGGAACCAGGCGGGTCGAGGTGGGGACTCTGAACGGAGGATATCGGTCAATCATCGCTTCGAGTGATCTGGACAAACCTCGAGCCATAGCTGTGCACCCCGGGGAAGCCCTGGTCTTCTGGACTGATTGGGGTGAGTGACAGCTCTTTTACCTAGCAGCCATCTTTATTATCAATTTGATGGAAAAGCCATTGGAATTATAGTTTAAGTTTATATTGTTTGTTTAATCAACAAAATCTTGTCTAATAGATTTTTTTATTTACCCCCTACATTCAAAAGCAGATGACTCCTAAATGAATGTATATTCAATGAGTCATAGAAAAAATTAAATAAATAATATCATGAGATATTGTAGGCTTTCACGACCCGTAGATGACTTATGTATGATCACTGGGCTGTTTGCGTTTCGCCACCCATGTTGGTAGCAAAACGTCGAGCAGTGCCTCATTATCGACACGACGAAACAGCCCAGCGATCATACATAAGTCAAATAATAACATATTTTTAAAATAAAATAATCCACTTAGATCTAGAATGCACCAACAACAAGTGTTTACTACAAGTGTTTACGTCACAGACTCGAAGGTCAAGTCAAGAGGGAGTCCCGAGTTCAATTCTCTTCTCGGTCAAGTTAGATTGTGTGGTATCTGGATTTGATCAAATTTGTCATTTCAGTCTACAACCGTTTCTCGACAAACCAAATCTAGAAATAATTTACAATACAATAGAATTGGAAATTATTAACACAGATGTAGAAGAATTTCAATTTATAAATAGAACAATGTTTAAATGGAATTCATTACCTGAGGCTAAACCCAAAGTTTGAGGTAGCACTATGGAGAAAGATGGGCTAATAGGCCTACATTTTAAAAGTTCTTCAAACAAATTGTAAATTTGTACTAATATGAAACTGTACTTAAGTACTTACTTTGGAAATTTTGTATGTTTATATACAAAGTACAAAAACTCTTATACAAAACCGTTGTATACCTGTAGGCTTAAGTAAATAAATAAATGTAAATGAATAATGTTGGGTTTCCAGGCCCAAACCCAAAGATTGAACGTGCGGAGATGGACGGTAGCAACCGACGAGCTGTCATCACAGAGTCTCTCTTCTGGCCTAATGGCTTATGTATCGACTACACAACTAGTCGGATATACTGGGCCGACGCTAAACATCACGTGATCGAGTCTTCTAAGTTCGATGGGACAGACAGGAAGAAGGTGAGTCGACTGAGATTAACGAAAGATCGACTGTATCATACAAATCAACAGGATTAGTTACTTAGTTAGTGTTGTTTTAGGCCACTCAATAGTAGTTATCAATGTTGTCATATTTAAAGTGATGCTTAATTAAGTGAAACTGCTTTACATTGTGCAAGAAATTTAAAACATTATCAAGTGTTTAGGAATATTCCGATAAAATTTCTTTAAGTGTAGATTTTAATTTAAACTTTTTCCTTTTATTATCGTACTTTGTACAGGATAATAAAACACGTTTAACATTTAAAACTATGCCACACACATCACATAAGGGAGGGTCTTCACCTCTTAGAAGATATCCAAGGGTGAGATATGTGTGACCGATTCTCAGACGTGTTGGAACAACGATACGGGAGTAGGCCTACACATAAGAGGAAGCGAAGCTACTTAATGAAATTATCGTCGAAGAAGAATACAAAAAATAAATAATTTGACTAGCGCGTTATCGTTAAAAAAAGCAGACACCTTTTCGATTATCTATCATTTTAATTTCATCGTCTCCCCATAAAGTTTTTACATCTGACAATAGCAATTACGGTGCCTAATTGTACAACATCTAAATGTATTACAAAGCCTAATACACTTCATGCGAATTCATTGGCATCACTTCATAGAAAATGCTACCCATTACTTTGAAATAGGAACAAAACCGTGTTTGTAGAACCTTGTTGTTGCTATGGTTCGGCCATGATTCATGATGTCACACTAATACTGTGATGCTCGTTGTTAATACCGGTACAACACACCCACCAATGCCTGCTGTTGTCTCCCCACCAGGTGATAAGCAAGGGTCTTCCCCATCCCTTCGCGCTGACCCTCTTCGAAGACGCCATCTATTGGACAGACTGGCACACCAAGAGCATCTCAACCGCTAACAAGCTGACAGGCACCGGGTTCAAGACCATTCACTCGGGACTTCACTTCCCCATGGACATTCACAGGTAAGACCAGTCATAGAAAAGTTGCTTAAAACAAGGAACTTCAAAGAGTTAAAAGTTACATAGCCAAAAAATTATTAAGCTATGTTACGTTGTTCCTTTAAAAAATAGGAACTTAGTACATTAAAGTTCCTTTCAAAGTTACCTACCTACCCATCCATAAAAATTCTTAAAATTATCAAAAGAAATAAGTTCAAATTGGGTACCTGTCCATTCTCGGGAGAACAGGAAGTCGAAAACACCCGGCCCATTTCAAAATTGTAAAGTTCAGAGATGTAACATTAAAATTTTTAGATACTCCTCAACTCAGAGCGATTACAAAAGCGTTAGGAACTTTTCTGAGAACGTTAAATTAGTATTAAGTTCCCCAAAATGCACTTCCATATTTCAAAGTTGGATTTAAAAAACACGGTTTGATAAATTGCCAACAGTGGACAACAAACAGAGACTGCTGTAAGCAATTATCATTTAAAATAATACAATAGCCATAACAAATAAAAACTGCAGGTACAAGTCACTACAATACTATACAGGAAATAATTTTTGGTATGTTTATAAAAGGGGGGAGGAGACTGATGAAGATTATAACATAACCTAAACTTACAGTTGAGAATAATATAAGAGAATTATAGCTTGGTAATGACAAAATCTTACAAATAAGGTTCATTTGTAAGAAATTTTTAAGGGTGGAGACTAGTGATGACATCGGGTAGTAAATATTGGAGTCGACTCCGGAGCCTTGGGAATCGGGTAGGAGTCGACTCCCCGATCCGCAATTAATTTTTTTTTTTTTTATGCAAAAGTTATTTTTAGCCCACTACTCTAGTTTAATAAATAATAAATAAATTGTATGAGTCTACCCACTCAGTTATATAACTGATTTTCAGTGGGGTTGCACAACGCTGTCCGACCATTCCCCCCCCCCCGCCATCCTCCACCCGCTACGTATCACTAGCTTGCTTGTCTCTTGGCCCGGCCAAAACTCTCGCTGATTCGTTATGTTTACGTTTTGAGATAAGATAACGACGAACGAGACAAGTGCAATCTCGTTCAATTTATCATTAAAAAAAAAAAAAAAATTGAAAATGGAGTTGACTCCAACAGGAGTCGGGTAGGAGTCGGGTACCCGAGTACCCGATGTCATCCCTAGTGGAGACTCAATTGACTAATTCAACCAATAATAGCAATTCAAATAATAACAATGGTGATAGTAATTTTACATTTAGACCCACCCGTATAAAATATTTTATGTTTACCATAAAGTTAATAATCAGGGTTTCATTTGTGGTGTTGGGGAACTTTCGTTAAAACAATCTCCCTAATTCCACACTTCATAAATCAGGAACCTTGTTCGTCAAGGCACCGTTTCATTTGATCCCATAACAATGCGGAATTAGTATTGCAATGTGGGCTTGATTGTGTGTTCAGCTACCATCAACAGAGGCAACCCGACTTCCGGAACCGATGCGGTACTAACCGCGGAGGCTGCTCCCACATGTGCTTGCCAAACAGGCGCACTTATCAGTGCGTGTGTCCCATCGGATTGAAACTACTCGCGGACAAGTAAGAAACACTGCTATGTCTATTGCATGCAGGTGGGAAAACAAACTTACGTTGTTTGTTTTTACATACAGAAAATACAATTGGTATTTTTCTCTACTTAAAGTCCTAAGTATCTACATTCTACATTGTGACATAGTTCCTTTATTTACCATCCCATAAAATTAAATTAACATATAGTAGTGCTTGTTGGTTAACCAATAGATGAGCTTCATAAGATAACAATTAAGAATTTACCTTTTGCATTATTATTAGTATAGTGAAGGGAGAAAGGAAAAGGGGATCTAAATCTAATTTGTTGTCTCGACTTTGTAGGACTTTTAAACATACTACTTATATTTGAATACAATATATTTTTAATGTAGAGAACTGTTGAGTCGTTACCGAGTATAAATAAACGAGAATACAATTTTTTTTCACCCTCCACAGGAGAAATTGTGCAACCACTCCGGACAAACTCCTGCTGTTTGCCCGGAAGAAGGACCTTAGGATAAGGCAGCTGGACAAAGGCCCAGACAGCTCGGTTGATATGGTTGTACCAGTAAACAACATCCACTCCGCAGTGGCGTTAGCCTGGGACAGCGACACGGACTCGATCTTCTGGACGGATGTGGAGTCCGATACCATCAGCCAAGCACATCTCAATGGCTCAAACGAAACCATTATCATCAATTCCAACTTGGGTAGGTAGTGGAAACGTGCACTTAGGTCATCTTCTGTGGAGAACTGCAAAACAAAAATAAATAAATGCTAAATAAAGTCTGTTTAAATACTTACCTAATATATTGAAGTACTAATAATGAATTACTACCAAAAACATTTGAATATCTATCATTAATTAGTATTAGCAGATTAATAAGTATTTATAATAATAGCATAAAATAAGCATATCATTTTAGTTTCATGACACTAGGTTATTTTATTTTATTAAAGTTAGCATAAACAAAAAATTGTGTTCAAAATTTGCATGACATTTACATAATTTTCCTCTCAACATCATTGTTTTAACTGATAACTACAATATATAAGGCCTAGTACACTATAATATATTTAGTAAACATAATTAAAAATCAATAATTTGTCTGCAAAATAACTAAAACAAACAATAATTATTTGTTGTTAAATAGTATAATATAGCTTTAATTAGAAAATTCCATGGACACAAGATCTAGGTATAAAGAAGTAGGTCGAACACTATTTTCTATATTTGACAATTATAGTATAAACAAAAATGTACAAAACTCTGTAAAGTTTTCTTTGTTTCCAGAATCCCCTGCGGGTCTGGCGTTAGATTGGGTGACAAAGAAGCTGTACTGGACAGATGCCGGTACGAGTCGCATCGAGGTATCAAACCTGGATGGGAGCATGCGAGGGCTGCTCGTGTGGGAAGGTCTAGACAAGCCGAGAGACATCGTAGTCGATCCAATCGGTAAGTTGCTTCAATCTATTGATATTTATTAGTAATCAGTCAAGCACTCTAGTGCAAGGATAAATTAAAGTGGGAAAGTTTGAGAGACAGGGTTTTACAATCGTATCTCTCGCGTAGTAGTGACCAAAGGTCAACACAGTTTCCAGCAGATTGCTAGTGGGACAACTGGGATGCAGCTCTAAGACGCCTCTTCCTCTTCTCTCCCGAGATCCAGGCCATTTGTAACAAAATAAGAATAACATTAAAAATACACTAACAAAAAGAGCGATATACGACTGACAACAGATGATAAGATGCACGTCGAGACTAGGGTTCAATATTGTGTTACAGGAAAGTTCATGTATTGGAGCGACTGGGGAACGGAGGCAAAGATCGAACGTGCAGGGATGGATGGCTCGCAACGAGCTCCGATAGTAACGAACAATCTCACTTGGCCCAATGGATTGGCCATCGATCACGAGCGAGGTCGTCTGTACTGGACAGACGGAGGCACGAAAGCCATCGAATTTGCCTCACTGGATGGCACAGGGCGGACACTGCTCATTGGTAAGTCCTTCGGATCGACGGATTTAACTATTATTGTACAGTAGTTTAGTTTTGAACGATCTTTTGGTTGTTCGGTAGGGTCGATGATGCTCAACATTTTGCCACCCATGTGGCTTCTTCAATACTGATAGGACTGACAACTCATCAATTATTGACGTATTATTGGTCACAAATGACACATCACATAGGCCTAAAGTTTAAATTGGATACCTATCAAGAATAGAGGATCAACATAATATATACTCATGTCATCATTTACTTGCCAACACTTAAGGTCTTGGAATTTGATAGTTACTTTCGGTACTAAACCAAGACATTTCTGCAGTACTATAACACAAGCTAGTTTATAATTAATATAACAAAGATGACAACACAAATCAAGTCTAGTTCACTATTTTCTAAAATACTTCCATTATTTTGCCACATACCATATGTGTACCGTTTGTTATTGTACCAAACTCAACATACCAATTCAAAAACAATTTGTAGGTCTTTGCCAGTCAAAACTACCCAGTAGTCCATCCAATAAGATGCTTGAGTATTCAATGTGGACTCAAATTCAGAACCAGTTATTTGACTACACAAAACTTCTTCAAAATAAACATGCATGGGAAAAAAACTAACAAGAACAGATTATTGAATCAGATCATATATTTTGTTCACAAAATATAACCAGGGTACATACATGGATTGTATTACCAAAGATATGGTATTAGTATTACCCTTGACCTCTAGGCCAGAACTTAAAGCTAAATTTGCAGAACTATTTCCTGCCCATAGATGCAAGTTAAACATGGTATATGGTTATGAATAAAGAAACAAATACTGGGATACAAATTGAGAAAATCAGATCAATCATTGATTGGTCCCCATTTTTGGTTGAGGATTTACCTTGGCTATTACTAGGTATTGTCAATTTGGTTCAATTGGTCCTAGTGCCAGGGCCAGGGCCCTAACCGTGTAGGCCATCGCATACGGCATGAATGATTAGTGATTAATACACATCTTAAAGTGTACAATGAGAGTAAAGTCTCTTTTGCCCAGACACGTGCAACGTAAGTACGATTATCTGGCGTACACCATGCATAGCTGACGTCACATAGACCAATTAATGGCAAGAACAATATGTCAAGACACGACATCAGTCAAGGCAAAAGTTTTGCAACCACATTTGCAGTAAGATTTTAGTAAAATGTAACATATAATAGTAAATAGTAATACAATATTAAATATATACCAACTTCAAGTATAACTGACATAAACAACAAGTTAAATTACCTTAAAACAATTTGTTAAAGGACATTTACACAAGCTTCCAACAATATAATAGTACTAATGATATTGATAATGATATGTAATAAAGTATCAAGACTAAAAATAGATAGAATAAATGCACCAAATGGGACCACTACTTTTCAGCAATTGTTGATTGCAAGGTAAAAAATTACAGTACAAAGTAACAAACAAATTGGGAAATTACTGTAAATTGGAATCATGGCTATTTCAACATTTTAGAACTTATGTTGCTTTAATTGTCAAGAATTCTCAACGTGTATAGCAGTGTATTTGAGGTGTGCATGTGCATACTAATTTCAAATTTGAGACAAAAAGTTAGAAAGCCTACTGTAAATAAAATAGACACAAAATATCAAAGAATTCTGACAAAAAATTAGTAATGAAAACTAATTTACTACAGGAAGTGTGAGAATACTTCAATACCATAAACCAGATATTAAGAACTGTATAATGAGGATAATTAAGAATTCTTGACAAAGAAACTAACAGAGTGTCAGATATTTAAAAAATATACATACAGTGGCAATTCGTCAGGGAGTAATATATCTCTAAAAATTTAAAATGTATTTAATAACTATGGCTGGTTAAGTACTGGCACCAGTATTCAAAGTTATTTTACCATTTACTTGTAAGTATACTAAATACCTTGATTGGCGCCCATACCATGGATGTGATCTAGTTGAAAAACCTTTGGTTATCACTAGGGCAATGAAGCTACAAATGGAAAATCACACCATAGCAACTCTTGAATCTGAGAGATATAATTAAATTGCATTTGGCAGAGAGAGCGAGAGAGAAACATTGGTTGTGTAGTTGAGTTAGAGACGAGAGGTTGCGGGTGAGGGAAATCTCATGTTCGGACGGACAAGGACATCAGAATGTTCTACTGCTGGTGATGACACAAAGCAATTTCAAGTTACTGTAGTACCTACTGTAGTACCAAGCCGTACCGGCTTGTACAAACACATTTGGGTACACAGATTCCACAAACTTTACTAGGCCTATATTTCCCATCTACCTTCATCCATGAATTTCTCTTCGTAACTAGTTTGATTCCTGAAGCTAAACAATAGGCTACTGACATTTCAAATAGCGGTTAGGTTGCTTCGTTTCCATGTAAAGACACAATGATATCGCTAATTTTACAACTAATGTTAATCAAATCAAGTTACAACTATTTCTTTATTGTATACGTAGTATAGTACCAGTATATGGGAAAATAACAATGTAGCCTACAGAACACATACAGGCAATGAGAAAACAAATCAAAATGTATTTTGCAAATATAGAATGACAATAGCTATTCTATTGCTAATTCTATTGCAAAATATTTTTTTGGAATCAAATATCTGAAAATGTAGTTTTCTTGTACATGTTCTTTCTACAAGTAGGTACGTTATATAATGGTAAAATAAACATAATGGATAAAAATTAAAAAAGTTATGATTATTGATTATCATACAATAAAACATGATATTTGTTTTTGATCCACAGGTACAGATCTGTTGCATCCATTTGGCCTAGCTGTGTTTGAAGACAAAATATACTGGTCGGATTGGGATACGCTTAGCATCCATGTGGCAGACAAACACAAAGGCACTAACCGAACTATTCTAAGGTAACAAATATTATAATTCATACAGAATGTAAATAATATCACATCACACATCACCACCACATGGCAAATTGGTACCTTACATTAGTACCTCTTTAGTAGTTCTAGTTAAAAGGTTGTAAGTTTTAGTAGTTAGTGAGTTTTGTCACAAAATCACAGAACCTTCCCTTTTACAACTTAAAAAGTTAAAATGGTACTAATGTAAGTTTTTACAAAGAACAAACATAAAGTACATTTTATTAGCCAGGATTGCCATTCTCAATACCTTTCAAGTAGGACTCTGCCTACATATACTATACACGTTTGTAGTATAGGTCTTCATGTAAATAAGAGCATCGATACAGGAAATTTTGAAGGGGCTTTTCCCCCAAACATTAATGTTTGCAAACAACAAGATTCTATTAGGATTCTTACCAAACAAACAACTAGTTTAAATAAGAGGAAAAAGAAAGTTAATTTAAATCTTCAACATTTAAATCAACTCTCTATCAGGGTTAATCAAAGAAGATAATGTCCAACTGACTTAGTAGGGTTGCAAACCGTAAACCTAGAATAGCAGTCCTAGAATAGTGACATGAAATAAACTTGGCCTGTCTGAAAATAAGGTTAAGTTAGTTGATAGTCGAATATTTGATTCAGTTCTTGATGATCATTTCCTCATTGATTTATTATTTAAGCCAACTGCTTCACACAAGAAAACTGCAGCTATCCCCACTCAAAATCATTTATAGTGAAGTATATGAAGGCTATTTGGTAGATATCCGTCTGACGGGTGCACTGTTGTTAAAAGGTCACGGTGTATTAGGGTAATGTAGTGGTGCAAACTATTGAACGTGTAGTAACAATGGCCTGTGATAAATGCTGCATCACCCTTCATGAGTTAAGTGTACTAGTGACTGATAGATAAATGAATTATTTATAAAATCTACTGGAATGATTAAGAAAAGAAGGCGTTGACTTGTTTAAATTACATAGAACGGATACACTTGTTCTTAATTGAAGATGCAACAATATACTAAACTGGCTACTGTTAACAAAATCTGCCCAGCAGACTGATCACCATACAAAAAGAGCGAGATGATTTCAGAATTACCAGCACTATCGTTCCTATATTGATGGTCAAAACAATAGGATATTAATACTCTATTTCCCAATCTGTGTGCAATAGTAGCCAACATTGTAAAATTACCATATTGATTATACACAATTTATAATCCTTTCAAAGTCAATGAATAGAGGTAAGAATGTTGCATACCTTTGTTAAGCACGCACCTAGTATTCTGGGGTAATGAAGAGATGCAAATACTGTACTGCCAATTAAATTCTAAGTTAACTGTAGTAATAAGTACAGGCCTTCAGTGCAGCCTGAATCAGAACACGAACAGTAACAGATCAACTCAAATGTAGTCCCATTAATGTAAGACATTATCCTGATTACTAAAAACTTGAAGACTAAACAATTATTGGTCTGCAATCATATGGATAACAATATCATTAAAAAAATGTAATAACATTACTAAAACTATAGCATTGTTCAATTATCAACCATAATTCGTAATACAAGCTTGGCATATTATCTTGTTCTCATGTCCAATGGCAATCCTAGTTATAGGCCTAGACTTAAAAATATAGGCAATTAGTTAACAATGACCAAAGCGCTATAAATTTTGATTTTCTTACTCAGTGATAAGGTAACCCTTATTAACATTGTGCATAACATCTATAAATCATGAATTTCTTAACAGGCCTACTAACAGTAGTATTGATTAATGGAATGTACTAACATTAACTTCCCAAGAACAATAGATATGCCTATATCCCACACTGTGCCAACAAACTTTAGGATGATACAAAGATTGTACATACAAAATATGAAGTATGTACAGTACTTCATAAAAATAACTAGATAAATACATTAAAATATCACTTACATTTACACTTCCATGCATGTAAATATATATAGAGTATAGTATATATCGAGTACACAAATAAAAATGAGGTGCCCATCGACAATCATGTACATAAATGCCTACATAAATTCTTATTTCATATGCCTACAAAGTTTCTAAAATTGGAGCAATATCAATTTATAATAAAACAATCAATTTAAGCCTGCGAGGTGTTGTTATCGTTTCATCTCAAACTGCACTACGCTCATTGTGTGTAATACATAGAGGTAGTGAAAAATGGTGATAACGAAATTCGCGAATTTTTTAAATGTCCTTTCTATTGCCTACAATGTAATATTGTCGACGAATTACATCATTTAGTGATGGAAAAAAACACATTTTGAAAACGCGAATTTCGCGAAATTTCGTGTATAGCGCGAAATAACGAACAAAATTACATCAAAACTGGTCAAAACGCGAATTAAATCGCGAAATTGGACCTTTTAGCGTGCAAAATGTAAAGTGATGTGGAGGTGCCGGTCCAGTTTTGGTGGAGGCGCCGGTCCAGACCGAATATTACGCGCGCGGTAGGCGGGGTACCATGACGTCACGGGCTTCACGGAAATATACCTCCAAAATAACGGCGCGTATCACGGCTTCCGCGAAAATAGTATACCAAAATAACAGTGCATACAATTTTACTTTAGTGATTTTTTTATTTTTAGTAACGTTTTTGACAATTTTTTTGAAATCGCGAAAAACGCGAAATTTGGGTTTTTAAAACGAAATTTGGGTTTTTATATCACCATTTCTCATTACCTCTAGTAATACAACATCATTTTGTTGGCTGAAAACTGAACACCTCACGATGGATTGAGTTGTATGACTCGCCATCAAAGTCGTCAAAATCAACAGACTAAAAGCTGAAAGCCCAGGAATGTGGAATGTTATTATACATAATGAGTCAAGAGAGCATACGTATTCGTTCATTCCCTTTGCATTCTGAAGTTACATTATCTTGAGATCGGCATAGCCTAGTTTGTATGTAAGATATTTTTCAGTACACAAAACTAGATCGCATTCCATTCGTTAAGGCGAATTCACAACCTTGCTGTGGATTCTTACACGTAAGCTTCTCGTATGTTATGTGAAAGCTTGGATTCACACACCAAACTGATTTCAAAAGTAGTCAATCGAGAAAACCAGTGTTATCAGGCTACATGACCACTCAAACTGTTAAAAAATGATTGATGTAGTAAAAAAATTAGATCCCTACGCGTCTGTGTGTAATGAGCATGTGGCAGTCGTATAGAGTCATAATTGTTAAGACAAATTAGCTAGACAGGTCCTCAGTGCAAAGTCATCACAGGTAACAGAGAACAAGACAAATTCTACGAGACTTTGTAATGCACTCGATGGGACAGTCATATCACAATAAAAAATGTTCTTTGGTTTACTCGGAGGACCTCGGTCTAATACTGTTTTATCGATACTCTATAAATGGTGTAAAAGTTACGACAACGCAGACATAAAATTTTTGGCTTCGTTGTATACATAGGCATTTTATATTGATGGGCAACCTTACAAAACAAAAATCAACTTTCACTTCACAATTTGTAACAAGACTTGGATACTTGTTAGATTATGCGTTTTTAATTGTCGCATTTCTTATAAAAACTTCAGTCTTCCGGGTGGATGGCATTGTTATACTGGCCTCAATGTACCGGTTGTCTTCAGATCTGGCATCTCCGGCCTGATGGATGTGACGGTGTTCCACCACGGACGTCAGCAGGCTACGTCCGCGTGCCGCACGCACAACGGCGGTTGCTCGCATCTGTGTCTGCTGGCCCCGCATCCGCCGGGACACACGTGCGCTTGCCCCATCGGCATCAAGCTGCACGTACGTACACCTGGAACACACAATAAGTCTATGTGGGTAGCTATAGATGCGGCAACGAGGCTGCTGGATCGAATAACAAATATTAGGACCTTCGTTACCTTCGAGCGGAATGAGACGAGTTCAGCTAAGATAGCAGAAAAACTCTTGTGATACAGGATAATAGACTCAGTCATGGACACCGACTGTAAGTTCAAGGGAGTTTGAATCATTGAAACACAATTTGGAATTTAAATTTGCTAAATCATCAAAAAAATCAAGTAGGTAATAACTTTCAAAAGTAAACTATTTAAATTAAAACAAAAAAATGACAAAAGGCAGCTTAAGATAATAAAGATGCCTACTATTCATCCAAACCCAATCCAATAGCAGAAAGTACAATACGTCAGGATTGCCAGTTGGGATCGAATACTATGCACGACAGAGAAGAGTAAAAATAAGCAACAAAATTAGGTTCACAACTTTAACAAATGTAGTACACTGTAGTACTAGAGTCAAAGTAGGTATATTATTGTATTTAGATGGCTAAAAAAGGTGAATATACCAAAGGAATGTAGTTCAATTGCAAACCAAAAGAAAATCTGTATGGTAAATCAACTTGGTTGAAACTTAAAAGCCATAAAAATGTTCAACTAACAAAACAATGGATACAAAATGTTAAATGAAATTAACTGTTACATGAATATGGTAATTACACTGCAATGTTATTTTGTTATATTACAGGACGATGGTAAAACATGTGCAAACGGTCCAACAAACTCCCTTATCTTCGCTCATCGTGTAGACATCCGCCAGATATCGTTTGACATGCCCTACGTGGTAGATGTCGTTCTGCCTCTACCTCCTCTCAAGAACGCCATTGCTGTTGACGTGGACAGGGCCACAGGTAACACCAGTCTACTATCATCAACACTGAGTCAATTATAGAAACACTTAACACAAGGTTATGCATGAAATGCTGTGCTTTTCAAGTACTGTTTACTGGAAATGTATTTCAGTTAATTCGCACACCTGTGGACATATGTAAGTCAAGGGTTGGACAAAAATCATTTTTAGGCCTATCCTAACATCATTTCTACACTACTTAGATAATTATTTTGGTCTCAATGCAGTCATCTATGAATCATTCTGCTAGATTCATAAATTGTTTAAACAACAAAACAAGTTAACAAGTCAAATTGAATAACAAGATGTGCGCAAAAAATTGTTAAGAGCAGAGAAGGTTAAGCACACACACTTTGTTTAATATAGTCTCTGGGGGTACAAATATTATTTTATACTTTATTGATGCTGGTGCCACACACATCGACTTTAAGGAATGTATTTCTCTACTTTATTTTTTCATGCTTGAATACAACTTGAAAACGAACATCGTAGTAAAATATTTTCAACAGACATAGTAGCTACAAGTAGTAGCCGAGAAACCCGAATCTGTTTCTTGTACCGGTATTCGGTTCTTCTTTCGGTTCAGTTTAATTTTATACAAATGCGTAGTTCCACGTGCTTTTATTTAATGTGGTAAATTTCCATGGAGTCAGTAATCTTTGCATTAATTTTGTTAATTCATTTTCTACACATATATAACATCATTCAGTTAAAAATATGCCAACACATTTACGTTATTTTGGCATTAGAATGATACAGATTACTTAGGTAAATTATATTCAGGTAGGGATGGGAAAAAGCCTTTAATTTCCTAAATGTTTAACCCCTTGAAATTTTTGTGTATATACGTTTTTAAGCCATATTTAAAAAAAAAATCTTAGGTATGCGGAAACCTAGGTTTTGCAACAAAAATTGTAAGTTTGTACTTATGACCGGCCGACGAATAATTAACAACGGTTTTATTCTCACACTCGCATTTAATACCTGGCACTTCCACTATGTGCAACAGACAAGATGCCTTCTAATACAGCCTAGGACCCGGGACATCCACCAAAATTAAGCGCTTTTGTTAGCCTGTATTTGTAAAGGCTTCAAAAGTGATAACAAAATAACATTTCATTTATTTAAAAAAAAAGAGAAAATTTTACCATCATGTTTACACGTTTTCATAAAACTTTAAACGTTTAAACTCGACATGCCCGTTTAAACATTTAATTAAACGACTCATCCCTACATTCAGGTATATAGCTGATTGAGCAAAGATGACAATTTTATACTATTCTAGAGCAAGGGAATGCAGCCCACCCGCCCGCAGGGTTAGGGAGATCCAGTAACAGCTGGTGACAGTTCCGACAACATTATCACAGCTACCTATTCTTATGCACAGGTGAAATCTATTGGACGGACACTTCGGAAGATATTATACAAAAGGCAACGCTGGACGGAAAGCATATACAGAACATCATTCAGGACGGAATGGAAACAGCTGATGGTCTAGTTGTGGATTCTACTGGCAGAAAGGTATGTGCACAATTAAGATTAACCTTGTTATATCCCCACCACTTTTACACAGAACTGTATAAATGGCAATGACCCCAGTAACTTTAATTGGGTTATTCATAACTAGAAATGAATGGTTAATTAATTGTATTTCACCATTATGTTTATAAGGAACAGCCAAGTACTAAACCCAAGAAAGGAAATAGGCTGTGTGCGGTTAGTCATTTGCCTATTACCGGTTTAACTTAACTAAAAACTAACAAAAAACTAACATTTAAAAACTAACATTTAAAGAAAAAACTTTTTTAAAAAAATTCATAAAAACTTTTCGACAAAAACATACTCATATAACAAGACCAATCAAGCGACCAAGCAAAGTCCACCACGTTTAAGTAAGAGGAACAATGAGCAACCACGATGGCTATTGCATTCACGTAGAAAAGCACAACAATGTAAAAGGATTGTCTAGAACAGTAGGGGTACTAGAGAAACCAAGAAGCATTTCCCCCCAAAGTATGACACAAAAGTTTCCCGGGACTGAATTTGGTGATTTACAACAATACTTTTATCTTGTAGATATACTGGACGGATGCCGGGCGCAACAGCATAGAGGTAGCCGAATTGGATGGTCGTCATCGGAAGGTACTGGTGTGGTCGGACCTAGGGTCGCCACGAGCCATCACGCTACACTACCATCTCGGGCTGATGTACTGGTCTAGCTGGGGCAAGGAGCCTCGCATCGAACAAGCAGACATGGACGGACAGAACAGGTAGGCCTAAATGCTCAGCGATTAGAAAAACAAGAAGTATAAGTTTGTCAATGTTGATATGATGATACATTTTGCTGCTTAATGTCTCAAATAATGCACTAAGGCTATCAGTGGCGTAGCAACATTTCCTGCCCCCCCCCCCCCGCGACTTGCGCGGAATAGCTGGGGTCTGGGGCAAAGCCCCAGCCGCCGGAGGCATTTACACCGTAGGTGAAAAATTTTTGGGCCCTACATTATGTTTGATGGCCTAAAACGCGATTTCGATGACATCCCTAATACATTTATTTACTAAAACCATTATGTTATATTAATAATATCAACACCAATAATGATAAATGAAAACACCCCAGAAAATACACATTTTTAAACTTGCATACATTTACGTACACACACCAATCAACAAATCTAACGACAAAAACAACAGTGGATGGATTACTTGCATCACTTTTAAATAATAATATAAAAATAATCACTTACCTACTTATGATAAAACTGACTATGTTGATTAAAATGGGTGTGAAGTCATAGGATCACTTGAAGTGTGAATGATATGTCAATGAACTAATAATTGCATGCCATCATCGAAACATCCCTCTGTCAGACAACAGAAGGGTTGTCATGATTTATTAGTGTAATGGACCGCATTATATACTGTGTGAAATGAGATTTCTCTGAAAAGGCATTTTGTAAATATCCCCGTTCAAAAGAATCTGGAATTGGAATCTTACTAATACGACCCAGTTCTTTATAAAATTTAAAAAAAAGATTGACAGAACTGACAGTAGTCATGTCACAGATGATTGGCCATGTTCAACTCGGGTGATTTGACAAAATTGTGCAAATTGTTTAGAGGTGTGCATTTTTTAAGTTAATATGTGTAAAATTGGTTATCACGGTTCATTCTTCTCTTTTGTCAACTTGAACTAATGCGTATATATATTTTTTTTTACAAAAGATGTAATTTTGGGGGTAAGTTCTGCGAGAGATTTTTTACTTCAAAATTCATTTCGAAAGATGAAGGGGCCCTCTGTAGCCTGACAGGGGGCCCCTGTCAGGCCAGGGCCCCCCCGCAGTCGCGGGGGCTGCGGGCGGTAGCTACGCCACTGAAGGCTATTCGTTACGATGAGTGGCGATAGGTAACGGTAAGAAATAATTACAAAAAATCCATGCCTCATATGGGATTCAAACCCACATCCTCGTCAAATGATACACTTTCGACCACCGTCCTAACCGTATGTGCCACCGCGGGCGGTTTGATAAATAAGCCTATATAACAAGCGCAGAGCTAAAAAAATCATCCGAATTATCAAATATGCAATTATAAATTAAACTAATAATCTGTGGACTTATACAGTCGGGCACTTGCTGGTCTTCGCTGTATAGAACATAGGAAAGAGGTTAACATCCGTCATAAAAGATGATTTAATAGAGTAAAGCCTTGCTTGTGTTCCTAGAGAAAATTAAGTAATGTAGAAAAGTGTGAACATTCAAATTTGTGATACCTCTTAAAGGTTTTAAATAATCAACATTAAATGACTAGACATAGGATTGTTCAGGAAATCTGTGAAATTCTAAACAAAAAAAGTAACCAGATGTTTTATATCACATCAGATTGATTCCAATCTATAATACAAGTTTTATACTGTACTGGGAAAGAAACAAATCATAATTGCTAATAAAATATGATTAAGCATGCAAAGGAGAGAACTATTTCCTTGCAGGCAGGCTGCACAAGCCAAAACTTTGATCCACTAAACATCATGTCCAATATGCTCACTTCTCAAAGAATCAAGCATATTGCATTAATGCCGCAAAGTATTAAAACAATCAAAATTTGCAGGATTGTTTTGATATCTGAAAACCTTGGGTGTCCGAATGGCCTGGCAATCGACCGGCCCGCCAGCCGTCTGTATTGGAACGACGGGGAACGCAAGATCATCGAGAGTTGTTCCCTCAATGGCCAGGATCGTAGGGTGGTGCTCTCCCAAGTGCCCCACCCTTACGGCCTCGTCATAGTAGGATCGCACATGTACTGGACCGACTGGTCAACCGAAGCCCTCCATCGGGCGGACAAGATCAACGGCTCGGACAATATCATCGTAAGGGGTCACTTGGAGAAACTAATGGACGTCAGATCTATCCAGGTAAATGCACGTTTCGCCCAATAGGAATAATACAGCTTATGTTTTTGAAATTATTATCCACTGCCAATTGAAATTATTTCACTTTCAGTTATGCATGTGGCAAAACTTTATTTGATAAAAAACATGGTTTTGTCTGTGTGTATTCTCTCCCCACCAAATGCAGGCGGAAAACATCTTCGAGAACGCGTGTGTCCACCGAAACGGAGGCTGTTCGCACCTGTGCCTCCGCAACCCGCTTGGCTACTCGTGCGCATGTCCCACCGGAATCAAGATCAACGATGATAACAGGACTTGTAACGCCTTGCCCTCGACCTATCTCTTGCTGGCGACGAGGAACACGCTTGCTAGGCTGTCGCTGGATACACCGGAGATGTGGGATGTTACTCTACCCATCCCCGACGTGCATAACGCGATTGCTGTTGACTTTCATTGGAACAAGCAACGCATTTACTACACCGACGTACATCTCGATGTTATTAGGTAAACACAATGCATTTCGTAACTATTGACGCAAGATGAATGCATTCCTTTTCTTTAGGCCCCGACATACCATGAAACAGTGAGTTCCGTGAAAGATGAGAATGAAAACCAACTAAAAAACCCTATATGCCCAAAGATGCGGAATTCCGACTCCCGTCCCTTGAATCATAATGTATATCTAACATGGGCAGAGCGTAATCCTCTACAACAGCCCTTAAACAAGCTTAATGTTAATCTTGTGAAGGCAGTTAAGAGCAGTAAAAATAAATATTGTACCTTAAGAAATTTAATTACAGCACTTAAACATACAGTAGCAAGAAAACTACTAAATGGTAGTACTTGTTTTCAAGACAGTTCGCTTCCACACAATAAAACCATGTAAATATATTATATTAAATATAGTACATCGTTCTTATGCTAACTTCAAATAAATTTGAAATGTGACATCAGATACTTTTATTTGATGGCAGCTAATTGTTTGTTTCCTATGTCAAACTTTACGATCCCTGCTTACACTTGCACAACCGAGTCGTATGGTCACTAACGCATAGAGTTGTCTGTTTAGAAGTGTGGACATGAACAACATCACCAGTACGAAAGCGATTATCTCCACTAACCTAACAACACCGGACGGGCTGGCTGTGGATTGGATCGCAGATAACCTCTACTGGACAGACGCAGGGCGCAAGGTTCTCGAGGTTGCAAAGATCGATGGGACTTCTCGGAAGATTATTATACGTGATTATTTAGACGAACCGAGAGCTCTGGCAATCTTTCCCAAGCGAGGGTGAGCAGAACAACATTATTGAAACTAGTTTGCATATATACGACTCAATGAAAAAAATTTCGGCCTTAGTGAAACTTTTTAAAAAATAAATAAATAATAAATTAATAAATTCCACTTATTCACAAAATTCTGGTCAAATATGTCATCAAACTTCTCCCTCAAGTTAATTTTTTTGTTTATTTTTCCAAACTTAGAAACGTTCTCCTTTATTATAACAATCCAAAGAAGTAAGGTAAAAAAATTGGAAAGTTTCAGCAAAGAGTGTTTCCTTTCTGGTAAAAGATTTACAATTTGTGAAAAATGTTCAATAAAATGGGAGGAAACCATCACTATTCTAAAAGGAGATATTATACTAAAGGCCACATTTATCAATCAAGCTTTGGTATTCCACATCTTTGGAATCTTGAGAATTAAATACAAAGAATGATGCAAAGTATTGTACACAGGCAAGACAACTGAAGAATTGAACTTTGTGAAAAAGTTGGACAATTTTGAAACATTAAAACTAAATTTACAAAGTGATCTTAAAACAAAAACACAACAAACCCAAACAAACTACTTTCAATGGACCCAGCATGTCACTTGATGTATTTGAAATCTTGTTAAGTCAAGTAGAAATGCTTCATAGTTTGTGAAGGGATACATAAAAATGTTGGATTGTGTTTTACATATTGTACAACCTTTGAAAGAGAGGATGGACTTCAAACTTCAAATTGTTACGTTAAACCCTCTCCCTTGTATAGCGCACAATGCACGGCAACACATTACTTTACTACGCTTTAGTACACTATGCAAGGTAGAGAGTTAAGTAATGCCATTTAAAAAAGACGGTCCCTACATTTTTTGGAATATGTTTATTATTATGCATACGAGTGTTTAAAAACATGTAACGTTTGTTTAGATATCTCTACTGGACTAACTGGGGAACCCTTCCGAAGATAGAACGTTCCTACCTAGACGGTACATCGCGCCGGGTGATAGTAGGTACGGAACTTGGTTTTCCAAATGGATTAGCCCTGGACTTCGAGGCAAAGCGTCTGTACTGGGCGGATGCGCTGAAGGATCTGATTGAAACGTCAGACTTGAGTGGTAAAGGGCGTGTAAAGCTTGTGGTCGACAAACATCCCTTTGGATTAACTCAAGTAAGTCACATTGGTTATCTTGGTACATCTTGCCTTTTGTATTTATTTATTTTCATAATTTCTTTAACTGCAATCTGTGGCCAAGGCAGTTTCTGATTCTCAAACAATATTATAACCGCATTGATATGAAACATTTATAATCATTACTGTCCGATATGGTAACACTAGGATCTTAAAACAGTTATTGAAAATATGGAAGATTACAAAAAGTGTCAAAATCATTGATAACAAATAACAATAGCCTAAATAACTTTATAAGGTGCATCAAAAACTATTTTATGGCAAAAATTACGATGACATTTCCCTTTCTAGTTAATGTTGAAAAAGAACTCTGTTGAAAGAAGCACTGTTCAATTCCATCATCCTTCACCTTATTATAAATCATTATTCAATATATAATTATTATTCCCGACAAAGATTAAAATGTTATGTTATTAATTACTATTGTCATGTTAATTCATTCAGTTTGGGGACTACATCTATTGGACGGACTGGTACAAGAAGTGCGTGGAGCGAGCGGATAAGACAACGGGGCACAACCACGTCACGATACGGACAGACTTGGACGGAGTAATGGAGATCCGAACGGTTGCCGAGGAACGGCAGACCGGCTGGAGCCCATGTGCCGTCGACAACGGAGGCTGTACACATCTGTGTCTGTTTCGACCCAAGAGTTATGTCTGCGCTTGCCCTGATGAGCCTGATGGTACTCCTTGCTCCACAGGTATGTTGATTGCACTTGCACCGGTTAGTTAACGACAATGCTTGCTCAATGGGTACGCCCTAGTTAAAAACTTTTCAGAATAAATTCTAAACCGAACCTTGCCAGCAGGAATTGATTCGGATTAGATTTTTATACCCTTCAATATATATTTAATATTCTTATTTGCACTTTGAAATGGGAAACATTTTTTTTATGCTAACATAAGTTAGGCATACATAATTGTTTACTTCATATGTTCAAAACTTCTTGCTAAGACTTTATTGTAAAGATAAAACACCGTTATTAGAAATACGATCTGAACACGACAGACGTAAGGATATTAACGCAACGATCTTCTGTTTCAGAACCAAGTGAGGTGGTTCCTATTAGGCCAAGTGACGAAGAGTACGAAGATGACGATGACTATGTCGTCAATCCGATTGATCGGGGAATGAATCTCAATCCTGACTTGATGGATAGTCCACCAAATGAGATAGGTTCTTACATGGTTATTATACTCATGCTAGTGCTGAGTATAATCATAGTTGGTGAGTATGTAGTTTTACTTTTTTAGTTGTATTGTTTACAGAATCACATTTTAAAAAATATTAACGATTCTAGAACTTACTCGGATTTTTCCAACAAGTCCTAGCCCCAAATGTTAGAAATGTAATTTAAGTTAAACGTTAAATAATGATAGTTTACCAAAATAATGATTATGGAATTAAATAAAATGAGCCTTAGAGCGTGTTCTAGAAAATACATTCTTTATGGAAGTGAATATAGTTATATATATGAAAAAAAATTAAGTTTACATAAAAACACGTCCAATAAAATGCAGACGATTTGAAAAGTTGAGTCATGAAATGTGTGCAGAACACAAAACTTTGTAGTTGAACACAGAGATTAGTTGGTTAAAAATTCCAAGAGGTAAAATCCTGAACCAAGTACTAGAACTAAAAGCTGAACTATCTTTATTCTTTGAAACAGAGAAACCAGAGTTCTCAAACGTACTTAAAAATACGGTGTGGTGTGCTGAGTTGTCATATCTCGCCGATATTTTTAATAAGCTCAATGCCTTGAACACAAGTATGTAGGGCCAAAACAAAAATTTGATATCAGCAACTGACAAAATGAATAGTTCTTCCAAAAACTAGTGTTGCAAACATTGGCAAGAAAGAAAGCCGATATGCCAATTTTTCCAGCTGCAACGAATGCCGCAAGTAGGCCTAAGTTGGAAAACAAAACCTAAAGATCAGTTCAAGAAATATAATTCAACTCCTTGACCTGTCTTCAGGAGGGTTTGAAGAGATACTTTTTTCTATTAGCTAATTAAATATTATTTCGTTGAAATGTGGGTAGGCCTACACCCACGTAGGTGTGTCGAGTACAGGAACGTACTCAGTCACGTGTGTCACAGCGGGAAAAAGATTGAGAACCGCTGTACTAAAGCGACATTCCATTTACTGCTCATTCATGCTACCCTCTAAAAGAATTAAATTTTGGTGATAGCACTAAGCCAGTATGTTGATAAATAAGTACAGAAAGCATGAAACTGAAATGTCTAGATTCTGAAAGATACACTGGACCTTTGTAAAAAAGGATAAAGTTGCCTTGACAAAGTATTTTGCTTTACATTATCTAGTTCAGCAATTGAATTAAAACCAATATTATCTACTATACCAATGTGTTTGTGGGTTTAGGTACGGTAGCGTTGGTAGTAGTGATGACGATGCATCGAAGGAAGCGCCAAAAGAAGTATTTGTACGCAACACGAATGAGTGTCCTGACCTTCTCCAATCCCAACTACAATGCGTCTACTTCTGACGTGGGCGCTAATGGGGCTCCCACCGATAAGAGACCTTTCTTGTGGAAACGACTCAAGTATGATAAAGCCCAGGTAAGTTGTCCTATACTCATCGTGTGGACTAATTTCATGTAATTAATTTATTAATGCACAATATATTTGCTTTTATGGCAGAAAGTCCAAATTGATTTTACTATTAATGCAGTCCAGCAGGTTATACTTCAGTGTCGAATGCTGGTTAACTATTATTCGTATGCCGATGGGGTCAATTTGGTTTGTTTGGATTTACTAAAGACACCCACTGAAAAATGAAAATGTATTTCTCTACGTTGCAGGACCGAGTGTACAACGTGAGCAACGAGCGAGCTACGAGCTCCAGCCCCGAGGTGGTCTCTCTGATCCCGGCCACGGCCAACGCATCAACCAACCCCTCAACCCCCGGCGACTCTCGCACCCCGGAGCGAGTCGTCACTCCCCCTCCCACTCCGCCCGAACTAGATTCGGTCAGTCTTAAGGCTGGATGAACGGTAACCAGAAGACAACTGCAGCATAGGTTAGCCATATACCTAAATGTTTGTATCATTGTATTACAGTGTGTATAACTTGATGGAAGGCAATGATTGTAACAAATGGGATTTTTAGAAACGCAGAAATGGCGTTTTTAAGACCTGGCTATGCACGAGAATCACGAAATGCAGGCCTAGATTATTGTTGAAAACTATTTTTAAAGTTGTTGAAGAAGTATTATTTATTTAAGTATAACACAAAATTTCTTAAATCAATTGGAACATAACTGATTAATATTTTTGGAAGTCATTTTGAAAACTAAATAATTTTGGTTTCATTCCACTAATTGTCGAATTATTTCCAATGATCCTACAAAGCTTTTAGTGCTATAGCCAATTTAAGACATTCACAAAATTACCAAAAAACAAAATTACAGGTAAACAATCATTTGGAATATTAGTATATTTTCACAAAAAAATCATTTGGAAGATAAGGCATACAACCCTTTGGTATTGCTTGTCGCACATACCGTGTTAAGGAATCTCCAAGGTTAATGCCCAGGAACATGAAATTTGTAAATTGTTACAGCAATTAAAAACATTGAGAGGTTCAATGAAGCTTATATCTTACGTAAAAATGTTATTTTAGAATTGAATTTTTGTTGGTAACTTAAAGAGTATATATATCAAAATGAGTTATGAAGCCAAAGTAATGAATTCTGGCTGTATGTTTTGAAAACGAAAAGGGGCCTAAGAGCACTGTTGTGGAAGGCTTACACTAATTCACAGCAAGTAAAGAAGAAGAAGAAAGGGAAGACGAAAACGTATTGTTTTGATCCAAACTAGATGTAGTAGTAATAGATGTAGAACTCATTGAATGTTTTATGCACTCATTCAGATCTTAGTATTACAAAGCCCAATTTACAGCAAATATAATGAACGGAATATGTATGATAATATGTAAACATATTAAGCCAGAATGAAGTTCAATTGATTATTTAAGACATATAAAATGTTGTGAAATTTTTAACTATTGCAGAATTCTCGGTATATGTTGACATAATACAAGCTTAGTGTGATTACATTTATTATATACAAATATTATTACAAAATGTGCAGCATGCTACATGGCAATATAATTCTAAAGTATATGTAGGCGTGTATTCAACTACGCCTCATTGCATTATAGTAAGTATTTCTTTACAGAGTTTATGCAAATATGTGTAGGTGAACAAATAATTGAATTATATTATAGTACAAGTATTTGTTTAAAATAATTCAGGTAGGGCCTATTCAGGTATTCTTTTACTACCATATTTACTCGGAGAATGAACACGTTTCCCGAAATTTCAACGAAACAAAGAATCCCTCAAGTAATCGGATAATGTTAGCTTTACAGTTTACAGTACATGAGTTCCTTCATGGTCTGTTTCAGTCACAAACAAATCATCACAGAATAGAAAGTCTCCGTCAGCTGAGCAAGGGAAAGGGGGCAACGGAATTGATAAAATCGTAATGCACAACTGCAATATACATACATATTACAAAGGATTTCTGTCACAACGTTGATTTTGCATTTAAAAGTTATCATCCTTTAAAATTAAAATCGATAAGTTATCACCGAAATGACATCATGGATCGACATAATTCGACGGAAATTCATTGAAACCATTTCATTATATAAGAACACGTAGAGAAAGGATAGCCAGTAATATCGGTAGCAATCAAAGTGATTCCGACCCTAGTATGATCACCGCTAAACATGCGATATAATCGAAAGTGCCCAATATGAGCACAGGAGGAAAGACAAGAGGTACAATTTGAGGCTGGGCACAAAACATAGCTAGGGACAATGACCAGATCTACCCTAGACTTAAAAATGCATTGCTATGAAAATTAATCTCTCAACTCAAAAGTACAAATACTAATTACACTACGTCCATTAGCTGTGCTCAAACAAACATAGCAAATAGGTGTAGGGTAGGTCAAGGACTAGTGTAGAGTAAATAAAGTAGATGGCAAAATATGGAATGAAACTGTTTGTTTATGCCCATGAAAGGCCTAAGCAAGTAAGCCTTGAGGCCAGTTGAACTGCCTAAAATGTTTGCATTTAAACAAGAAACATTCATTTCAACCTTATGCATAAAATGAGCAGATACAAATAACAATATTACTCTTACTAACGGGAAATGGAGGGAAACAATTATGCGTCAGTGTTTGTTTTCTAGGGTAAATATGGTATTCAAAAGTCCAAGCAAAAATGCACTTATCTCAGTACTGAATACGTGGCATTTTGCAAATTCAGTGTTCCTGTTAGGGTGGTGATTATTTCTAATATAAACAGTAATTAATTAAAAAGTTAATCAAATGTTTCAGCAACATATCTACAACTAATAGGCCTAGTGTGAAACTCTTAATATTATTACTTTTGGTGCAATACCCTAAATGTCAGTATTAATAATTGTATAAATGTGATAAAAACTAAAAGTTAAAAAAACTCATTAGGTTAGTGGGTGATCGGAATCGTACAGTCAGTGGCCGGATTGCCTCGTCTCTCCACTGCTTGTGTGATCCATTAACTAAATCAAACATTGCTCATTGTTTGACAACGAGCCAATAACTATGCCCTGCTACAACATTACTATTCCTCTTATGTGCCAAATTTGGTTAAAAATGGTAAATAAGAATTTTTCCAGAAAACTGACCGTGTTCTTCTAGACCTATGTACACTTATGGTTTTACTATGATTTATTATGCTCTTACTCAAAACACGACATTGCTAATACATACTAAGTAATAGTAATGGACTATTAAGAGCAAGTTCATACCTTAAACATAAATTCTAAAAATCTCAACTTCCTACGTATACCGGTTGTACTCAACTCACGTTCGCCGGTGAATCACAAGTAAAACAAACCTACACTGGTGGAATCTCAATTGCGGTAGTAATCTTCGAGAGCTATTCTAAGGGAATGTGTGAAAGTAATGAGACTGAAACGATTAAGAATTTAAGAGTTTAAAAAAAGATAAATGAGAATGTAAGTATTTTGGTATACCCTGCAATTTACCTAATTAAATGTAAATAATTATACAACATTAAATGTCTCGGGGTAGAAAAAGTAATTGAAAATCTTTTGAAAGAAACCAGTCAACAACTTCTTCCAATAGAAAACTCCCTTACGTTTGTGATATGTAGTCGGACAATTGCAATACTAAGGTAGAATTGTGTTGTTTGCATATAGCTACCATACTCGTAATTAAAACAGCATATGTACACAAGGTTGAACCCAAGCAGTCTCAAGGTCAATAGCACCTCGACCAACACCAAAGTGCAAAGCGTTGTGAAGGTATCGATCAAGGCTATGCACCCATTGTAACTATATATTCTAAAGAAACATGTACATATAATTTTTTATATTGCTAGCTCATTTAAAGACGAGTAAGTTGTCCTGGTGTCTTTCTTCAGTATTTCTGTCACAAATTCTATCGACGTACGTATAGTTTATGTGCAATATATAAATATCTATCATTCTTCCTCAACATGGAAAAGTAGCCATGCAGACAATGTAGCTCAAATCTCAATATTTAAATATAGCAATTACTGCTCACAAGGGCCAGTTGCAAGACCGGTGGAACGTGCAAGGAACGTTTCGATATTAAGATTCATAATATTAAGATCTTATTCCATTGATTTGATAAAGAGAGTGATCTGGTGATTGTAATATGTTATTATTTATTTGTATTTCTAGTTACCTAACATGTAACAATGTAAAACTTAGATGTGAAAACTCAATATAAAATATAAATGCAGATGCCAAAATTATGAATCTTCATTTTCATAATGAAAAAAACTATAAAAAAACAACAAATTAACAAATATGTATTTTAAATGTTCATTAAAAATAATCTCCTAAAAGCTTATTGCAAATTTTCCCAAGCCCAATCCAACGTCCTATCTATGTTATGCAGCACAGTGTACACACACTGTAAGTTGCAATCTTTTTACTACTTTTCCTTTCCTATGTGAATTAGCATGTTGAAATATAAAGTATTAATTTTATTAAATTAAATAGGCCTACAAACCAGAAACTACAAAATCTGACCAAACCAGGGTCTCCTACTTGCTAGGCCAGCCCACAAAACCAGAGGGATTCTAATTTTGATTGCTGGATCGTATTTCTCATCTGAACAAATCAATACACAAAACATTCCATTTACCTTTAGCTGTAGTATTAGCACAGAAGATAGTGGTATTAGTTAGGCAGCAACTTTGGGTTTCAAAATTAAATGTAGAATGGCATCATTGGACCTGAGAATATCTGGCATCAATGACACCGACTGGTAAGATCGCTCAAGGGAATGCATTACCACTGATTCATTCATGTATTGAGTATTGGGATATGGTAAAAGAAGGTAATTCATTGAACAACAAAAGAGATAATTCACTAATGATAATCAACAATAATTTGTCCAATTGAATTGACATGGGTGAAATTTTTACAATACAGCCTAGTATCGGGTCATAATAATATCAAAATCAATATCGACCAAGATATAAGAAAATTTTTTGACTACGAAAATGTAAGGGTGTGCGACTAGGCTCTATTTCTTCAGCTTTTATGTTTAAGCTGGACGTCAAGCTGAGCTTGATTTGAGGCTTGATTTATTTGAGCCGAGTCTTAAAAATCGTGAAAAGCACGTTGTTTCGTTCATAGCACTCATTTCATCAACATGCATTCTTAAACATGTGCAATCAATATCATTAAACATCTTGTCAACAACTAAAGATTGGATTGGATATTGCTTAACATCTCATAATTATGCAACTTGGCTAATCGAGACGAAGGAAGGGACGTAAGGGGTGATGCGGGGGGACAAGGGGTGGACAGGCCTGTTCTGGTCAGAACCAGCCACAAGCGTATGAGGAGGGCAGGGGTTCCCCCACGTCGTGGTCATCTCCGTCTGTGTCATTATCCGTCCGTGTTGTCATTGTCGTCGCCGTCGGGGAGGTAGTAAAAGGGAAGGGGAAAGTTCCCCGATGACGACCCAGAGCTCGCCATTAGTTTCGGAGAGAAGAACTCCCCTAATCACGAGCCAAACCACGAGAAGGTTGCGAGTTGGAAAGTGTTTCACAGAAATTTGCCGGAAGAATGCAGCAGTGCAGTGAGAAGTAGATATATGATGATTTCTGTTGCTTTAAGTCTCATATTAATGCACTAAGGCTATTCAAGACGATGAGTGGGGACAGATGACGAAGAAGTACGATTAGAAAAAAAAAATGCCTAATGCGGGAATCAAACCCACGTCCTCGTACAGCCACACGCTTCGGACCAGTGCCCTAATTGTATGTGCCACTGCGAACGGCTATGTGAGCAGTAGAACACGGGACAATAGCAATCTAATAATAGCCCAGACTGTCCAAGTGAAAGGAAGAGATAAGATGCCCATCACTTCATTTAATTGATCTGAGATTATTTGTTATAAATATCCCAAACGTAAAAATGTGAATGTCACAAAACACAATACATCAGGGCTGCAGTTGATTCCGACTACGATGTTCGACTAAGAAATTCGTAAAATTCATTTTCGATAAACTTCGTTACTGTCAAACAGGAATACCTTTGGCCTAGTTTCATAAAGAGTTTAACAACTCTGAAATAACATGTGAGATGCATATGTCACTGCACTAATTATGCTAAAATCTAGACTACAAACGCACAACATGACGGATGGTGAGTGGACTTCGCTCGTCTCTTCAACTTTTCACCGTTCGTCAACACGTTGCCTGACTTGCACTCACCCATCGAACGCGTCAAGTGCAAGTGTCTTTGCCTTGTTATGTGACTCAGGAGTACACATGGTGAGAGCAAAAGAAAGAGAAGCAGCCTGTGAGCGGAGTCCAGCGAACAATGCGTGTGTGCCAGCACTCAGTACTTGGTAGCACATATTTCGTACAGGAAGACTCAAATAGTCGCCGTAGTTTATTGACGTGGAAGATGTCAAAAGTCCTTATCTACGAGTTTTCAAAATCAAGCATTTTTTAAATACTCGGCCCGACTTTAAAATTTAAGGCTCGTACAACACAATAACGTCAATGCTTAATTTTTGCTAAAGTTTGTAGTACACCTACATATATGGTAGAAATTGCGAGTCATACTTTCATGCACAATGGGTTACCAATCCACACATCTTTTCAAGTGACTACTAAATAAGTTTTGTATTGCCTATTAAATATAATGAACATTGATAGTTCTGTGTGTAAAGATCATGGGGTCGTGCATAGTGTCAATATAGTCGCTATGGCGGTCACCACTTAACTCAAGTTATGTGCGCAGTGCATTTGCATGACTAGAGAGAGCAAAGTTGGTGAAGCAAGTGTGCAAACATTGGTTGTTATTCAAGACACAGCACAAATGACATTGTGTAACCATGTCTCACTCAGTCACAGTCACGATCTAACTTGGTACTTGGACTAAGGGGCGGGCTGGCGATGGTTATCATAGCGAACGGTTACATACTACTGAATTGCAGAAGTACGTACCGCAAGACGTCGAACTCACACACTAGTAAGTGTAAACACGCGACAATTTTTTTGAGATATTTCATGTTGAGTATGTAAAAGCTATGATATTTCCAGTAAAAGCAAGGATATCAATATTGAAAATGGGCTTTATTTTCTTGTGATATTAATATCGTTATTCGTTACACAACATGAACTACTCCATTATCACTGATAGAACCTTATTTCCTCCAAAAATCCGTCACAAACATTTTCCACATAGTACACAGATATAGGCCTACTAGTGTATAGAGGAGCGGGTAGTATTTCCAACACTTATTGAATTCGATAATTTTTCTAAAATCGCTAACACTAAAGATGTAAATTCAAGAAATACCTCGTTGCATTGCTAATACGTATCTAGTAGCAACTGCAAACTGGTTTGTCTAGTCCATCGGTGATTGCAAGCGTGTCTAAAGCAACCATATAGGCTTATACTAGGGATGTGATATGAATACATGTAAATGCCCGATTAAGTGTAGTACACGTTTAGGTAATTGATTTGATACACCTGCCCATGTTTTCAGTTCCGCACCGCAACAGAGGCACAATGAGACGACAATCTACCCCTTCCTTCCAAGGTTAATGAACACATACATTGTTAACTTACCTCGAATGAAGTGTTGAAGGAGTGGTATAAACCACGGGTTCGAAATTAACGCTCGCCCAAAGCTAGTGAAACTTTGCTCGGGTTGGTAGAAATCTCATTGCACTAGCCCAACAGGCGAGTACTTTTTCCAGAGTTACCAATTGCCATTCAAAAACCTTAATATTTTGCACCAATCCGGCGATAACCTAAGACATTCCAGTAGTTGTGCGCTACTTAGTATGGAAAATTGTTCTAAATATAAAATAAAAATCTCTTAATTTAGGCTAATGTTATTAATACATTATGGTGAACATTCGTTTACGGTCACTCCCTAGAACCCACACCCATGTGTCAAACCCAGTGAATATTGTGACTTTAAACATTCACGAATGATCATTTTATTCATCAATATATAACCTATTTGATTGCGGGCTAGTAAAAATGCTCAAGGGCTAGAAAAGAGAACTAATGTTGCCATTAGCCTGAAGTGCTATTGGCAAAAAAAGTTAATTTTGACTCCTGGTGTAAACTAATGTTTCTTGGAGCATGTGATTATGAAAAAAACTTTACATCAAATTAACACTTTGACTGTTATTTTGAAAAACACTGAGAAGTAGAACTACTTTCTGGTACAATAGGGCTAATATAGTTTGTACCAGATAAGAATGCCATGGCCGAGGGATTGCAGAATAACAACACATGATAGCTCTCTAGAACCAACAATATTTTGGCATTATAACTACTGTACTTCCGAACGTGGAAACAACTTATTTTAAGAAAATACTTAGATGACCCGGAATAAGAGTCGTGCGAGAATTACGTCACATTACGGAAATGTACAACCAAAACACTAGTATCGAGGTTGGGAACAATTGAGTGGGAAGATTTAAATAATCAATACCAACTAGAGAACAAAAATTACACTTCGAAGTGCATTTGTAACACATTTGTTTTAATATATAATATTATTAGGCCTAGTCATTGACTGCAAATATGTCTTTCTTTATCATTTGATAACAGCTTTGATTTAACATAAAACCACTAGGGTTGTGCAAACTTACGAATTTCAAACTTTGGAAAAGTTCGGTACGGGTTCGATTTCGAAAAATAGGTTCGAAGTTCGTAAATATCAAACTTTGTGTGTTAATTCTAGCTTCCCGCTTGAAATTGAAATGTCACTATTCGCCGCCATGCGCGCGTGGCGTGGCTGCGACCTGTGAACATATCGAAAGTCAAAGCGCAGTGCAGCCAACCATCTTCAAACTATTCAATTTGTGTATACATTCATCTTCCTATCGATGTTCTTCCGTATGGTTGGAACAGGGAGTCGAAATTGCTCTGGCAAGCGATATATTTTGAATAAATTGACTTTCCACAGAACTCGCTAAATCTTTAAATGCCGGCTTTTCTCGACGCGTATTTTCTGGACACTTGAGATAGCAAGAAACAGTTATTTATTGTTGATGCTGGTGAATTACAAACCAAAAAAAAAAAAAAAAAAAAAAGGGGCATACATTGCACCTTGTAATAGGTTTCCCTCAGACATCTCTTCACAATGTCCTTTCCGCAACACACCTTGTAACACCCACCTGAAGAGGGGCATACATTGCACCTTGTAATAGGTTTACAAGGTAAAAAATATTAAAATGACATTGACACGTAATTTTATTGGTCTACTAATGAGTAATCATCGGAAAGTGATGGTAATATTGACGGTCCAAATGAATATCGTAAGCCTAGGGCAACCTAACCAAGAAACGTATTTTTTTAGCAATTTTAGATCTCAAGAAACCCACATTAATGGTGGTTTTGATGTATTGTCTTCAGGTTTGGCTATGAAAGTGGCATCATGTCACTTCCATTATAAACTTTACAGCCTACGCCTAGCAACAGTCATTGTTTACACTTTCACTATCATGTCCCAAAATCGGCTAAACATCCAAAATCTGAGAAATATCTATTTTTTCTTACGAAATCCGAAATCACGCGTCAGAACACGCCAAAGTTATCAGAAGTTCGCCAAAATCCGCTCAAAAAAAGTCACATTTAAATCAGAAACACAATGAACCAAGTTCTATAAAGTGACGCTAGGTGAGCCACTGCTAGACTTCTTTCGAAAAAGCTGTTGACGAAATTTCCGACCAGGTATTTGCCGCCTATGCTTATTGAATGCGCGCGAGCAATTGCGTACCAGTACGTTTATGGCTATAGTGTTGGTATTTAATTGCTATGGTACGCTTATGGGTGCAGATGGGTTAACGAAAAACTTGGATGATAAGGACTTTCTTGTTTAACTCCTCTCAGAAGGCCCTGTATATAAAAGTGATATCTCAAGTGTAAAACTTGTAAAATACCATTAAAAGAACATAAATATAAACAGCCTCTTAGTAATGACATCAGCTGCCAACTGCTTTGCTGATAGAATGAATGTGTGGTCTCGTTATCTTATCTCATAACATAAATGACTGCTTTCCTAATAGAATGAATGAATGGTCTCATTATCTTATCTCATAATGTAAACAAAACAACTCTGCGAGAGTATTGGCCCGAAACCAATTGACTGACTAGTGAAGCGATACGATACGTAGTTCATGCCTTTGGAGGAGAGGGAGGGTGACGGTTATCTCCGCGTCTGTCATTGACTGGATGTCCCATGCAATGTTTATTTCGTCATAACCATAGCCAGCCGCTATCATGTCATCTTCAAGACGATATTTTCTCTCTTTCCCCTCTCGTCCGCCATCTTCAAGCAAGGTCGCGGCGGCGGCAAGCACTCACAACTCTGGCTCAACTTTCTCTGGCACCCTACCCTCGACCTCCGCCCACAACCCCCTTTTACAACTCACGCGATGTGCAATTCTTACGTAAACAGCATACTGCATGACATTCAGATGTAAAGAACATAACATTTCGGCCCAATTAAAAAAAGGAAAGGGCGCCTGAAACCAGCTCGGATAACACGGAATCTTGGTTAATCGGAGCTCGGATGAACGAGGTCTTACTGTATATAAGAAAATAAAGTGATGGGTGATAATAATAATAGCAAAACAATAGTTATTTATTGAAATGCAAATAAAGAAATTTGAGAAATGTATATGATGGGAATTAAATTTTGTTACCGGTACATAAATGACTTAGAAAGAATGAATGAACTTCTAAGTGTATATAAGAAAAGAAAATGATGATGATGATAGTAATAGCAAAACAAAAGTTATTTATGTGAATGGAAATAAATTTTTCATCAGAAGGTGATGTTGATTGTTGGTTGGCTAGCCTAGGCCTAGGCCCCTAGCTTAGGCCTGCCCACCCCTAGGCCTAAAATATTTTCCACACATGATTACAAAATATATCAGAAGAATCCCTGGACATTTTAAGACAAGAATGAAAGTTCGAGTTCGGTTCAAAATTTAAAAAAACAGGTTCACACAACCCTAAAAACCACATAATAAGGTAACAAGATGAGTTATTTTAGGCCATTGTATCTGTGTAAATTGTCAAAGTTGGCATACATGCTCGCAGTATCTACATCATGTGGCATTCATATCTGGTACTAACTGTAGTTTTCACATTTCCCTGACAATTCCTATGTAACTATCTACAGGTCGATTAATAAATACAAAATACAAAATAGGTATACATACATACACATTTGGTGTTGTGAATATAGGCCTACACGTTAGTGAGTAAGCTAGTTAGTTCACAATGTACCTTGGGCCTAACTTAATGTATTTTCTCTTTAATCTGTGGCACTCAAGACATAATGCAACTGTGCTTGCAAAATGGGGACAGTTGGGAGTGGAGAAGCGAGTGTGAAGCACGGTTTAATTATCAAGTGGGCGTAGCATTTGTACTGGTAATCTCTTGCATCCCTTCAAATTCACGTACGTAGGTAACTAATATTCTTAGTGAACAAAGGGGGCTTAGCAAAATTCATACCATTTTCACTTATCAGGGGTAAAGCAGTAAAAATGAGTGTCATAAAGCCTGAAAATAAATCGTCAGTAGCAGCATCACTCATTCATTCAGCAACCTCAAAAAAGTGGCCACTCCATGGTTGGGTTAAAAGATGCTACAAATATTAAAAAACAAGTAGGTCAAACCCCCAGAAATTTAAGTTGTTTTAAGAAATTAAATTTAGGCCTAAAAGAACCTGACAATCATTCTAGTTTAGAATACGGCATTTATTTTTTACTGGTGAATGGAAATTATTGGTGCAAAAAAACAAAATACAAGAATATTGTACAGTCTGGAGCTAAATACGGAATGCTTGAAAGTTGAAACTGATCAATTATAAATAAGTTACATATCCTGCAATTTGAAAGTAGCCCCACAAATGGTCTTCAGGAACAAAAAAACACGACTCGGTAAAACTCCTGTTACTAGGCCCTTCGCATCATGAGGCAAATTTCATGTTAAATACAATGTGAATTACGTACAAAAAATTATTCATATTATTGTGACCAAAATTTATTATAAATATCCAGGATGATATTATTTAGACTAACAACAAAAAAAATAACAAAAATACATTTCATCCCGAAACTCAGCGATCACCAAGTAACCCTGTTCATGAAATGTAAGTACAGTCAAACTAGGGATGACTTTGGGTCGAAAAATCCGGAACCGGATCCACCCTAGCCAGATCCGGGTTGGAACCGGTTCCTAAACATTTAAATTTTGTTTAGATAAAACATATAATATTTATGTGACACTTACTGAAGCGGCTTTCCATTCGTTTGAAGTTGAACTGCATGGCGTGTTCTTGAAAATACGTGTATGACACAACCTCTGCAGGGTGACAACTACCGACTACAGCATCACCTAGCTGCCTCATTCTTTTTTTTTATGATTGGGTGTAGGGCTGTGAACGGGTACCTGCCCGTTGATAATAGCCCGGGTAATGAAATACGTAAGTCGTCGAGTACTCGTTTGATTGTTTTTCGTCTCAAATTTCGCTCAATTAACGCCGCCGCCTGTCAGTCTTTCACTCGTCAGCGCCGGCAGTAAGTGATTCGTCATTAATAAGCACTTGAATTTCGTCTGTGTCGAGCTCGAGTGAGTGACGTCACCACCACGCTGCGCGCGCACCACTATTCATCGTAATCGGCCGATATGTGACTGACGGAGATATCTATGCATTCCGGCAACATAAGTTCCTTCTGAAAGTGAGTTTTCAACAGCTGGACATTAGGAACGAGCATCTCTGGCGCCCGAGACGACATGTTCACGTTCCTGAGAACATGTGTGTTAAAAGTGACAAACTGTCAAACTAAAGTAAATAATTGACTAACTTCACAAAAAAATAATTAAAAATCAAACCGGTTCTGAAAAAGGGGAACCCGATCGTAATGGAACCGGTTCTGAACCGGTTTCCGGGTAATCGAAGTCATCATTAAGTCAAACCCGTCTAAAACGTTCCCTATAATTACGTTTACCTGCTGTTAACGTCCAAATATATAGGACTTAAAAATATATCCGGTTTGATCCACCAGAAAATGCATGATGGCCCAAGTAAGCCAAAAATGCGGGCATATGAAAAGAAGAAGAGTAAGAAGACATCCATAAGTGTAATGTTAAGATTATCCGCGCAAAACGTTACTGTACGTTACGTTTTCTCGCATAATACGCAATATAACCGCCGGTCAATGTCTTGCTTGCCCGCGAAATACGTTACCACCGATTTCTGGCACGCGAGATAGTTCCCGATCCACATTTGAAGGGAAAGTCGCAAAATACAACGTTCGTACTAGCCTTGCAATGGACGAGCCTTGTGCTTCATTATGTGCGCATGTGCGGGTCGTGCAAGGTCAAGTCTGCTGTAGCGTGGGCGGAGTAACATTAAACGTAATGTGGCGTGTAGAATAATATTGTGACAAAAGTGATTGCCCTGGTGTTGTGTTTTGGCCTAGGCCAATGTTCACTGTATTGATGTCAATTCCATCTCGTACGCTTTATCTACCCCTTCCCTTCCTCTTGATTATGCTCCCGATTGTCGCTTTCGAGACCCCGCCTACGCATGTCTGGTGTACTGTTGTGTTCACGCAGGACGCCCATTGCACTGTAAGGTTCACGCGGAAGGGCATCTCGCTTTTTAAATTATTATTTTTATTAGGTTTTCCCGCCAAATACGTTTGAAACAAGAGCCTACTTCAAAAACGCATTAGGCGGGTTCGACTATAACAAGTTGTTAAAAAGTTAATACATTTGTAGATGAAATATTAGAAGAGGATAGAGAGAAAAGAAGGTAGAAACTAGAAATACCAAGCACCAAGCACCAGCAAGCATTACACAGTGATATAGTATTTTATTCTCTTTGGTCTAGGTAAACAGTCAATAGATAAGTACTCACAAAAATAACACATTTAGTCTTGTTACAATAAATAGATATAGTAATACTTTTTCAGTAAATGCAGTTAATGATAAAATTTGATATAATAAATATTATATTTTAATACCTTGTTTAGCACCTGCACATACCAGATCCTGTAGACAGCCGAATCGTTTATTGTTTCTTCAACTCGGGGCATAGCTCATGTAGGAATATTTCGACCAGTTCCTGAAGGAAAAACATACTGGATGTTAGCCCTATGTGTACATTGTTCATTGTACTAGGTTGGGTTTTGAATGAAGGGGAAGTCACCCGAGCTACTCGCCCATGGGACTGTGTACAAACAGAAGAAGGTAGGGGTCCTACATTGGACTAGCTAGCACAATTAGATCGGGAGAAAAAATTTGGGTTGCCATTCGATATGGATTTCAACATCGATAATCACTAGAGGTAGTGAAAAATGGTGATAACAAAATACGCTAATTTTTTTAATGTCCGTTTTATTGCCTAAAATGTATTAGTGTCGATGAATTACATCATTTGGACAAAGGCCTACTTTTTGAAATCACAGTACACACGTAAGGCCTAGCCTAGGTGGCCTAAGTTTTCGCCTAGGCCTCTACACGTAGGCCTAGCCCTACTGTGATGAAAGTGCAGTTCAGTTTTCATAGGTTTTCATACTTGTAAAACTTGACTAAAATCTTTGAGTCTAAAACCAAACTCGACTAGTATCGAAAGAAACTCGAAAAAATTTGACATTTCGAGTACTTGCACACCCCTATTAATTACCAAACAGCATACACAGCTAACAGTGTGCTTAGTGATTATTAAGAATAAAGATACAGGCCTACTTGAGCTCAGACATGTATTGCTATGCACTGATTGTATTGTGTATTGTCCCCAGACATAATTATTCAATATGACGAGAGTTCTTTCTATGTTCTAACTTATAATGAAACAACAATGAATACTATACTAGCACTAAAATTGATTCTTGTTTGCAGTCAACTTGTAATGTTACTCAGATACAGAATAATTCCTACAAAGAACAAACCTATATTGTACACAAGATTGTTCCATTTTCAAATGGGCTCAACATTACTATTACTGTAATGAAATACGTAGTACCTAGTTATGTCAACATAAAAACACTTACATAACACAGCTGCTTATTCAGTTGGGGGTCTTGTAACGCATTGAACACCTTCGTTACTCCCAGTTGTGCGTTCTGGAACCCTACGAGGTTGCTCAAAGCCAAGGGTATGTTGTTGTTAAGTAGGCTGCTTGCTGCGTTTCTAAACATAAAAAACACAATGGGATGTAGTGGACACAACCAAGCAGGTAGGCCTAAACCTATTGGTTCATCAACAGGTAGGGCCCTTTTTGTAAATTAAGAGGAATAGGGAATGCTCCTCAACTCTAGTATGCGACTTAATTGTAATCAACATAAAATATAATAAGAAATACTCACAAATATAAATTTATTTTAAAAAACAAACGATTTTTGGCGTATTTATGAAGGTTTTCAATTGGCTAGTGGCGAAGCGGGACTAAAACGCTCCGTACATTGCGTGACGTCACGACAAAGTAATAGTTGAATAGATCTCCGCGCGCACGCTGCACCAAACGCTCGCCGACTGGAATTGAATGTAGTCAAATCCATGTCAAGCAATTTAATATGTTCTAATAGTTTGTCTGAGGCATGAGCCTACACCTAATAATGTATAATATAAAAATGTATACATAATATAACATGCATTTTCAACGAATAATACTGTACCTTACTTATCGGCAAATTTGTTTATTCAACATTGTACTTTGTTTGATCTATTACCGACTCTAATCCGGGGAACCTTCTTTATCGACTCTGGTTTCCATGATAACCAAGACCTTGGGCCCACTGCCTTTGCTAGGAATTGACTAGGAACCAATGGATTTGACAGGCGGTGGAACCCCTACCGGCAGACTGACGAAACGATATTTCTATGTGACGTCACATGGATGTCACAGTCAGCTAGGCCTGTTTACGCGCGGAATTTAAACACGAATACTCACACCCTCATAAAACCAAGTAAAAAACATTTTTCAACAGACTTTTTTTGGGAATCGTTTTTTTTTTTAGTAACAACGTTACGAATATATTTAAAAAAAAATTAGGAGCATTCCCTATTTTGAAAAGCTCGACTCGGCTCGAAAATCAAGCGTTATTTTAAATACTCGGCTCGACTTGAAAATCCTAGGCTCGCACTACCCTATATGTAGCACAGCTGATAGTTAATATTCTCAGTATGAAAACATCCTCTGTTAAAAAAAGGAGAAGATTGGAAAATCAAACAATTCTTAATTACTACCTACCTTGTCCAACTGCACGAAAAACTGGCGCGCCTAAACCCCGACAAATGGCTCAACTACCCAACCTCAAAAGTCAAGGCGCACACTAACTTTGCTGAAACAGTCCACCAACTGAAGAGTAAAAACTGTCCTATCCTCCTAGAAGCACCACGTGCACCACTTGACGTACCACTCCCAGAGCTTCTGCCGGACAAGTCCAATCAGCTTGCCCCGGGGACCAAAATTGACGGCATTGAGAAGAAAGATGACCATGACCATAAAGAACTGAAAGAGCTTGCTGAGAAGCACCTGAAGAAGCACTTTCCTCTTCAAGAGTGGGTGCACATCTTCACAGACGGCTCCTATGACTCGGCCACAAATAGAACAGGTTACGGCATCCACTGCATCTTCTTTGAAGAAGCCACTCCAATGGGAGCTGGCGAAACATACTTCGACGCTGAGGTCGCAGCCATTGCCAGGGCGGCCGAAAAAATCGCCGAGACCCCCGCCTTCCCCCTCAACAAGACAAAATTTGTGATCCTAAGCGACAGTGTCTCAGCCATCCAATTTGTCTCTCAAGCAGCAAACCTCCATCCCAAATCGCTGCTTTTCAAAAACTCCCTTGTCGGCATCCGACAGCAAAACAAACTATTAGAGACTCAATGGATCCCCAGCCACTGCAAGATCATGGGGAATGAAAAGGCAGACTTCTTGGCCAAAAGTGCCACAAAAGCACCACAACCACCAGCAGCGCCTCTCTCCTACCAAAATGTCAAAACTAAGATCAAGTCAACCACAAAAAGGATCTTCAGAAACACCACAGAAGAGACTTCGCGACTAAAGAACTGGTGGACCGAGATCAAAAAAGGGCCAGACAAAGACTGGTCGAGGAAGACGGCCACCGCCCATTTCCGGCTTGTAACCGGTCACGACGTCTTGCAGCACCACCTGCACCGCTTCAACATTACCAACGAACCGGCCACCTGCAAACTTTGTAATTTAGAAGATCAAGACAGAGCGCATCTCTTCAGATGCGCCGCCCTCAAGAATGACATTGGCTCCCTGCCCGATGACCTGAGCAGGATAGAAAAGGAGGCAGTCTTATATTGGATAGCAAGACAGAAGAATGGCTGAAGAGGCCAACTTTGCACAAGAAAAAAAAAAAAAAAAAAACTTGTTTGCTTGGGTTGATAGGGCCTAGAGGCTAGTTTAGTGTTGGTTGGGGAAAGATTGATAGAGGCTGGGAGCCAACAGCTTACCTTGAAAAAGTTCGGCGGCTGTGTAGAGTTGAAGATCACATAAATATATACACAAATTACAATACGACGAACCTTGTTTGTTTCTTTTCCCGAGGGGATCTGTCAACGTCGTAGTTAACCAGGACGCCCTTTGGCCACCATGACTTAGCGAGTGCAAGAATGCAGTTGTGCGCATAGTGCGCAGAGAACCATTCACCTACGATGGCTCGTACCGCCCTGAAAACAAAAGATCAGATGACGCTAAGTATTGTACGCCATACTGAGTGAATTAACAATAGGTGTGAACTTAAAGAAGAAATAGCCAAGATGCCTGGCTTTGTTTGCAGATGTTACGGTTAGATAAGGGGCAAACACACCGAAGACAACTTGTCTACAGACATTTGGTATTATTAGCAGGGCTGCCCAATTTCGTAAATAATTTTTTTAAAGTTTAACTACTTTACTACTGCGTTAATTAAAACGTGTACCTTTCTCCCTATGCAAACCTTTGCTAATTTTTCCTGAATATTTCCCACTTTGAGTGGTTCACCTTGAGATAAAGAGTCGTGTGATGAACAAAAGATGCCACACCCACACTGAATGGGACAAATAACACTGACGCTGCATTTTTTTCTTGGTGCGTTTTGATCTCAAGGGTGGAAAAAGAAATCACAGTGTTTTGTTTAATTTTTTAGTCACTAATTACACTAAACGAGCAGGGGCATTAAAACACGTTTTAACATGCCAGCCCCAATTATTAGCCACTCGGTTTACACCGCATTTTGGTCTCATAATTATTTTGTACAATGGGACATTTGGTCCAATATTTTTGGCAAAATAGGAATTTTGCTTAATATTTATTTTGCTCCAACTAAAAATAATTAACCAGATAAAATCAATGAAGTGGAAACTAGAAAGACTAATAATCTTTGTAAATACCTGTTGATACTCCTGTTGTACGTAACTTGAATGGTGGTTATGATGGTGCGTCTAATCCACTTCAGTGTAGTGTTCAGGTCACATAGTTCATTGAGTAGGCCGAAGAGGGGTTCTGCGATCGTGTCCTTTATGTCGTTTGAGTTGTTAGAATCCCCAGAGTCATCACAGAAAAGTGAAATATCTGTCTCGAAGGGCTCTTTGAGAGAGGAGCCGCTATCTCGAACTTGATCACAGTTGCTAGTCAAACAAACAACTGGGTTAGAATAGTCAACGGGAATATTGTACATACGTCTAGTATTTTACAAAAATTAGATGTACATAAATATCTTTAAAAAATTAAAAATTATTGTACTCCAATAGAAAAAATTCAAAACGGTACCTCCATTTAAAACAAAATAACGTTCAGTACTGGTACCAATATCATTTTAATTTTTGCCAACGAATATCAACAATGAACATACAAAAATCAACATCAAAAACAGTTCAACAATAAATTTTGAAGAATATTTTCTTCATTTTTGCAAAAAATATCAACAATGAACTAAGGCTGGGCTATGACATAAAGTTCAATTATCGATATTACACAAAAATTTTGATATCGATATATCGAAAGCAATACACGTATTTTAATATCCCCTCCCCTTAGAAGTGTGCAGTGAAATGAAAAACCAAGTATTTTCTAAACCATTGTATTTATTGATTAATTACACTTAGGTGGTTATTAACTTATTAAACTTATAATGAAGGGTATTTTTGTTATTAATAATGAAGGACTAAGTATGTAGAAAAAGTTTTCCTTCCTTCTTTGGCTTCAAGAACACTCAACATCGTGATAAGTGCAAGGTCCCGGGCTCACGGGTGATGTCACTGAGAAAGGCGGCGCGGCGATTGGCCACTTGCGCAGGCGCTGCGTAGATCGGTCAGAGTGGAGTCGAGTGTCTAGTCAAAAGCATACAGTCGGGTTTTGTAAAACATGAAACAATCACTCAAATAACTAAAAAGTGAAAACTCATAAATAAAAACAGTACTTACCACAACTTGAAGTCCTTGAGATGATTGCTTGTCAAGCTTGCTCGCGTGCTGTTTATTACGTGTCCGGCAACGCTAAATACATGCTCCCACGGTCCACCGAACACTTTACACTTCAAAGATAACGAACGATAAACAGAATGCCTTAACTGCTGTAAAATGTGGCAGCCAGCCAACTCAGAGAACCCTGTGTCACAGGCGAAGGCCTAGCAACTGATCTGGCGGGAGGGGAAGAGAGGGGGGCTTGCTCGAGTTGCATCACGGCCGGCCGGCTGGTTATGCACGCGCAGCGGGTGAAGGGGGGACTGACAAGTGTAGCGACGAGTGGTAAGGGGAGGAGATGAAAGGTGATGAGAACAAAAGTTTTAAAGTTATAATATTTTTTCACAGGCAATTGAAACGTGGAACATAAGAAATCATAACTTAATTTTTTTAAATTTAATTTTTAATATTTTCTTTTACATTTTCTTTTTTTTTTCTCGATATTTCGATATTTAATCAAATATCGATATCGAAAAAATCGGCTCATATCGATATATCGATTTCCTTGCCCAGCCTTGCAATGAACATACAAAAACAACAACATAACATTTTAACAACACATTTAGAAGATACAAATTCCTTGTTCTTGAACATCAATATGCATTCTTGTTTACAGAACAGTAAAGTTCTTAAATGTTTGGTCCACGGACATCTTAAATGTGGCACACTAACAATAATATAGGCCCTAGGGTAGCAACCCCTAATACCGGACGGTCACCCCTAACCGGACGCGCGGAACAACCCCTATTTCATTTCGCCTTAATACGCTTTTCAATACCGATCTTACTGATGTGATGCATGTATAATTTTAGTTGACATCTTGTTTTTTACGAAGTGCTTTGGTATTTCTTTGTGAGTCGAAGATATATCGAAATAATCAAGGTCAGAAGTTCCGGATGTACGTCAGAAGGTGCTGCCAACTCAAGTTCCTATAGCAACGAAAACTAAAATGGCGTTTCTAGGCGTCAGCTGTTGAAAAACTATGAAGTTTTACACTTAAATCAATCAGATTTTGATCGGGATTGAACAGGAACATTCATACGGCCGTAAAAACTATTTTTAACACTTCAAATATCGAAAATGCTTCACGGCGTCCGGTTCAGGGCGCTTTGACACTTCCCGCTAGAAATCCCGAGGTATCGTCATGTTAGCGAAAGATGGGGGGGTATGTTAGGTTGGTAATGGCTAGTTGACACTTCAAGTTTCAAAATGGTGTATCATACATCATCGTAGCTTGAACGAAATTAAAGATACAGGCGTTTTAAGTTGAAAATTTTCTCCCGAAGCGCTTAAGTGTCCGCTAATCGGTCCCATCACCCTACACTACTTATTAAGTACAGTGGAACTTTCGTCCAACAATCACGGCTGCAACGATTTCCCGTCCCCAACGCCGATTTCACTAAGTCCAGCTTCTTTTTCCCATTTAAGCAAATGTTAAATTTCCCCACCTTAACGTCTTTTAAAAGTGCCAAAGCCCAAAGATAAAGATTTCTCGCCTCCAACGATAATTTGCAAGTCCCCTGATCAAAATTGCATTAGTTATTACTCTGCTGCAACGACTCCAAAAAACAAAACGAAAAACGGAACATTTATGTAAAATATTACGTGTGCGACTCCCGCCCGAGTGCATCGACCAATACAAGCTGAAGCCGGGCGGGTCCGCCTCGCCTCACGAGCCAGCTGACTTGCTAGTCCAAGGCGCAGGCGCAGAATGAGACAAGGAATGAGTGAGACATGCCTGTCTTGATAGCTCTGTTAACTAGACTGATGCGTCATGTCTTGCATCATCGCACGGAACTCGGAAGCAGCGACACCCGCGCAGAGACCTACTTACCAGTATCGATTGCTACCAGCTGGCGCGTGTATAGGCCCTACACCAATAAAATAGACAGTGTACTGTTAATCACAAAATTCAATTTTTTGTGTGCTTCTCGTTGGAACGATTTTCCGCCTTCAAGATTTTTTTACTCGGTTCCTTAAAAATCGTTGGATTGAGGTTCCACTACATTTTATATGAACGGGAAATGGTTGCATCCGTGATCGTTGGACCGAAGTTTCAATAAATTAGAATGATAGCTTACCTCTTGAATAGAGTCGAAAAGGAGAATTTTGACTTTTTTGGTACAGGATCCACACGTTTCAGGTGGTCAGAACTAGGGCTGAGGAACTTATACAATGCCTCGCTATGATTTAACTTCTCGTCTTCCAGGACGAACTGCAGATACTTTTGGATCAGTTCCTTGGCTCTTAAAAGCCACGTGCTTTCAGATTCCTTCCATGTAGACTGTCCAATAGCAAAGCTGTATTTTCTGGAGAGTGATGGAATGCCCATGGTTTTTATCAGCGGACTCAATTGGCTAAAACAAGAATATATGGTTAAATTTGGAAGTTTAATAAGTAATAACATATTATAGTAGGGTTAGGCCTAGTGGCGCCGGAACAGGGGGAGGGGGGCAATGCCACCACCTAACTTTCATGCCATGTGGGCATAGGGGGGCAGATTTCAGAGTTGAAAAATCAAGATTTCTACTCTACTTTTTGGGAAAGCAACGTTGGATGATCCTGTCAACAATTCATTTCCAGGAAGAAACAACCCAGCAATGGCAGGAATGTTATAGGTTGTCTGACGTACCTCATGCCTGAACCGTCTATCCGACTATCTTTATAACCAGCCACCCGTCTTGTATTGTGTGCCGGTCATGCACTCACTTCAGTGAGAGTGGACACGTGACTCAGACTCACGTCTAATCCAAACATCCCTTTGAATGATTTGCTAGAGTTATTGGCAGACGCAAGTTTGGGATTTGGTTCGCTCGTGTCGCATCGTTATGCGTTCACTATTCAGTCATCTTTGGAGTGGTGTAGTGACTATGATTATAGCAAAGTGGCAAGTGGGAAGATTATTCCTCTTAAGAGTGTAAATAGTGTAGTGTGAAGTGTAAAGTAAAGTACTAGGAAAACGCTTAAGTCCCACCGCGTTGTTGGATGAGCGTAATTGGTGCATTGAGCTACCATGTGCTATGCGGATTTTCTGTTGTTCTGTGAAAAAATCATTACGAAGTTGAAATTTTTTTTAAATTAAATTAAATTAAATAAAAAATTGACTCAATTTTAAATTTTTTTTGTTAATCTAATTTTAAAAAAGGAAAAAATCGTAATATTGAAATTTCATAAGAAATAATTATTCGATTGCGCATAAATTTTACACGAATATATTAATTCATAAAATTAAGGTTCTGTGAAAAAATCATTACAATAGGATAAAGCATGTAGGTGTTATAAGCTGAAGAAATTTTTTTTAAATCGAAAAAAAATTGTAAAATTGCGATGTTAATGAGAAATAATTTTCCGATTGCGCTAAAAAACTTAGCAGTTCTAAGTTTAGAGATTTCGAATGCCTCCATAAAATTTCATCTCAATTGGAGTACCGGTTTAGCCGGAATCGTGTTAACAAACACACAAAAATACAAAAAGAAAAAAAGAAAAAAGAAAAAAAAAACATTCCGGATTTTTTTCTCCAGTGTAGTGAATGGAATCTTCGCTACGCTCATCCAATAAATGTGTGGGTAGTGTTTCGTGTTTAATGGTGTTAAAGATTAAATTTATATCGTAATTTTAAATATGAAACGTACTAAACAGCCTTAAGTTAATATTTTTTTTAAAGAAGAGGGTAAAACAAAAATATGTTTGCCTGTATACTTCGTCATCGCATAAAATATTATGTTGTAATTTATTAAAATGGGCCACTTCACGTTAATTTTTTTAGTTTTTAGATTGCAGATAATTGATGTAAAACATCGTTTACAGAGTCCAAGTGCAGTTAAAACATGACGAAATAACTGAAGTATAGTGAAATTTTTTTAGCCTTCGGCGAAAAGGGCCTCCGGCGGCCCCAGCTGTACCGAACAAAATCTGCTAATGGATTTGCCGCCCACAACTTTCAAAACGTTCCGACGCCCTTGTCTAGGCCCTACATAGTACTTCACTTGGTATGTTACACCATGAATGTAACAAGTGCCAATTTTTCCTAAATATGTAACTCCTACATACCACAATTTGTTGTGTAGATCGTTGAATTCTGGCAGTTTCCTCAAAACCACCCATCCTGTTGAAACTGCGTCTTCATCTTTATCATCTTCTAGAACATGTACCACCAGTACGAACTGCATGGTGCCATCATCCGATAGCTGCAACAAACAAGTGATGCTGTGTCATATTTAAAAACATTCACCTTAATAATTAGGCAAACAATGAGTAAACGTTTTTTGCGATTTGAAAATGTAATTTTTTCTTTCCAAAATGAAATAATTTATACAAACAAATAACATGACTCAGGGCAGGACAAATTTCATTTTGAAGTCAGCTTTTCTCTAAAATATCGTGTAGATATAGGGCGAAGTAGCAAACAATACTATTACAGTCAACTTTGTTTCCACAATCACCCCTTCGACGTTTTAACAATTTTCATGTTCAATGAGTGGTCCCATTCATCTTCTATAAGAACAATGCAATTTATAATTCCTTACGTTTGCGGGTTTCTTGTTTTCACGCTTTTGGCACCATAATTTTGTGGTTCTGTACAGTTTTTAATTGTTTTTACGACGTCTTTTAGGCTCCGCGACATCTTCAGCCAATCAACAACACTTTGTCTATCCACCCTTATCTGAACACAAGTATTTATCTCACAAGGTAAGCTTATTGTATCTTTTGGCATGGTTCTCCTTTTCAAGATAACATTGGGAGAATACTTCTTGCCTTCTACAGTTAAGAGCAATGTTTGGGCGCCAACTTTACCACTTATATTTTCAAATATTGTCCTTGAATATAATGAGCCTCCCCAAATTTTATTGCTTTTATTACAATTTGTTTTACTAAAATCCTAGCATTGTTATTTTAATTCCATCAAACTAATGAGTTTGCCTCAGTGAATTTGTATAAAATCTTCAGCGGTAATCACTAGGTTTATAAAAATTCCAAGAATTAGCGTAACTCCTAGTTTGTCACAATAGACGGCAGGACAGCAGTCATATAGTATTTTACCTTTCCCAGTAACAGTTCTAAAAGCCCCCATCATGAATACTTACCAGAACGGTAGAAATATGTTCTTAATTAATCTCAATCTTTTAACCAGCTAATATTCTTATCAGAACTTCTTTTATGGTGTGATGAAAGGAATGCCAAAAGGCTGGATCATGTGAGAAACATGTAGAGATAGGGTAGGAGACCAACAGCTTACCTGAAGTGGAGTAGGCGCGCCGTGATAGAAGACATAAACACAAATAAACAAATAACACTACATTTCAAACGTTTCGGTCTACGTGACCTTCCTCAGTGAGTAGAGAAGTGTTGCTGAGGTGAAAAACTAAAGCTAGGTAGCCGTTGGCTAGGGTGGGGGTGGGGTGAAGTGAAAGATGAGTGGGGGGTGTGGAATGGGTGACAGGGAGGGGATAGAGAGGAGGAGAGGGAGGACTACCTAAGGTTTAAGTTAGGTTTGTGGCGCGATTTGCAAATCCATTGGTAGGCCAGTTCCCATCTTCTCAGTTCTCCATCGTGTACAGTGGGAGGGAGTGACCTGATGACACAAACTGTGAAACAGGTCACGAAGGGAAGGCCATGCCCATTGGCATGCAATGCCACAGGTTTCTCGAGGTTCTCCTCTCTTACATCCTGTCTGTGCCCATTCATTCGGGTTCGGAGAGTATTAGTGGTAAGTCCAACATACTCGGCGGGACATGGGGTTTGCATCGAAGTTGGTACACGATGTTGCTAGTGCCACAGTTGTTGTTGTTGCGTATGACATAGGTCTTATTAGTGAGGTGGGCAGAGAAGGTCTCGACTGGTTCATGCATGGGGCACGTCTTGCATCTGGGTCTGTGGCAAGGGGAGGAACCGTGCATGACTGCTTCTCCTTGTTGGACCTTCTGTGGATCTCTCCTCACAAATAAGTAGGGCTCCCATTCGTACCGTTTTAGCCGGGACAGTCCCTTTTTTGAGGTGGTGTCCCGGTTTATTGTAGCCGGGACGCCTAATTGTCCCGTTTTTTAGAAAAGCGAACGACCGCGCTATTTTTACGGTCTAGCATTTGAATCGCCGCGCGTGCAATGCAACTCTTCACCCCGACCATGGCCAGTTACCATTTACCAACCAGTCAACCACTCACCAAAAACGAACTATAAACATTCAAGAAGTCAAGGTCAAGATCCAGGCTGCCAACAGTCAGAATAAAGTGTCATTTTACCGATAAACTATAGACAGATTTTCCTTTTTTGCGAAAAAGTAACAAGAATATTGAAGGGATTGTTGAGTGTACAATGTTTTGTGACTTTAATATATCTCCCAATTTTCGTTTCGTTAACATTTTCGAGAATAGGAGCGTAGGAAGGGGGGGGGGACGGGGGGGAATTATTTCCGCTCTGCCGTGACCCCCCCCCCCCACTTCAGAAGAGCAATGACCAACAATTTCGACAATTTCCCATTGTTGTTGGACGTGATCACGAACGTAATGATGCATTTCAATGGTTGTAACATGATCTATATCGTCACTACCCCATTTTTTTTTTAAAAATGATAGTTTTATAGTTTTTACTCCTAAAAAAATGCATTAATTTGGTATCGCATTCAGACCACTTATTTTTTCTAGAACGCACCAAACACACTCTAAAAACCTTATTTTCAAAATTTTCGCCTGCGGCGCTGTAGTTGCCCCCCCAAACCCCCCGTGCAGGTCCCCTAAAATAGTTGTCCCGTTTTTTGGTTTTTGTATTATGGGAGCCCTACTAATAAGTCACCAAGGTTGGGGGGCCGCTTAAATGCTACCCTAGGGATATTCTGGCTGAGATCTTGAGTCATGGGTGATGCAGCCAGGATGTGACTCCCCCCTTGAAGGATGGCATTTAAACGTTGGAGACCAGGGTGCCACCTGGTGACTAGCGGGACGATGTCGGTCTTGGTGTTAGGTTGGGTGGGTGGTGGTGTGACGGTGTGCTGTCTGGTCAGTCGTTGATGGACCTGTTCCTCCGAATAATCTCTGTTAACGAAGGCACGGAGTATCTTCTGGAGGTAGCACTCCAGATCCTGTTCCGTGGAACAAATTCTGCGACCGCGGGCAGCCAGCGAGGAGGGTAGGGAACGTTTTGTGTGGGCAGGGTGGCAGCTTTCTCTGTGTAGGTACAGCTTATTCGGGTTTCGGGTCAAAAAAGTTTCTCCATTAGAGTCGATAACGAGTCGATAAAACGCTCTCTACCGCCAACTTCACAAATCACGCTTCAGTTCAATAGCTCGCACGATAGAGTGCGCTACCAGTCAAAATGCACGATCTGTGCGCGTCGACAGACGCATGCGCGTTGGCAACGAATTTGTGAAATTTCGACTAGGCCTAAAATAAAATGTAGATGGATGTCTTGTTGTCACTTATTGGGTGTAGTATGCTAGTGCTAGAAGTAACTAGTAGGGATGACATCGGGTACTCGGGTACCCGACTCCTGTTGGAGTCGACTCCATTTTCAAGGAGTCGGGGAAAAAAAAAAAAAAAATTTTTTTGATAAATTTTGAATGAAATTGCACTTGTTGTCTCGTTAGTCGTTATCTTATCTCAAAACGTAAACATAACAAATCAGCAAGAGTCTTGACCGGGCCAAGAGACAAACAAGCTAGTGATACGTAGCGGGTGGAGGGGGGGGGAATGGCCGGACAGCGTTGTGCAACCCCACTGAAAATCAGTTATATAACTGAGTGGGTAGACTCATACAATTTATTTATTATTTATTTAACGAGAGTAGTGGGCTTAAAATAACTTTTGCATAAAATTTTTTTAAAAAAAATAAATAAAAAAATTGTTTTTTTATTTTTTATTGTGGATCGGGGAGTCAACTCCTACCCGGTTCCCAAGGCACCGGAGTCGACTACAATATTTACTACCCGATGTCATCACTAGTACCTAGCCTAGCTTTCGTTCTGTAGAACTTCTATAGAGGAAAGTGTTTTAAAGTGAAGCCTATTTTATGCGTCATTTGTTAGTAGGCCCTAGGCCTCCGATATTCGGGTTTATCAAAGCTCCGATCACGGAATGGAACCGGGACTCTGTTAGGCCATTCTTTAATCAATAGTTAGGCCTAGGCCTATAGCCTTTGACCTAGCTCATCTAGGCCTAGAGATTTCTCGACAATGTGGCATGGCAATATGAAATTATTACGCAAAAATCGGGGAATAAATATTACTTTACCACGTCGCATAATGCAAGGTCCCGCATAATTACGACCACCGTGGTCCGTGACGGAGATATCTCGAGGCTAGATTTTTCGAGCAATTTGAGATCGAGATCGAGCGAGACTCATTTTTCCGAGCAGTATGATCTCGAGATCGAGCGAGATTTGAGCAGCACTTTAATCTCGCTCGAATCTCGAAAAGTCGAGACTCGCACAGCCCTAACATTTACCGTATCGTCCCGAATATAGGCCTAGTGCGATGTTTTTATCTAATAAAAAATTCTCCAAATTCGCACTCGCACTATATTCGCCGCCTAGGCATTTCCAATGCGTTTTGAGCACGTTTGAATATTCCGCGCAACGAGTTCCAGCAATGGCCGACGGAGAGCGAGCGCGCTACGAGTTCCAGCGATGGCCGATAGAGCGCGCCACGAATGTGTTGTAGTACTGGTTTCTAGCTCTGTTATTGGCTAGGGTCTCTCGTTTCCATCCAATAGCGACGCTCGGTGTGGTGAAATGAAGCAAATGCAAAGATGGAAGATGGAAAATGTCGAGCTACGCGAACTACGATTTTAAAATACGTAAAAAGTGTTTAAGTGGAATATTCTCCGGCATTCTTTCTTCACGATCGTTTATCGGAAATATTAGTGATATAGACGCAACAAAACCAATAAAGGATGTTTATTTTTGACGCAGTGTATTCACGCTCCCTGGTTCCCGCATCCAAGTCCCTTTATTTTGAAAGCTTTTACAGCCAGTTGACAACATACGAAGATTCGGAAATGAATACACACGCAGACTAGTGCCTAGGCCTACTTTTTGCCGTCACATTACACACGTAGTAGGCCTAGGCCTAGCATCTGCATAGGTAATCAATGATGACGCTCGGGCCGAGGTCTAGCCTAGCCTACACGTACGCTAGGGCTAGGCCAAGGCCAAGGCCAAGTCCTACAGGCAGTCCTTGGGCTAGGCCAAGTAGGGACTTGGTCTAGCTAGGGAACGCCAAAGTCGTTGTTAAACGAGTGAGAGAGCCAAGTGTTGAGTACCCGGGATCATCCCTTTTCCTCCCATATACCTTAGGCTGGATCAAGCTAAGTATGGGGAATGATACCGGATACTCAACACTCACTCACTCACTCGTTTAACAAACCACTTTGGCGTTTCCCTAGTTATTTAAATTGAACATTTAAAATGCGAATCATGTTCAAAACGTATTAGCGTGAAACATTAACAAATTTCCAAGATAAAACAAATCACCTAAGTTTAATTTCCCATTTAACACCCCTCAAAAATAATATGTGGGTGTTTAAATATAAAAAAGTTCGAGTAAACGGGTATCGAACCCCAACCCTCCGTGCGGTAGGTATAACGCTTACCACTGGGCCATGTCAGCCAGGTAGATCTCGTCCCGCTAGCTGCTACTAAACAAATGCTATCGATATTTAAAAAAATCACATTTTTATTTATTGTAGGATTAAATCGCAATGGATCTAGCTAATTTGTTAGCAGTTCTCAGTAAACTCGTACCGGATGTATGTTTAAAATTTCAGCCCAATCTGTTCAGCGGTTTCGGCTGATTTTCGACGTACAGACAGACAGAATCACAGAATTAGGGCCGTTTAAGTTGAATGGAGACACTCGGTCGCTCCGCTCCCTCGTTTAATAGGCCCCCATCAATATACAGTAAGATCTCTCTTATCCGATCTCCTCTTATCCGATGTTCCGTGTTAACCGAGCCGCCAAAAAAAAAAATAATAATAATAAAAAAAAAAAAAAAAAGTTTTAAATACGTAAATAAAACATAAAAATAATTACAGACGCCGCGCCGCACTTTTTTAAATGTACTCGCATACATTTGTAGGCATGCCTTACGAGTGAGTGCAAAGAAGATAGATCGGCGATATATCTCGACTTTCGAGCAGTGTGCATCAGTGTACTGAGCGTATAGAGTTCAGTGGTCAGTGTGCGTCGGGCGCATCGCCGGTAAGCGTCAGTGCCACCCACTGAGCATATAGAGGTCAGTGTGCGTCGCGCGCCTGTGCGTGCGCATACGATCCAGCCATCTCACACACAGCTGTTCAAAGATGGTCGTTGTGGAACTAGATGCAATCATGTTTCAACCGATTCACGAAATTCGTAATCACGACGCATTGAATTGTTATTCCTGGGCTTATCTTATTTCTTTCCCAGACTTATCTTGCGTCGTGAGCTTCAGCGCGGGCATAGTAGTGAGAGGTTTTCCCACATGAGAAAGAGAGCTAGGCCTAGGCCTATGTTTGCATTGTAGGCCTAGGCCTACTGCGTCGAGTTTAGGCCTAGGCCTAGGCCTAGACATACGTTTTTTATTACGACATGAAGGCCTAATTGTGTACGTGTGTTCGTGAGCTTGAATTACAAGCTATTAAATCATTTAGTATACCCTGTATGAAGTGTATCGTGTGTATTTTATGTTCCTTTATCCATTACATGTGTCATATATCATTTTACCACATCAGGCTATGCTACGAGAGCAAATAAACAATTGATCCGCGCCATCCGAGTTTTTCGCAAATCCGAGGTGCCCCCGGTCTCATCCAACTCGGATAAGAGAGATCTTACTGTAATAAGAAAAATGCTTGCCAGATTCAGGTAAAAATCAAGATATAATGCCTTTTAAAACAGTTTATTTTTAATTTATCAATTATCATGATTTTTTCATTTTTATTTCTTTTTCTTCATTTTCTGTTCCCAAAAACACTACTCGCACTATATTCGCTGCCGCACTATATTCGGAACGATACAGTAAATGTTTGGTTTTAAAGAAAGGTAAGTTGGCAACAGTGTCTGACAACACAGCCTTCTTACTTAGGCTTCAGACCAGGGTTGCCACCAAGTCAATTTTTTTATCCTTGAAAGATACTTAAAAAATCCTGAGAAATCCTTGAAAACAGTTATTCAGCATTAGCGTATTATAACCGCGAAGGAATGTTACAAATTTTCAGGTTTCATACCAAAATATGTTATGCCAGCCTGATTTTCGAGAATCTAGTCAAAATTACGTGCAGACAAACGCATAAGAATCAGAATTTTCTTCTAATATATTTTAACGTTTTACTTTTAGGCCTACTCACCATAACTACCACTTGCGGTAAATGTTAGGCCTATGCAGTCACTTATGTTTATTTTTACTAGTACCTGATGTTTTTTTTACTGTCTACATTGCTTTTTTTGGCTGAATTTAAAAAATGTATTAATTTAATGTATTTTTTAAAGACAGTAGAAAATCCTAAGATTTTGCCCAAAATCCTGTTATCCTTGAGACACTCTAAAAATCCTGAGAAAAGGATAAAATCCTTGACAGTGGCAACTCTGCTTCAGACTATCATGTTTTGGAAGGAACCTCAAAGAGAAGACCACGATTCGGTATTAATAAATAATATATTTGCTGGTCCAATAAAGATAAGTGGCACTGTGGACTTTATCTTGGACCCACACCAATATGCCATTGAAGAGATGTGCATTTTTTTTTCCAAAATCACAGGAAATCCAAAAAACCGCAGCTAACGTTTCCATTTGCCCAATCGATGCATGTTTTGTTTTTGTAGGTAATTTACCAATCTGTTTATGTAGTTTTTGTAAATTTAAATTTAAGAGATGATTGTATTGATATTTAAATACAAAATACTAGGGATATGCGGGTAGTGGTTTTTGAACTCGGGTCGGGCTCGGGTCGGGTAATTGAAAGTACCCTCGGGCTCGGGTAATTGAAGTACCCTCGGGCTCGGGTCGGACTCGGGTAGTGAAATTTTTTTTTATTTGTGAATTCATTAAAAAAAAAAAAACTACAAAACAGTTTTGCATTGGTTTGCAGGTAGCCACTCTGGGCTGTGTTGACACGAAGTACTTCCAAATCGGCGTCTTATGAACTTTTTGCTTGAGTAGGCCTAGGCCTAGGCCTAGTACAGTGAAACCCCGCTATTATCGTTTTCCTGCATCAATCGTTCGTTATTCTCGGAAATAATATCGTAACAATCGTTTTCTAATATTTCCGATACGAAAACCCCAAGGAAACTGATGCGATCGCGTATTTTTCTCTTCCGGCCGACGAAATCATGCGTTTGTACCAGCCATGCATCTGACGAAATCGCGCGTTTGCACCAGCCTTTCGGTCTGACTCCGCCCAACGCTCTGCTGCGCGCAACGATGCGCACTAGATCGGACTTCTAGGCCTGCCGCCTAGGCATTAGACGATGTTTATTAGCGTTGTTTCTTTTTCACCATTCGCCTATGTACGTAATATTCAACTTGCTTTATGCCGTTATTAGCGTTGAATAACCAGAAGACGAGTAATGACGGTCAGTAGGGGCCTAGGGCCTATTACTCCAGCGGGGACAGCGCCGGAAGACGGGAAGAGCCAAGGACACAGCATCATAGCATAGCCGCGCCCACGTCGTAGCGATTGGTCCGCTCCGACGTCAGCTGTTCGTTTGGCGTGTGAGCGGGAGGTTTAAAAGGAGCAGATTGGCGTGTTTCTTTATTACTTCTACCCGACCCGACTTTTTCGGGTAGGAATTGAACGGCCCGACACCGAGGTCGGGTAATTTTACCTACCCGGAAATTACCCGTTTTTCGGGTACCCGCACATCCCTACAAAATACAATTTCTTTATACAACAGCCTTATTTTCATGCTTGTGATGCTTTTGAGATTTTCCGTACAATTCTGCGTTGCGACGGAAGGTTTTCTTTAAATGTACACAGAATGTACAGTTTGTATCATAATGTATTAATTCTTTTTGTGTTAGAATCACAGCTTAAAATGCTTTGTTTCTAGGGATGGGCGAACGTTCAAAATTCCGAACTCGAACCAAACTTTTTTGAAGTTCGGTTCGGTTCGAAATTTGAAGTTCGAGTTCGTGATTTATCAAAATTACGAACTGCTCCGAACTTTTAAACTTGCCGCTGTCCCGTGCGAGAAAATCCTCCAATGGTGAGGCAGTATTATTCATTCGACTATCGATTTCCTGCGATATTTTCGATAATTGAAATGGAAGCAGCTCTCCACCAATTGCGTACCTTCTAATGTTCGACTAATCGATTCGCAGCAATAATGCGATACATCATGAATGTATCCACCAATGAGAAAGCTGCTAATATAAGACACCAAGACGAGACGCTGTGACATTTACGACGATATTTACAATGTTTTATAGAGTATCAAGTATTATTTGGAATCACTGAACAATGATTAAAGACCGATTAACCACGTTTATATGCAATTATGTTATCAAATAAATTTCTCGCAGGCAAGTTTTAACCACATTTGGTCAGCTTACACACCTTAATACGATGTCGATAAGCTACATAACCTCAAAATAGATCGTCATTTTACGTTTGTTACTCAAAGTTAGATAACAATAACATGCCCATGTTCTAGGCCTAATAAAATTTTAAAGTTGCGGTATTTAGACGAGAACTGGCCGCGATTTCACAACAATCTTTGTTAGGTTTGGTTTATGGTTTATGGCTAGGCCTAGGTAGGCCTACATAAGGAATATTTTAGGCTTAGGGGCTAAGGTTAGGCTAGGGCTAGGCCAAGTAAGGAAAAGCCTAGCCTAGGTTAGCCTAGAATATAGAAGATAATAGGTGTCTAAACATGTTTTATAAGCTCTTATCTAAACCAAGACTTTGGAATTTGGTAGCCTTGCCTAGGCCTAGGCTAGGGCTATGTCTATGCCTAAATTTAGGATGCTGTGCCAAAAGGGCTAAGCTAGTCAATCCTGTCGATGAAGGTCGATGAAATAGATCTCGATAGTAGGGAGATTTAGCCTTAGCCTAGACATTAAAGTATGCCCAATTGAAATTCCTACCTCCCTGTTTTTGGTTTTAAGCAGATTTTTTAAAGTTCGGTTCGAGTTCGAAGTTCGAAACTTTTTTTTACAGAAGTTCGAGTTCGGTTCAAAACTTAAAAAACCAAGGTTCGCCCATCCCTATGTTTCCAATTACCTTACTTTAGTTTCCTTATGGGTCTATGAGTTGTACCATGGCTGTTTCCATTTACCCCAATAGCCTATCCGGGGTAATTGGAAACAAATTCGAGTTTAAAAAGCAATAAAAATACCATACAATATTCTTCCATGAAATTCTTGTTGGTGACATGATTCAGTTTACATCCCAATGCACACTTTTGCTCCTTACATTTTTTCTCTCCTATCAATACCCTAGCCTACAAACAAGGTCAAAGTTTAAAAACACTAAAAGTGTTTCCAATTACCCACATTACCCCTAGGCTCCAACAGCTACATGCATTATCCGATTGTCATAATTTTTTACAGCACCTTAATTTTATGAATTAATATATTCGTGTGAAATTTGAGCTCAATCGAAATATTATTTCTCATGATAATTGCAATTTTACGATTTTTTTCAATTTTTTAAATTTCTTCAACTTATTTAACACCTAGGCCTACATGCTTTATCCGATTGTAATAATTTTTTCACAGAACCTTAATTTTATGAATTATTATATTCGTGTGAAATTTGAGCTTAATCGAAAAATTATTTCTCATGAAAATCGCAATTTTACGCTTTTTTTGTTTTTAAAAAATTACGCTCATCCAACAACGCGCCTGAAAAAGCGTTTGCGAAGCTTCCTAGTACTTGTTGTAATATTATTATTGTGCGAGCTATAAGCCAGGGACCCTAGGCCCTAGCATACTTCTGGAGATGGCTTTTCCAAAATGCCTGGTTTTTGAGCTTGCACACAGAAAATGTATGGTTGGTAGGGCCGAGGCAACATTTTTCATATGTTGATTGTTCAATATGGATATTTGCTCGATCTCGCTCAAAATTCAAACAGGAATTCTCATTTCTGCTTGATCTCGCTCAAATATTAAAATCGTTGCTCGCACAGCCCTAATAATTAGCAAAAATTAAGTTGGTAGCACATAGTAAGAGGTTCAGAACTTTGATTACAGAGGTCGATGTAAACTCAATTTATAAAAACAGCCAAGATACAGTTTTATTTTCATACGTATTTCAATGCACACTGCGGCAGCTAGCCCACACGAAATGCAGCTTTTCGCCGCTCGCCGCGCCACATGGTCGAACGCTCGGTGTTTATGCTATCACCAGTTTTCGGCCCACACCCTGCACTGCAGAAAAGTGCTGGGACAAATCTGCTATAAACAAAGCCTCCTCACCTCTGTGGTTTGAACGTACGACCTCCATTGTCCGAGATGTTTCCCCCATGCCTCCGTACGAAGCACGTGAGCCTCCATCTGACAGAACTCGGCCTTCAGAGTCTCGACTTCGTTCTCCAGGTTGGCCAGCACTCGGCTCTCGGGTTTCAGAGACATGCGCAGAGCGTTCAGAGCTTGCACTTTGTCGTCGAGTCGACTACGGAGCTTGCCAAGCCTGCCCTGGATGTAGTTCGACTCGTCTGTCATAGAAACGTTGCTTCGGCTCAAATCAGAGACAGAGACGGAGGAATCATCCGAGGACAAATGGAAACCTAGGAAAAAGAAAAGCATTTAATTTTAAGTCTCGATTGATTTGGTTAGTCGGGAAATACTCCAGTAGGTGGAATTGTATTAAATATTAAAAGCATAATATGTGATGGGAAACGACTTAACGAGAAAACAAATTGACGACTGGTGATAGGCGGAGCTTAAAACGATCGATAGGTCACGTGACGCGAGTTGGGATAGATTCTTATTTCCCAATTTTACGTCTGTTAAACGGCGCATGACTTAGGTATCACGCTCTAACTCTTATTCTATTCATTATTTGAACAAAACTTAAGAGGAATAATATTTAGCAAACGTATCATTCCTTCTAATAGCAATTATTTCGAATTTTTTTACTCAGCCGTTTAGGGATGTGTGGTTCCAGGTTTTGGTTCCGGTTCCGGGTAGTAAAGAACCCGATTTTTTGGTTCCGGTTCCATCAAAATATGAATAAAATCATTAATAAAATATATATATATATATATCTATAAAATTGACAAATATATATATATATATCTATAAAATTGACAAATAATACCTATCAAGTCTTTAATCCTGTCAAATTATAATTTTTTGAGGAAATAATTGCAATGTCGCTGAATTTTTGCAGAGACCTTCTTTATACAGAAAACTAATCAAAATATTAAAACTCCCCGACAATCGGACTGGAGCTTCGGCCGCCATAATAGAAAATGGCGGCCAAAAAGTATTGGTTATCGAATATCTCCGAATTGGTTGGAGATAGACAAAATGTCTCAATGACAAAAATATTCCCCATTCAATTCCCTACAAAAAAGGCGTCATCAAAGTGAATGATGTAACAAAAAGAGTGTAAAAACAACACGAAAACAGTATTCATATATTGTGAACATTAGGAATTATCAGCCATATTGGATTTAAACTTTGGTTGTTATCGGATAATTTTTTAAGTCATTTCAATGTGCATAGAAAGAATTTTTCCTCCAATGGTATTTAGTGCTTAAAAATGGACAGTCAAATATGGCATTTTTGAGGAAATGCCAACAATGGAAAAACCCAAATTCCGGGTAAATGCAAAATCCGATTTTGCAGACCAGATTTTTTAAAATACTAATGGAAGCTTTGATGAACCCCGTACAAAAGTCCTTTTGTACTTAAATCGATTTCCTACAGAATTACCGGGCATTGTTTGATGCCGGGCGTGAAAATTAGGAAATAAGCTGGTACTCCAATAAGCACCATATAAACCACGATTTTGTAACGTAACCTTTGTCCCTACCAAAACTATAGAAGACACTTTTTTGTAGGGAATTGAATGAAGAATATTTTTGCCATTGAGACAATTTGTCTATCTCCAACCAATTTGGAGATATACGATAACCTACACTTTTTGGCCGCCATTTTCCAATATGATGGCCGAAGCTCCAGTCCGATTGTAGGGGAGTTTTAGTATGTTAATGAGTATTATATAAGAAAGGTCTCTGCAAAAATTCAGCGACATCGCAATTTTTTCGTCTAAACGTCGATATAAGATCATATTTGACAGGATTACATGTATTACTTGATTATTTATGATAAAACAAAATATTTACATAACAAGACTAAAATATCTGTAAAAGTCCAGTGCCGTTGCCAGCATCGTGTGTTAGCCCATAAGCATAATGAGTGCGAGAGAGATAGTTGCACGGCGATGTAACTCGTCATAGCCATGGTCGTAGCTGGCTGCGAGGTGGGGAGGGGCGGTGCGCACACCGATGCGCGTACGATCCACTTCACAGCTGACTGTGCACGGGCGGGGAGGGTGGGGAAGGTAGGGATGGTCGACTGAGAGGAGTGGGGGGACATGCGCCGACCCAAGCTGATCCAGCTGGACCGGCTGACTGTTCAAGTTGAAAGCCTTCTACTGGCGAGAAGTCGTGACTTACGCGCGCGATTCAAATACCCAGAACCGAACCGAAGTAGGTTCCAAATTGTTATGCTTCGGTTCGGGTACTAAATACCCGAACCGGACCGAAATTTCGGGTACTCGCACACCCCTACAGCCGTTACCATGTTATTACAATGCACGCATCATACATGAAAAAATAATCAAAACGACTATAATATTTCTCAACATCAATCGTCAATTGACAAAAAACTACTAATCGGATATAGACATGACCTCTTTGAAAAAATGCATCTGACTTTTTAGATAAGAAATAAACTTACTTTCTAGACAGAAAGTGCACTGAACAAAAATTTAAAGCATGTAGTAATAGGCAGCGTGTAGCTTTTCACGGCTCATCCGCACGTCAAAAGTGCGTATTTTAGATGAAAACACTTACCCTGCATATTAGCATGTGCTGTAAATTTTCGTTCAGTGCACTTTCTATCTAGAAAGTTAATTTATTTCTTGTCTAAACAGCCAGATGCATTTTTTGAAAGAGGTATTGTCGATATTCGATCAGTAGGGACCCTTGATTTTCGCGAGCACTTGATTCGCGAATTTTTGCAATTTTGTGGATTAATGAAATTTGACAACAGATGTCGACCTTTGGTGACCTTGGCATTCAAATGGCGTCCGCGAGTTTTCGCGATTTTCGGCGTTTTTTAGGTTTTATGCGATTTTATTCATATTATTACAAATTTTTCAGCGATTTCACAACTTTTTGCGATGTTTTTCCGATTTTTAGTGTTCAAATCACAAAAAGTGCAGAATTATTTGAAAATCCCGCTAGATTTTGAGTTTCGATCATAATCAAGATTCAAGATGGATGACTGTGCAATCAATTATTTCGCCAAAAGTTCGCCAAATCGATTTTTCGGTCCATAGTCGACCATACCAGCAGATTGTGATGCTTCGTGGCCTAAATTGAAGCTGTCATCGTGATCGCGAACTGCCGATAAAATGCCGAAAATAATCTATGTTTTATCTCGCGTGCGTATAAATAAAGATAAAGACATGTTATTTGTTTGATTTCAATAGACCTACACAGTGACGTCGGAACAGGGGGGAGCAAGGGGGGCATTGCCCCCCCTAACTTTCATGCCATGGGGGCATAGGGGGGCAGATTTTAGAGGTGAACAATCAAGATTTCTACTGTACTTTTTGGGAAAGCAACATCGGATGATCCTGTCAACAATTCATTTCCAGGAAGAAACAATCCAACAATAGCAGGAATGTTATGTTGGCTGACGTACCCCGTGCCTGAACCGTCTATCCGACTATCTTTATAACCAACCACGTGACTCAGACTCACGTCTAATCCAAACATCCCTTTGAATGATTTGCTAGAGTTATTGGCAGACGCAAGTTGGGCTTTGGTTCGCTCGTGTCGCATCGTTATGCGTTGTGGGAAAATTATTCCTCTTAAAGTGTAAGTAGTGTAGTGTGTAGGGGTGTGCGAGTAGCACATTTTGAATTCGAGTCGAGTCGACGAGTATTCCTTTAAATACTCGAGTATCGAGTCGAGTCGAGTCGAGTATTCATTTCAAAATTTAGTTTTTTTTTTAGTCGGTCCACTTGGAACACAACGATTTTTCTGTTGTAAACATATCAAAAATACATTGTTGTACTTGTATCAGGCTATTGAGGCCTTCCTGCCCTTTGTGCTGGTCAATTTCAATAAAATTATAATTATACAGAATGTTATCAAGAGTTCCTGGCCCCATAACAATACTGCTGCGATGTTTTAATCCGAAAAAAAAAATCCTCCAAATTCGCACTCGCATTATAATATTCGCGGTCTAGGCATCTCCAATGCTATTTCAGCACATTTGAATATTCCGTGCCCTTGAATGGTTCCAGCAGAGTCGATAAAGAAGGTTAGGTAACGTCTTTATCGACTAGGGTAACCTTCTTTATCGACTCTAGTTCTAGCGATACGTAAATATATTAGGATTGTGACGTTACAGTCCTACCCCTTGTATTTTTTTCTATTTTGTTGCTTTTAAATCTGTCTAATATATCTCATATCATGTGGAACTTTCAATATTTTCGGGACTTTAAATCATATTTTTCTAACAAGTGTTCAAGTCAGTGTGAATCTGCATCTAAGCATGCAAAGGCCAACCCTAGGGTTGAAAGTGTGGAATGTGAAGCTGTGGAGCCGAGGCTCATGTTTTTGGTTTCGGGTTTACCGGAGTGGCCTAAAAGTGACGTCACCCCATGTTAAATTCGGAACGTGCTGGAAAAGTGCATAGGCTTCATCTTTCGACGGCGACGAGCAAGGGTTGAGGAATGCGGCAAGCGTAAATGGCAACGTCGGTGGGAAACTCCAACGAAAATGTGAATTTTGTTGAGTTTGCAGTCGGCGAATGGCAAGCCTAGGATGACCCGCGGAGATTTGAACCCGGAAGACTGACCAATGGCAGTGTCCGTAGCGACACACGTGACCGGACGGCGAGGGCAAAAGAAGCCCCGATCGAGCGCGAGGCGGCAAGAAGCATCCACCTCTACCACTGTGGGTCACGCTTTGGAACCGGACGGTTGAGTCCGAGGTGCACGTGTCGTGCCAGCGTTGGAACCCACCCTGCGAGAGCCATGATGGTCGTTGAGCCTCCGCCTATTACGGAGTGGCCGACTAGGCTAAGGGAGTTGGTCTTGTTTTAACGTTATTTTTGCTATTTGAAACTTATTCTGAAGAATACGGCGCGTTTTGGTGACCCCTATGTAATGGGTAACCGCTAACAGTACGTCTGATAATGACGACCCGGCGAGTGCACGGTAAATTCTAAACTACTACAGAGTTGCGGGGAGCATGAGCTCATTTCAAGTATACAGTTCCTGTCTTCGGACTGGCTTTGCGGTGTCGAGATAGGGTGCACGTGTTAGTGCCAGTAAAATACAAGACCACGTGGTTAGCCAGTACCACGATGCTAGAGCAAGTAGCATCTCTCCCTCTACGAGAACATCTGGGGCGGTGGTAAGCAAATCTAAGCATTCTGGGCGTGTAGCTGAGAGGTACGCAGTAGGACACCAAGGTCCGCGTCCGCCACTGGACGCCTTCTCCATAGGCAACCCGCGCGCCGGAGCGCGTCGCCATTTGCAGTCACATCATTTCCCCCCCCCCCTTTTCTTCGATCAAGACCAAGGAACAGGATGAGACTTTGGAATAAGACAGAAAGGACAGGGTTGAGTAGAACGTTGGCTTTCATTTTCTTGTATTTTTATTGTATTCCCTGTATCACATGTATGTATTTTGTTTGTCTAAACTCGGATCCGATTGCTAACTTCAATTGAAACCATAACTTCATTGATGTAACTTAACTTCTTGTTTGAGTCAGTAAAAGCCACTAAAAGCACACAGGTTTTCACTTAGTAGTGCATGGTTGCCCCCTGCTTTCCCCATCTCACGGTGTAGTTTTTGCAAGGACCTTCAGTCCACCCCACGCCGCATCACGGGTGGTTGACCTAGTTTCAGCAGGAGCGCCCGAGGCCCAGAACGAGCGTGGAGCGGACCAGCAACGGCGTGGCTCACCACTAGCGCGCCTGGTAAGACGAGTTCGCTACCCCCTTTGGGTAGTATGCTAGACGGTGCTGGGTTGCACTGTCAGTACACTCTGGCGAGTTGTTGTTTTTTTGTGTTTCGTGTATGTGTTTTTGGTTTGCGGTTCTCACATTTTAGTCTATGTTAGTCTTGTCTCTCCGCGAGCTAGTAGCAGGGCAGGTTTGCGAGACAGTTATAGGGCTAGGAAGGGTGACCTTTACCCACACCACCCCCCGACCTAAAGTGACTCTATCTGGAGAGTCACGAGTGAATCACACTCTGGCGCTGGTCGGGTTTTTCGGGCAAAGTGGTGTTGGCAAGGGTTGCGACGTGACTTCACCGGCTGTACAGTAGGGTTAGACTGTTCTACGAGTAGGCGGTACGTGTGAGGCACGAGTCACCGTGAACCGAGACTTACAAGTTAGGTAGTGGTGGTTTACTTAGGTAGGAAGGGGTGAAGTCACAGCATCCTTGCTAGCGATAGCCGACGGAGCGCGCCACGCGTCGTTCGCGTCATCAAACACTGGCATCAAAGTAAAGATGGAAGATTGATGGAAGAGACATAAAACATGTCAAACTACGCCAACTACGATTTTAAAATACGTAAAAAGTGCATTAATGGAATGTTCACTGGCATTCTTTCTTCTCGATAGTTGATCTGAAATATTAGTGATATAGACGCAACGAAACCAATAAAGGATATTTGTTTTCGACGCCGTGTAGGCCTAGGTTAGGCCTAGGCCTAGTCCTATTCCCGATTCCCGCATCCAAGTCTCCGTTGTTGTTTATCGTAATAATTTTGAAAGCACGCAGTCTCTAGGGCCAAGGCCTACTTTTTGCCGTCACAGTACACACGTAGGGCCTAGCTAGGCCTAGGTTGTAATAAGCCTAGGCCCAGGTCTCTGTACGTAGGCCTAGCCCTACTGTGATGATGGTTCTTTTCAATTTTCATAGGATTTCATATGTTTAAAACTCGACTCGAAAACTTCGAGCCTAAAACCAAACTCGACTCGATGTCGAGTATAAAAAAAAACTCGAAAAAACTCGACATTTCGAGTACTCGCACACCCCTAGTAGTGTGAAATGTAAAGTAAAGTGTAAGTGTGTGTGTGTAGTGTTTCATGTTTAATGGTGTTCAAGATTAAATTTATATCGTAATTTTAAATATAAAACCTACTAAACAGCCTTCAGTAGTATTTTTTTTTAAAGAAGAGGGTAAAACAAAAATATGTTTGCCTGTATGCTTAGTCATTACATAAAAAATTATGTTGTAATTTATTAAAATGGGCCACTTCACGTAAATTTTTTGAGTTCTTAGATCGCAGATAGTTAAATGTAAAACATCGTTTACAGAGTCCGAGTGCAGTTAAAACATGACGAAATAACTGTAGAACAGTGTTTCGCCTGCGGCGCAAAAGGGCCTCCGGCGGCTGGGGCTTCACCCAGACCCCAGCTGTACCCCTACGAATTCTACTAATGGGTTTGCCCCCCACAACTTTCAAAACGTTCCGACGCGCCTGGACCTACACATTGTTTCTTGCATAAGATGTGTTTCCAGCACAACAAAAGAGTTGACAGGCTGCCTGGGCCTACTTAACCTCAAATTCGCGATGTCTGAGGCACCGAGTTAAAGCTGTTTAAGGTTAAGTTAACCGTAAGAAAATCGTTGATTTGTCAAAATTTTGAGAATAAGTGCCCTAAACATAGCCCTAAGCAATTCAAATGTGACTGGACCCTAGGCCTAGGGCCTCACCTAGGCCTACCTACTAGTATGGAGCAGGTTTAGGGCCTAGGCCATCTTCAGGAAACAACACAGCATTGGACCTTTATGATTCTACGGTTGTATCTAGGCCTAGTCGAGTTATGTCTGCAATAAAATGCACAGAAGAAATTTAACACTGAGATAATATTATAGACCCTTGGCCTTGACCCCAACCTACACATCTCAAGCCCCTAGCCTAGGTCTATGTGCACTTAATTTTTGTATGACATTCGTTGGTATGTAGCAGTTCATTTCCTAGGCCCATACCATGAAATCAGGCTCTAGTCTAGATATTTTAAACGGGAACAGTAGCCTAGGCCAAGTTAAGCAGTTCTTTTAGGGCTTGCTATTTTGGCATAGGTAGGCCTAGCCTTGGCCTAAGTCCAGATTAGTGTCTTCCATTACATTCTTGTTATATATTATAAATTATTACATTACAATATGCACACACACACACACACAGCACAGCAGTCACATGCAAATTAACAAATTTATTCACCGCTTTTATTTACCGCTTTTTGTAGTTTTGATTTTAACACCGACTTTTTGCACCGCTTTTTAATTATATTGGTACCGCTTTGTGGCGGTTTTATTTACCATAAATTAGTGTCCCTACCAATCAGTAGTTTTTTGTTGATAATTGAAGTTGAGTAAACTTATACTCAGATATTTGTTTAATGTATAATGCGTACATCGATATAACAAGTTAATGGCTGTGTCTAAAAATTTGAAATAATCACAATTAGAAGGAATGATATGTATGCTAAATAGTATTCCTGTTAAGTTTTGTCCAAATAATGAATAGAATAAAAGTTAGAGCGTGATAAGTAATGCGCCGTTCAACAGACGTCAACTTGCGAAATGAGGATTTATCCCAACTCATTCCGCCATTTTGCGCCGTGACGCCAGGAGGCGGGTAAAATTCTATAGTCAATTCAGATGAAATCTCTAAAATTGAAACTGAGCAATACTAGTAAAAATAGAAAGATTGAGTAAATCAGATGGTTCATAGCCACAGTAGATCCAAAAAGCATACCTGAAAAGTACTTATTCTTTTTTCATCCCAGTCACTTCTAATTAATTAAAAAATGTATTTTAGTTTATGATTTTAAATAAAAGTTTTAGTTTTTAAAACATTATGTTTGCACAATTTGCAAATCAAATTGTAAAGAAAATAGGACCTAGATAAAAAAAATTGTGCAGGCCAAAGCAGTCATAAACAAAAATTGTTTTATTTGTACATATTTGTAACTGTTCCTCAGAAACTCAGAATCAAATTCTGCACCCTTTTGATTGTTTTCTTGTTCTGCATCACATATCCATTCACAACCTAATAATTTTTCCGCCAAAACATTTCATGGACAGTCTGAAATGGCACAGCTCAGATTGAGGATAAAACGTGACAAGAGTTTAGAGAAGTAAATAATATAAAATAAAAAAAGAAAGTAGTAATAACAAGTATGTAGTTACCATCATCGTCCTCTATTGCAAGGTCACACAACTTGATGGTAGTTGTCATGCGATGGTAGTTTTCACTCTCGAGGAAAGTAGGGTAAAACCTTTCCTCTATCACATCGACTATGCTTCGTTGGGTGACGAAGAACACTTGCGGGCTATCGTTGCCCAATAGATATGCTTCCATTTGTCTTTGCACCGACTGAAAGTAGACGGAACACAATAAAAAATTGTCTGCGAGAGGAACGAAAAAACTCTCTTTTGAGACACATTATGTGGATTATCAGTAGGGTTGCCATTCGATATGAATTTGAATATCGATAATCGGGCAAGTGCAACCGATTATCGATCGATAAATATCGATATTTTTAACGTCGAACGATAATCGAATAAAAATTAAGCCTATACTTCCTCGCATACCGGCCCAGACCGTGAACCTTTTGCGAGTGCATCCTTTTGTTCCTTCTATTTGCTCATAACAGGGTTTTCCCACGCTAGTGACATCTTTCACGAGCGCCCCCCCCCCTCCCTCCCCCGCATGGCCAGCCGGACAAAAGCACGGCATGTAACGTAAACAGACGCAACCCGGCTCGTGTGCTGTCTTTGTGAAGGTCGTGGTTCTCAGAAATCTTAGTTCTGTGAAGTTTCATTTTAGCTTTTGTTGTGATTCTCGTTCATTCATTTACGAGATATTATCAGTTATTCAATGCCCCCATATTTATTAAGTGACAAAATGAATAATATTTGGCATTAATTACTTTGGAAGACATAATATTAATCTGAGAGAAGTGTTAACATAATAAAGTAGCACTATGGAATGAAGTAGAGCAATACTGAGTTGGCTCGGGGTGGGGAGGAATGCATCTCGATAAAATGCTTGTTGACCTTAAGCGATGAAATACAATATCGGCTGTGACGCAGCAAGTGAAGCCGCCCAGGAACAAACGTACGCCATGCAAGTTGCCTACACTGCAGCAGGGCAGGGGCGATGCATTGCCCTTCGGACTTCGCGCCTTACACGTGTTGTAAATCTCGCAGTGGACGAATTTTTCACAGAATAAAGCGATTAATGTCTCGACTGGAAAAATTTTTTATAAAGTTCTGTGGAGTTAACGGTTACTTACAACATTTTGGACGGGAGAGCTATTCAATTGTCGATAATAGTGATTATCGATTCAGGAGGACTGAATGGATTATCGGATCGTTTCGGGAAATAATCGTATTGATTAATGTAGTAGGGCCTATTGATTATCAAACGGCAATCCTAATTATCAGCAGTGCATTAAAAAGCAATTGAAACAATCAAATCATGTATCACAGTGTCACTAGTTTAAAGGAAAGTGTTGGATTTTTTATTTTTATTTTGCCCGTCAACAAAATTGACACACACAATAGGTAGAGCCCCTTGAAAGTGGTTTTATTTTTCAGGAAAATTTGTTTTAAAAAAACAAGATTTCGGTGTTATTGCCAATTTGGCGGTTTTATTTTATTTTTTACAAATATCGGCTTTTAAACGTCAAAAACTCAAAATTGCAAAAAAAAAATATATTCCAGTGAGGCCTAGGCCTATGCACAAGTTTTGAAATAGTCTTCTGCACGAATCAAGGTAGGCCTAGCTGCTTATCCATGGTGTGTATCCTAGAAAAAATAACATAAGGTTAGTGGGCTATTTAGTTTACAGAAGTTAAAAAGCCATTTATGGGTAGGCCTAGGCCTAGCTTAAGTACATGATTTTAGTTTACCTGACTACGAGAATGCAAACATTGTAAGTATCTCTGCGTTTTCTGGCTTGAGGCTCCTCCTGCGGTCGCTCACCACCACCAGATTTACCTTGTGGGCCCAACATTGAACATGTGCAAGCTCGTCTCCCACTAGGCCCCTGAGTGTGTAGACACAGGATGTCATGTACCTTGCCGAGTCTGTGACAACACCGAGTACATTGAAATATTCTATCTCGTACCTGGACAAAGTTTCAACAATACTTTGCGTACAGGTGGCTCCATTTGCTTTTTCAAGTACAGCATTTGCTACAAGATCCTTGATGATATGATACCTTGATGATCACTGGGCTCCAGCAGACGGAACAGGATATTAAAAATACAATTATCCGACTTGTCTGTCGTCTCGTCACACATGATAAAGATTTTTAAATTTTTAACAGCCATCTTCAGCTCTTCCACTTTTTTTTGTCCAACAATTGGGATGTAGTGCTGCCGAATCCTATCTGACAACGGCAGATCGCCGCTGTCTTTTACATACGCAGACATCCACTCCCGATTTTTGGGATTATCTAACTTCTCCACCGAAATCCCAGCAGACAGAAACGCTTCCGTGGTGTGGAGAATAAAAGCATTTTTATCTTCTTTCACTTTTTTAGAGTGCGTAAACGTCTCACCAACAGTCATTTGGCGCTTTAATGATTATGATGTAACCCAGGGTTGCCACCAACTAAAATTTCAAATCCTTGTAGGGTACTCAAAAAATCCTGAGATATCCTTGAAAATTTTTTGATTGAACGCGTAACAAATAAATACAGTTGTTATCAAAACTTTTGAATCAAAACACGAAAAAAGTTAAATTTAATACCTTTTCAGTTTTTATCAAGGCCTAGATTAGCCAGTAGCCACACTAGCCTAGTTGCTCTCTTCTTGTTCTTGTTCTTCTTCTTCTTCTGCTTCTTCTGCCTTCCTTTTTTTTTAAGTGTTTTGTCTTTTTTGCGCTGTTGGCTTGAACTTGGCGAGTGTCCTGCTATTTTTGCACATCATTAATGAGTTCAACATTGGAGAAGATAAGCGGGTTCTATGGGATGTTTTGATCATTGTCAATTCGCTGAAGACTCGCTCTACCTGCGCATTGCTGTGTGGCAGAATAAGCATGGCTTTTGCCAACTTACAAAGCGTCGAGTAGTCAGGAGAGTAGGATGCTATTGCACTCCAGTATTTATCAATCTCGTTGTTTTCATCAAGGCCCAGGGTTGGAGAGAGATCAGACAGTGAGTATGCAACAAACTCTGTGTTCAGTTGGTCCATTTCTTCTTCTGGAATCACCATTGGAAATCTAGTTGCCAATTGTTTTATTTTTTGCCAATCCCCAGAAGACTTTTGAGCTGGGTCAAGTATGTCAATGTTTAGCAGAACTTGATAAAGGGGAGAAGTCGATACAGTTCCCTGGCACCTTTTTCATAGAAATCTCGAACATTCCTATAAAACTCTGCCTTCTCTTCCTTTGTGATTCGACTAGGCCTACTTTCCAAAAGATTCCTTGTCTTATGACCAACAAAGAGGCTTTCATTGGACACCTGATTTTTCAAATCATAGTTTACTTTCACAGCAGGGAATGAACTACTCTGCAAAACTGTGAACTTGATAAAACTAGCAAGCAGCTGCCTGAGTAAAGAGCACATTTCTTTATTCAGCTTATGAAGGTAATGGCGTTCGTGCTGAAACTTCACATTAAACTTTGTGAACCTCGGGAGAACTGCCTCCAAAAATAAAAAATACAACTGAGAGTAGGCAGAGTGTAGTGTTTCTTGAATCCTTACAACAGAATCGAGTTTACTTTCCTTTGCTTCTATGTTTTCTTGAAAATAGACTGTAAGTGCAGGCCATTGCTCAAGCACTCGCGTCACACACTGCAACATTGCTAACCACCTAGTTAGGCAAGGGCGCAAAATTTTACGCGTTTCCAAATCTAAACTTTTTTGTATTTCTTTGAACTCCTGTTGGCGCTTCCCGGACGTCTTGAAATACGTGTAAACATCACGAATGAATTGCTCACATGTGATCGGAAGTTCATTGCAAGCGTGAGAGGCCGCCAAGTGCGCAACATGGCACGTGCAGTGCAGGAACCAAACTAGGCCCTGTTGGACTTTAATGCGCGAGAGAACCGAGTTAAATTCTCCGACAATCGCACGGGCGCCGTCCGATGACATACTTAGGCACTGCTTCCACGAAATACCATCACCCTCAAATGTGTTGTTGACCACATTAAACAGGTTCTCGCCTGTTGCTGCACCTTAAAAAGCAACAACCTCGTACAGATATGTCTCGACTTTGTCAGCGCCAAACATTCGAGCCATTATTACCATCTGTCTTAGTGTGGCCTTATCTGTGGGCTCATCGATCATGAGTGTGAAAAACTGAGTTTTCATTTTATTTATGACATCTTCTTTTGCCGTATCACCGAGTACCTGTTCAATTATCTGACTCGTTTTTGTGCGCCCACAATGGAAGTTTTTTGCGATATCACTGTCAGGGAACATGATGGGTACAAGCTTAGTGAAATCGTCACTTAATCTTACTGCGAGATTATTTTCAGTTACAAAGTTTGCCCAGAGAAGGCACGCATCAACATCACCATTGTTTGCAGTGACAACAAAATTGGTCATCAAGGCTATTTTTCGACGGACCTTTCGTTTTTCACGTGGTTTCCCGAGGTTGCATGTCGCCGCAAATCTTTGAGTCCACCCGTACCTATGTTAAGTACAGCAGAACATACTACGCACAAAGCAGTCAAGTCCGTTTTGCCCTTACGAAGCCACTTCAGTTCATTCAACCACTCATTTTTAAAATTTCTGGACATAAGGCTTCCTATACATTTCGGTGGCGTGAAATCACGTTAGGTGTAAAACATTAATAAGGAACTGGAGCACTAGACGATTGATACAAGCTTGCGTTGCGTTTTGAAACAGAATGCACAAACGATCAAACACGACGTGTAGCCTAGCGCGAGCTAACAATTCACTTGACGCAGTGATACAATCGACTGTCTGTGTGTGACTGACTGACGTAGCTCTGCCGGCTACTGTGCTATGTGCAGGCAGGCCAGGTCAACCGACCGGTTTGTCGAGTGCAGGCGGGTGAGGGGAGAGAGGGGCGGGGGCTTGGGAAGAAGCAGCTGTCGGCGGCAGCGAGTGAGAATAGATCGCGGCGGCATTACCTATTTCAAATTTATTATTTTAATATTATGCAACGCATCGCGCGTAATAAAAGACGCGAACACGTTATGCCTTGATATTCCGGTGATATTATTATTTTTTAAATTTTATTAAAATATTTTCGGAAAATTGGTATTTTGGAGAAATCCGTGAATTTCCCCAAATATCCTGTCATCCTTGAAATACCCTAAAAATCAGGAGAAACGGATCAAATCCATGAAAACGGCAACCCTGATGTAACCTTTTGTTTTGAACGTTTATGCACGTCGCTGGCAACGTGTTTCACCAATGTGTCTCTTCTGTCCGCCTGAAGTCTTTTGTCGCAATATTTACACATTAAGATTTTTCCTTCACTTACATAGAAACCTTCTTTATTAAACCTTCAACTCTTCAACTCTTCCACTCAACATAACACTCGGTTTAGGCATCTCGAAGCGGCGAAGTAAAACTGCAATTGCACGCGAACAAGGCGACAGAAAACAACAACCGGAAGACTAGGTCTAATTTCACGCTAGGCCTAGTTCAGAAACTCCGAAAATGCCGTGATCCGAGCGCTCGGTGACTGCTCCGCTCGGCTAGCGCTAGCGCACTGCCTGCTCGATGGTGAACTTCCTTCAATCTAAAATGGCGGCACTGGAACTCGGCTCGGCGGGATTTTAAAAAATGACACGCAAAATTGAATTTTGACGTAAACTTCGCGATTTTTTCAGATATCGCTATTTAAACGAAACAATCGATATTTTTCGCGTGAAAGGTGGTGAATTGAGTATATTTCGCGTTAACGGCCGAATTCGTTGAAATCGCGATTCAAAAATTACGTTTTTATGTGCCAAATGGCATGTTTTGCCCACATTTGTTGCAAAAAACAATAAGAGTTAAAATTCGCGTTATCGCTCCTCCCGAATTTCAAGGGGCTCTAACAATAGACTAACATATTTTCTGATCCAAACCAAAGCAAATTGCAAAAAAAAAGACAGGAGGGCACAGTAGGGCCTAACCTATAGGCCTATTTGAAAACCTCATTAAAACTTTAGAAAATCTTTTAAAAAAAATTAACTGTAGGCCAACCAAGTTTGCTTCTGGGTCGCCAAGTTCTGTCCTTTACTTAGGACAATCTCATCTAAAGGCCAACCTAAGCCGCTGTGTACACTGTCTTTATTTTTGATATTCTGAAATTGGGATTACCGGTATGTAGGCCTATGTATCTAGGTGGCACCAATTTGACATGACATTTTTAATGTGAAGTGTATTTCTTGAATAAGTGACAACAGAAGCTGTGATTCACCAATTCAGAGCTACTAGTATGATAGGCTACACACATTACCGTAGTCATGACGAAGTCGATGGATGGCATTCGAGTGTAAGCAGAGCTCGGAGGTATGAACACGTAAGAGTAAAAGATCTCAGTTGCCATGCTGTGCCAGCAGTCTCTTGTCGAATCCCTCATCTGTTCCACAGCTTCCCAGTAACCGATTAGGCCGGCATAGCCGAGCGTTTCCAAATACTCGTGCAAGAAGACTCGTGCCTTTGGGGTGATAAGTACTGACTTCAGGGGGTATACCTAGAAAACAGAAATTAGCTTTGAAACTGTGGGATAAGCTTGGGCAAACTTTTAATGATAAATGATCATTTAAACATGCTTGATTGCACTGTGAAAGTGCAAACTAGTGAAGTTTATGCTTGTTTGCATCCACTTTCCCCAAATTAGTCGAATTCCCCAACTGAAGATGGGCCTTTGCCTTCTGCGCATGTGCCAATTAATAAACTTTGCAAAATTTGTGAAAAGTTGGATTCATTTAAACTTTTGCCACAGTTTCATTTTGCCACGAAAAGTTGCAGATATGCGCTTTAGCGGCCAAATGCTCAACTCGAGATATGGGGGTTACTTCTACTGCGCCTATGCTGTTGCATACAGACTTGTATTATGATTGCATTAGTGTTGGCGTTAAGTACATGCAACAGTCCACAATATTGATGTTTGCTCTAATCAAGAATACTAAAATTAAGTAAAAAAATGACTTCTCAATATATCCAATATCCATTGATGCAGAAAGTTTTAATTTTGCAAGTCAATGAAGTGACTGAATGTTGAGAATTGGGCTTTCATAATTTGTTTTAGTGGCGAAATTGACGTCAGTGTAATGCTCATAATATTTATTTGTTTATTTTATTTATTTGTTTATTTTATTTATTTAACGTCTGTCCTATTCAGTTAAAAAACTGATTAAACAAAGGCGATATTGATCATGATATTTTGCGTCAAACCTTTTATAGTCGCCTTGAATAAAAGTACAACATACAAAGGCCCAGGCGGGATCCATGAAGAATTCAAGCCCTTAGTATTTGGTGAACTTTGCGTAATAATATTGACAATTGTGACACATTATAATTAAAATGGAATATAATTTACGACCATGCATGCATGTAGGGTACTAAAACAACCTAAGCCCTACCACTCTCCACAAGTTTTTAATTTAGAATATGTAGGCTACGTACAAATTACGGTAAAAACTCACTGGGATTCAAAGGATATCAACTAGGGGTGGGCGAACGTTCGAAAACTCGAGCCCGAGCCGAGCTTTTTTTGAAGTTCGGCTCGGCTCGGGCTCGACTTTTTAGGCTCGAGTTCGGTTTTTATCAAAACTTCGAACTTTAAACGAACTTCGTCTTGAAATTACGCCAAGAACACGCCAAAAACTGATTGAATACATCGTTCGCGTAATAAAACAACAAAGCAGCGATCGCCATACTGGATATTTCTAACAGCTGATTTTCCAAGTTCCAGCGCCTTGAAAAGTTCTCGTTTGTCACGCCATGACGTCACGACGAAGCTATCTGTTAGAAGGCGGTGCGCATCTGTGATTGGCTCGATCGTCACAATTCACACTCGTCGTGCAGGGTCGGCAACATAACAATCACAAACTAGATATTTTGCTTCTTGATCTACGAAGTACCAACATTATTGAAACTTAACGGCGGGAAATTTGAAAATACGCAAAATTTGAAAAAATAGTTTGAAATAATTGAATTTTTTTAGACGAAATGGAGCCTTTATTTTGAGCTTTTATATTTAAATTAAAGATTTTTTATAACTTTTTTTTTAACCCGAGAGTAGTCGCGCCCGGTCCTTTAGACCGCATTATTTATTATGGGCTAATAACGTTAGGATGACGTTTTGATTACCAATATAAGATAATTTATCATATAGGTGACAGCATACATGGTTATATTAATCAATTATCAATCAATAATCAATAAATAATCAATCAATAATCAATCATACACAGAATGTTGCAAACCTACAAAAAGGTATAAAAATATGTTTTGAAACACCCTGGAGTTCGAATTATTAGTAAATAAAGACAGTTATATTATGCCAACACTGTATGTTGAAGAATAATCAACCTACAATAACAAAATACATGTCTCATAATAGTGATTGAGTATGCATATTTTTGCCTCCCTTAGTAGTCGCGCAGCAGTCGAAAAGACCGAGCAACCGAACAGGACCTCTTATCTTAGATGAAGTTCTGCAGAACACTGAATTGCATATTGCACACTGGCTTCACAAATCTATTTTGGCAATTAGACAAGCCACGCATGCGCGCTGTACAAATACCAACCGTTGAAAAAAAAAGTCGGTCTTAAAGACCACACGCGACAACTCTCGGGTTAAATTTTATTTCTGTCCCTATTCGTTACAGAATAATAATGGATTTTCAAAAGTTCGGCTCTAGTTCGAAGTTCGAAAATTTTTGGTTCAAAAGTTCGAGTTCGGCTCGAAAGTCAAAAACCTAGGTTCGCCCACCCCTAATATCAACTATATATAGTTAGAGGTAGTGAAAAATGGTAATAACAAAATTTGCATCAAATTTTAAATGTCCATTTTATTACCTAAAATTAGGGTTGCCGTTTGATAATCAATAGCTCGCCCGCCCGAAATTATGTAATTTACCGCCCACTCTGCAGAACTTCATAAAATAGTACCAGTCAAGACATTAATCGCTTTATTCTTTGAAAAATGCGTCCACTGCGAGATCTACAACACTCGTAAGGCGTGAGGTAGGAAGCGCCTGCACTGTGCAGTATAGGCCACCAGCATGACGCCTGTGTGTTACGGGCCGGCTTGGCTCGGGCGGCAGGCGCCGATCAGGCGCTGATTGCACAACCTCGGCGCGTCACGGCCAAGCAAGGTCAACAAGTATTTTATTGAGATGCATTATATTCCATTCCACGCCACTCGTAATCGCTTTTCTTCTTTCCGTAGTGCTACGATAATATTATCTTATCAGTTCTCTCACACCAATATTACGTCGTCTTCCAAACTAATTGTTCGCGCCGATTATATTTTTTGTATTTTCGTCGCTTTGTTTAGTGCTAGTTTCATTGTATTTAACTTCTCTTTTTCATTTGGTTTTTACTCGAGTGCTTTTGCCCGGTTTTGTCACGTGATCTGGTTTGGCCAATCACGTTCGTTTTCTGTTTATCTTCCGTTTGTACTCGCATATCATTCATCTCTAGGTTAGTACACGACAAGCTGTCGTCTCTGAAAGGTCGCTCGCTCTCTGTTATCACTCTCGCCCGTATATGGGCATTACCAGTTCAGTTCTTTCGTACTCCCTGCACTACTTTCTGAGTGCAGTCTTTGCCACTGCTGCAATATAAGTTCTCTGAACTGTTTCTTCCGTTTCTTATCACTTATCTACTCTTCAACTGGCCAGTTCTGTAACCCTTTCCTGTTTCCCACGACGTCTGTGCTTTGACGTCGCGACGCCCCTAATCAAGTTCAACACCATCCGAACCAAGGACGTCGGGGAAAAATCTTACCGTCGCAGGAAGTATTCACGCTCACATGTAAGTTCTCTTTGCATTTATTTCCTATATTTCTTCCTTACAGTCCACTTAAAATCTCGGTTAGGCATCTCGGCCTAAACAATTTGGTCCGTCCGAACCGGATGAAAACTTTGCTTCTTTCATTTTGGATTTTCATCATTTCTTTCTCATTGTCTTGTTTAAACATAATCGCTCAAGTTGCTGTGTATTTTTTGTACATCTCGTGCTTTTGTTCACGTTCTCTGGCGTCACGATATCTCTCGCTGAATATCGTTGGTTCGTTCTCACGCATTCGACGTCTGATTGTCTTGTACATAATTGTTTCTCGATTTCTTTCTTGTATGTGTTTTTTCTCTGGCTCTAAAGCACATATTATATTAGTGATTTTTCTTGTGTTTATGCTCTCGTCTCGCGTGATTTTATACACGCATCGTTTTCGCTCATACACTGTTTGCAATGACGTGTCAATTTACGTAACTGCTCTTTCTCTCCTTGTGTTCACGTCATTGCTTGGTTTATTATTGTCTCGCGCCTCGTGTGTTTATTTAATAAACCGTGCTCACTGTTTTGAATTGTTCTCTTCCGTGTTTTTTGTCGTTTGTTTCTCCGTTTGGTACTTGTACTATCGTTCACCATGGAAGAGTTACAAGCACAACAGAAACGTTTGGTAGCTCGTCGTGAATTTGTTTTTGCAAGCGTTCAGAGAACACACGACGCGTTCTCTAAAATCAAACCCGAAGATGTCCATTTGTGTAGGCCTCGGTTCGACAAGCTCTCTGCGTTGGAGTCTGATTTTCAAGACATCCAAATGTCAATTTCGGATATTAACACGCAGTTAAAAGACACGGCGAGACCCACCGAAATCGACAAGGTTCAAGACAGTTTTGAAACAGTTCTGTACGCAGCAAAAGCTAGGTTCCTCGCGGCTGTTAAGTTGACTCAGCCCGTCAGTGTGACTCAACACGGGGCTGCCCCCATCTCTGCGAAATCTCACATCTCTCTACCAGTCATTGACCTCCCCAAGTTCGCGGGTGACATTTGCAAATGGCCCGAGTTCTACTCCCTGTTCAAGTCTCTGATCGACGAAAACACATCGTTAAGTAATGTGCAGAAGCTGCATTACCTCAAATCCTCGTTGTCTGAACAAGCTCTAGCTATTATCTCTGAGTTTCAAATCTGTGAAGAAAGCTATCCTCTGGCATTAAATGCGCTTATCTCACGTTATCAGAACAAGAGACTTCTAGGCAGCGTCTATGTTCAGAAGATACTAGAATTTGTTCCTCTCAAGACTTCGTCCTATGAAGGACTTCAAAGCTTCCTCAAAGTCCATCGTAATTCGGTTGAAGCTTTGAAAGCACTAGATATTCCAGATTTAGGCGATTTTCTGCTGCTATGTTTATCGTTAGCTAATCTAGATCCCTCTTCTCGGAAAGCTTTCGAAACTAAGCATTGTTCTAACTCAGCTCCTGATTATAAATCGTTAATCGATTTTTTGGAACAACAGTCTCGCACTATGGAGCTTTGTGCTGTCGGCAAAAATTCGACTATGTCACCGAAGAGTTCTCATCCCTCTAAGAAAGTTAATTCTTTTCTAGTATCGTCCGCACCTGTTTCGAACTCTAGTACGAGACACATTAGTCATGACTCATCTCGCGCTAATGTGGTCTCCTCTCCTTTTGCGTGCCCTCTCTGCAAGTCAACACACACTTTGTATCAGTGCGATGTTTTTCGAGGTCAAGCTGTCAATGAGCGTTATGACACTCTGCGACGATTGAAACGTTGTTTTAATTGCATGGGGGCGCACATGCGTTCTCAATGTGCGTCTAAAAGTTCGTGTTCTGTGTGCCGTAGCAACAAACACCATTCATTGCTTCACACGGACTCCACCCCCTCCTCTGTTGAGGAAGTGAATCACACCTCAGGCCCAAGTCAGCAGCCGCCTCAAGCTCTCTCATGTCAAGTCCGAGCTTCGAATCCCACGCATCAAACTGTCCTGTTGGGCACGATTCGCGCTCTCATCAGTGATGCTAATGGGATTTTGCAACCTTTCCGTGCGGTAATAGACTCTGGGTCACAGATCTCGGCCATCACTAACTCGCTAGTGCAAAGGTTAGGTTTGAAGATCCAACCTGCCACTTCACAACTCTCAGGTGTTGGATGCACATCCACTCGTGTCCTCGGGACTGTACGTTGTAGAGTCGCACCCCGTCGCTCTACTCAAACGTATATCGATGTCAATGCACACGTTCTCTCCTCTATTGCCGGCAATCTGCCTACGTCTTCGGTGTCCATTGACGTCTTAGAACGTTATCGTAATCTTATCTTGCAGACGATCGTTTCAATGTGCCTGGCGCTATTGATTTCCTCATCGGCGCAGATCTCTACTCAGACATTCTATGTAAGAATGGTGACTCAGTCCGGGGTAGTGGGCCAGCCGCACTCAATACGGTCTTCGGATGGGTGTTGCTAGGACCAGTCAACACTATCAAACCGTTCTCTGAGCCCTCATGTTCCTTTTTCACGGTCGCCAACCCTCCTTTGGAGAGCACGCTCTGTCTTTTCTGCGAGTCTGAAGAAGTGTCTCGACCCACCTCATCAGACCCACTGGATATGCTCGCTGAAGAGCATTTTCTTCATACTCACTCTCGCGACACCTCTGGTCGCTACTCGGTTTCTCTCCCCTTCAAGCCTGATTGTAAAACGCCAGGTTATAATCGCAACGTCGCTCTTCAGAACTTTCATAGTCCAGAGCGTCGAATGAAACGTGACCCTCCGTACCAACTCAAGACTTTCGTCGCCGATCGGGCAGTCGAAATTCTCGAGAGCAACTCTCCCACCAGTTGGACGCACGTACGTTCTGAAGAGAACCCAGCTGATTGTGCTTCGCGGGGGTTGCTCCCCTTAGAACTGTTAGGGCACCCTTTGTGGCTCAATGGGTCCCCGTTCATGCGTTCTCCCCCTTCCACGTGGCCCTCCGTGGTCACCTCGTTCGACCCCACCCACGACGTGCCCGAGCTCAAACCGTCCCCTACTGTCTTGATCAGTCATGACCCCGTCGTTGATCCCTTGCTTGTTAAGCTGCAAAGCTTTTCTACGCTCTTGAAAGCGAAGCGCGTGTTCGGCCATGTGGTGCGTTTCTCAAGAATTCTTCTCGCCCGTCGCGCACGCCTTCCGTTGCCCACCGGGCCGCTCCTTCCGTCTGAGCTTGATGACGCAATGAATTTGTTTGTGCGGCTCACTCAGAAGCATTACTACGCTGACGAGCTTAAACGTCTTGTCAACCAGACCGCTGTGTCTTCTCGACTCTCCACTCTCAAGCCGTTCATCGACCCCCGCGGGTTTCTCAGGGTGGGCGGCAGGTTACACAACTCCTTGCTCCCTGAAGAAGCTTGTCACCCCCTCTTGCTCCCCAAAGAGGCGCATCTTTCCTCACTCTTGTGTGACGAGTTTCATCGCATTTCATTGCACTCTGGCCCTCGTACCGTTCAAGCCCTCATCCAGCAACACTACTGGATTATGTCTCTGCGAGGTCTACTCCGACAACGTATTCGACGTTGCTTAACGTGTTACAAGTTTCGCGCCAAACCTGTTCAGCCTCTCATGGCTGATCTTCCTGAATCTCGTGCTCAGCCTTCACGAGCTTTTCTCAACGTCGGCACTGATTATGCAGGACCTTTTTCTGTGAAGACGAGTACTCGCCGAAACGCCACCATCACCAAAGGATACCTATGTCTTTTCATTTGCATGGCTACTAAGGCTGTCCATTTGGAGTTGGTCTCCGATCTATCCACGGAAGCGTTCCTGGCTTGTTTAGATCGCTTTCTTGCTCGTCGTGGCCTTCCGGCTCACATGTATTCCGACTGTGGTCGTAATTACGTCGGTGCTGCCCGTACTCTCCGCGAGATTCATGCCTTTCTCGCTCTGTCCGAGACATCAATTTCTGATGCACTCGCCCACCGTGCCGTTCAGTGGCATTTTAACCCTCCCTACGCCCCCAATTTCGGTGGCCTCTGGGAAGCCGGGGTTAAATCCGCAAAGTTATTGCTCTGTCGCCTGATCAAGGACACCCCTCACACCTTTGAAGAGTTTGCCACCCTCTTCGCGCGTATTGAAGCCGTGCTAAACAGTCGCCCCCTCTGTGCCACTTCATTTAACCCCGCCGAGGGCCCTGACTATCTTAGCCCCGCCCACCTGCTAATTGGCACCACTCTCTTAGCACCTCCAGAACACGCTTTGGCCACCGATGCGTCACCCCTCTTCTCGTGGCATCGTGTCCGTCAATTGCACCAAACGTTCTGGACTCGTTGGTCTACTGAGTATTTGCATACTCAAATGCAAAGAGGAAAGTGGATTCGCGCGTGTCCTAATCTCAAGCTTGGCGACGTGGTTTTTGTTTTGGAACCCTCCTGTACTCCTCTATCGTGGCCCATCGGCCGAGTAGTACAACTGTGCCCCAGCAAGGACGGCACAGTTAGAGTGGTTTCTGTCCGTACTACTAAGGGAGTGTTTACCCGTCCGGTAAACAAATTGGTTACCCTCCCACCCCCTTAGTTTTTTCGTGTCGGACTTGTTTTTATATTTGTAGTTTCTAGTTGTTCTCTCTTGTGTCTACTTAAAATGTATTCATTTTAGGTGGGCGGTTATGTTCGCGCCGATTATATTTTTTGTATTTTCGTCGCTTTGTTTAGTGCTAGTTTCATTGTATTTAACTTTTCTTCTTTTCATTTGGTTTTTACTCGAGTGCTTTTGCCCGGTTTTGTCACGTGATCTGGTTTGGCCAATCACGTTCGTTTTCTGTTTATCTTCCGTTTGTACTCGCATATCATTCTTCTCTAGGTTAGTACACGACAAGCTGTCGTCTCTGAAAGGTCGCTCGCTCTCTGTTATCACTCTCGCCCGTATATGGGCATAACCAGTTCAGTTCTCTCGTACTCCCAGCACTACTTTCTGAGTGCAGTCTTTGCCACTGCTGCAATATTAAGTTCTCTGAACTGTTTCTTCCGTTTCTTATCACTTATCTACTCTTCAACTGGCCAGTTCTGTAACCCTTTCCTGTTTCCCACGACGTCTGTGCTTTGACGTCGCGACGCCCCTAATCAAGTTCAACACCATCCGAACCAAGGACGTCGGGGAAAAATCTTACCGTCGCAGGAAGTATTCACGCTCACATGTAAGTTCTCTTTTGCATTTATTTCCTATATTTCTTCCTTGTTCTCTTACTCTATAAAAAACTAATTACAGTCCACTTAAAATCTCGGTTAGGCATCTCGGCCTAAACACTAATGTCCAGCAATATTCATCTTGTCGCGTAATAAATATCGGAGCATTGAATAGTTAAACTGATAATATCTCGTAAATGAATGAACGACAATCTCAACAAAAGCTGAAATGAAACTTCACAGAACCACGATTTCCAAGATGAACGACCTTCACAAAGACAACACTCAAGCCGGCGTAGCGCGGTCTGTCTACTCCACTTAGCTCGCTCTCGTCGCGCCGGCCAGACGCGTGGGGGGGGAGGGGGAGCTCGTGAAAGACGTTGCTAGCGTGGAAAACCCTGTTCTGAGCAAATAGAAGGAACAAAAGGATGCACTCATAAAAGGTCCACGGTCCGCGTCGGTATGCGAGCAAGTTTAGGCCTAATTTTTATTCGATTATCAATATATCGAACGATATTTTTTAAATAAAAAAAAATAAAAAAAAAATATATAAAACTACATCATCTACATAACACACCCAACTTCCAGTCTTCCATTACATAATGAGAATTGCCATTTTAGCCATTTATTCTTAAGCTTAATACCAGTAGCATATATTATTATTATTGTGACGTGTATCTGACAAAATTATTGTGAGACACAAACATGTTGTGACGCCTTAAAAGACTGTTGATTTTCATATGCCAGCGCGTAGTCGACATAGGCGAACACACATATCTTCCGCACGACGGTGGCGCGATCTCTTATTACTTTTAAAGGCAGTTTGGCTGACATAATGTTAATTTTTCAAATTAGGGGCAGGCCCTATAATGAATATTCCTACAAATAAAATGCATGGTTCCAACTTTTAAAGCAACTTGAAAGTAAGTTAATGTACAAGGTGCTTATTGGATGTAAATGCTGGTTTAGGCCTAACCTAACATTTACTGTGCACCAGGCTACTAATTTTCTAGTCTCAGCCAGGAATCTATGAATCAATAACCAACAGGTTACATTTGTAAAAGAGTAAGCCTTACAGCATTGTGTTTGACTTGACAAAGTTCAAAACCACAATTAAATTAGCAAGGGTATGCCATGATTCTAGCCATAAATGTGACATCGTAGTAGGGATGGGATAGTGTACACGTGTAAACGTGCACACGTTTTAATGCGATTACAGGTTTACTGTTTCTACGAAAATAATAAACGTGTGTGCGTGTCCCTATGCTGTGTGCGGCCAGCCGTCGGCCGGGCGGGCCGGCCTTGCCTCACGAGAGAGGAGCGAGCCTTTTCTTGATATCTCTGTCTTCCAGACTGACGCGGCGCAGGCGCACTGCGCAGAAGGCGTATAGTGAGACAAAGTGCTATCTCTACAGCTCTCCGTGTAGGTCGGACTGACGCGTCGCGTCTTGCATCATCACACGGAACTCGGGACCTGCGCAGAGACGTACTTACTAGGGATGTCATAGGGTACCCGGGTTACCCGAATCCAGAAATTACCCGAATCCCTTTTTCGGATTCGAATCTTTATCGGGTAGTTATTTTACTGAAAATGAAAGGTTTTTAACCGCTGAGGAGCTGCTAAGGAGCGATTAGAATGCCGCAGACCACCCACCATGCAGCTAACTGAGTGCAGACTGCCGGCTGCCCGGCCGGCGATCCCCCTCCCCCTCCCACCCACCCGCCGCTATTGAGGAAGGCTGGGCTGCCGAGCCAGACGTGTCATTGTTCAAGCAACTTCCAAGTTGCGATGACGTCACGAAAGAGGACGCGACGGAATGGGTGGCCGCCGACCACTAGGTTTTGTCTCACAACAGTAGAAGATAAGCTTATCGCTGCCGGGTATCTTCTTGTAGACGCTTCCGAACGACCTTCAACCGCTCGCGGGAAGGGGGGGGGTACGACGATCAATTTAGGCTTTCAGGATTCGGGTAACCCGATTCCTGGAAGGTCAGGAACCGGATCCTAATTTTACTACCCTATGACATCCCTAGTACTTACCATACTCGATCGCTACCAGCTGACAAGTGAATAGGCGCTTCACCAATAAAATAGATCGCGTACTGTAAATCAATTTTTTTTTTAGCAAGTGGCAAACATAACAATGTGTACGTGTACACGCGCTGACAGCCAAGAGTGTACACGTTTAGGAAAGTACACGCATTTGCCCATCCCTACATCGTAGTAGTGATGATATCGGGTACCCAGAAACCAGTTCCAAACCGGTTCTATAGTGGTCCGGTTTCCACTTTTCAAACCGGTTCCATTTTATCAAGTTCTACTATACAACAGTGAGCTTCACGGAAACGTTTTCCCGCAAAAATGGTAATTCTACGCACCGTTTGACCGCCTTGACGAGTGAGGCTGCTACAATGACACTTGACTGTCGGCAGTCGTACGTAACAAAACGCGGGCGCTGAAGCCAGCTCACTCCCGGCCGTGCAGTCGCTTCCAAAAAACACGCACGTAAGGCTGATACATTGAACAAAAATTTACCTTTAAAAACCGGTTCCGGCGTGGAGGAACTGGTTTGAACTATTTGGACCCAATGTCATCACTAGTTTGTAGTGTCCTAAAATATCAGTAGGGGGTAGGCCCTAAGTAGGCCAGTGTTCTCCCAGAAAAAAATGTTCACTGGGTATTCCATAAACATTGCCGGGTACTATATTTATAGGGTAGGGACAAAATAGCGGGAGGCCGGGGGCTTGCCCCCGGAAAAATTTTGAGATCCTAGATTCGATTTGGTGAGTTTTAGAGGTTTTTGAAGCCTTTTTAAAGTAGCTTACTTTAGCTGGTTTTGTGGTAAGAACATTTCAAATTTGATTGAAATTATAGTCTAGACCTAAATTATAATTATTTTCTCCTTTGTATGTAGGCTGTGAATTACTGTACCGTAGTCCTATTGTAACAATGAGTACAATAGGCCATTGTAAAAGTTATATTATTTCTTTTAAGTGGTTATTATCTTAGATTTGTTGTAGGTTTACAATAACTACAACTTGAAACATTGTTGTATTTGATAACTTTATTTGTATTACCCTACTTTATAATTTGCCCTAGCAATCAATAAAATTGGAAAATTGATAAAATAAAATTGTTCACTTGTGTGTGCTCCTTGTGTGCAGTGAATGTTCACGATCATAGCGATGATTGCCATTTTGCCATAACTTATGTGTTTCGTTCAAATGCATTCCTTGTCGTGTTCTATATCAGCGAGATTAGCCTCCACGATTTTGTTTACAATCCGCGCTGCAGTTATCTCGCGTTTGAGTCAACACAGACTGACCGGAATGATGCGTAATGCGTAGCGTAGGAAAGGAATGTGCGAGAGATCTGGTTGGAGCGGAGAAGAGAGGGGACGTGGGGAGGTGTCAAACTACAGCTGACAAAACAAACCACCCGCTCGCTGAATGAAATGTGATGCGTCAGTCGGTGTTTGTTAAAGGTGAAACGATACACTGAGAAACAAACATTTTGAAGTGTAGGCTTACAGCAAGAAAACGATCGATTGAGAAACAGTCCGTCGGGGTTTTTACTAAAATACTGTAGGTAGGCTATAAATAAATGAATAACACAAACAAATTCGTGGGTTTCATCCTTCAAATGTAGCATCAGGTAAGTTTGATTTATTATCAGAGGACTTGTAGACGGAGAAGGTGCAGTGATTTAATCGGATCCGGGGACGTCTCTGAAGAGGTAGAAGGCCCGGGCCTCTTTAACATTAAAATAACTGTCAAGTCTATTTATTTGAGTCTTTTTACCCAGCCTACCGCAGCACCAATTCAACACTCGTAAAACCGGAGAGATAATCCTGCACTGACTGAGTCACGGCTCACGAACGGACCGAATGACAATTCTCACCCCACGGCCCACGCCGCCGACCTACCTAAAAAAACCGAGCACCACCGAAGCCTGCATGTGAGCCTGGGCCCTGGCCGGACAGCGAGCGAGTTGTATTTCTCTCTCTCACTCTCTCCCTCTCTCTGCAGTGAGAGACGTACGTCAACGTCGTACGCCAAGTCAAGTAAATAATCAGTCACACGTTATTTTGATGTTTTGTCTTTTGTTGAACAACATTCACACAAACGTAATCAGTTACATTTAACATTTTCACACGTTATTTTGATGTTTTGTTGAACAACATTCACACAAACGCAATCACTACATTTAACATTTTCTACATTGGATATTTCAGGCGTAAGAGAACCAAATCAAGTGAATAATCAGTCACCAACGTTATTTTGATGTTATGTTGAACATTCACACGAATGCAATCAGCTACATTTAACATTTTCTACGTTACATATTCCAGACGTAAGAAGAACAAGTTTTATACTTAAAAGTTACAACATTTTGTAGGTTGATCTTAATGATGTTGTGTGATGTGTGTCTGTGTCACGTGTTGCCTTGCCTAGCACGTGTGTCGCGGCGCATCGCCGGATTACCGAGCCCTCTCGACTGCAGCCGATCGTGCTTCGGCCCAGTCAGCTGTACCGGGTACACCCCATGCGATGCACTGCTGTCTGTCCGTGACATTCGCTTGAACTGGACTATTGGCGCACAGTGCCAGGCACCAGTGCTTCTACGTGGGTGCTCGCTGACCGCACTCAAACCCCCCGCACATAAAGTCTTGACATAGAGGATGGATGGAGGTGTGAATGTGATAATTTTGAACAAAAATACTATAGGCCTAATTGGTCGGCAGATATGTTTGCCGGGCGGTAGCTAAAAATAGCCGGGCGGGCCGCCCGGCTAACCGGCTCTGGGAGAACACTGTAGGCGTACTATATTTTTTTTAAATGTCATCAATTAATAAATGAATAATTTAGATTACCTCTACATTTTAGACTTAAAAAAGTATTACTCCATGTTTCAGCATTGTGGCATCAGGCATTCAGAATGTAGGGCTCGATAAATGAGCAATTAATAATATAAAACACTATTAAACACACATTGCACTTTGCAGCATTCAATAAAATGAGCAAGACCCCCAGACTACCCTCAGTTTGTTCTCTTCTAAATATATTTATTAAAGAGGGCCACTAACCTCATTAGGGACTGCACTGGCTTCGATAGCTTGCTCCACTGGTTGTTGAGTCATCGACCCTAAATCATTGAGCCTCTTTTCACATTCTTTCTTAGCGAAGGACAACTGGTTTATATAGCGTTTCACTTGGTTGCCCTCTGCTACTACCTTTCCCACATCCTGGTTGTGAAAGCCAGAAGCTTGCATTATCTCAACCAGTATATCGTACCTGTATTCGTGCAGAAATTAATTATTAGGTACATTTATTAATAACTCATTTTTAACATGATTTGGGTTATAGATCGGATCTACCATCTTGTAGGCCTACAGCAGGCCAATATGTAATTGACATTAGGGACAATTTTTTGTGGTGAATAAAACTACCATTTTTCGGTGTAAAAAAAATTCTCCAGCGGGGTTTTAAAGCGGTGGGAAAAAAATATATCGGCATGTTATAGCGGTGAAAAGCCAAAAAAAAATGGTAAATTTTCGGAGTTAAGGTATTAATTAATAATAACATAATAAATATTTATAAATAATATTAAATTTATAATAAAAAAATTAAATAATAATAACAATAAAGTTTTAATTCTTAAATTTAGTATGGTGGCCTTGGGCCTACCAATATTTTCAGAAATTTTGAATCAGGGCAAGGGCTAGGTCAAGGCAGCTAAAAACAAACTTTAGGCCTAGGCCTAGGCCTAGCTATTACAAGACAGGTCTCTAGGTGCTAGGGCCTAGGCTACCTACATCAAGTTCTCGGAGCCACCCTTTGGGGTTTTGACCTAGACCTAGGCCTAATGACAACTATCCTACCAACATGCCTGCAACAAGTTTTCGAAGATAAGCTTAGGTTAGGCCTAGTGAGAGGTAGAGCCTAGGCTAGGCCTAGGCCATACAGAAATAGCCTAGGCATTGTTAGGGCTTGGGCCTGGGCCCCTAGAACTAATATTTTAGGGGAAAGACAAAACGATAAAATATCGTCGAACATTCTATCAGACGGCGGTGTAGACGTCACTAGCAATGAACGTGTTGACAGTGACAAAGTGTTTCTCAAGAAAGATAACAAACTCGAAAACCCGAAAGAAGTTAGGCTCCGCCCACCGAGCTGCACACCAAAGAGCTCTAAAACGCGTCTTTAAACCCCCGCCCATTTCTCCAAATATCGTCACGGCCTCCTGAAATTATCTTTCGATCTTTCGAGTTTCGACCAGGTTTCGACTAATCGATAGCTGTCGTCGGCGAAAATAAAAATGCAGTTCTTGGAAAATGTGAAAAGTACGCGTGAGCCTGTTTGTGAGTTTAAAACGACGTCAGTTTGCTTCGAAATACATAGGAAATCGGATTTTCGCGCATAAATTCGTGAATAACCACTTAAGTCATCATATTTCGTTTAAAAACTTAAGATGGACGAAATTCGTGAAATTTCGTGGACGTAAAATGCTACATCTAACCTCAAAACATGACCCTATGTCAATAAAATCACTGTAAATTGCATTTTACGAAATTTCGTGTAAATACCATTCACGAAAATGCAGGGTCCCTAGTAATTGTCCCTTAGGATCTAAGAGTCAAATAAATAAACTACTGTTAGTACCTACTGTACACACTATACATTAATGGGTAGGAAATGGCAGAGAGTTTGGGTGGGGCTTCTCCAACAGTCAAAACATCAAGCCTCAAGGGGGGTGGCTTGCCCCTAACATTTGTTTAGTTTCCAAGGTCTTTTTGATATCAATTTCAGGTTATTTTGTGCAACATCCTAGATTTTAATTCAAGTACCGTATTGTGCCGAATATAGGCCGACCCTCTAGCTTTGGTCATCAAAATTTTTAAAAGGAATATTAATTTTAACAAAATATTTTTATTTTATGTGCTGTTATTCCTGCGGTCTATTTCCGCGGAGCTTGTGCCGTCGTCGTTTTTCGCGCGGCTTATTTACTTGGAGCCCGTGATGACATACGTAGTGCTATCTCTACGGGGACCGGTACTTATTGCCCAGTCATCTGTTCTGCATCACACTTCACTCATCAGTACGCCTGGAGATAGCGTCGCGTCCTCCGTGCCTGCCGCCAGACAGAAGCAGTAAACGATACATATTTCCTTGTCACACGGCGCTGTAACTTGGTGTTTGAAATTGGCGCTTAAAAATACCGATGCTCGCATATAGGCCGAGGAGGGATTTTGAGACCTAACATAATGAAAAAAAGGTCGGCCTTTATTCGGTACAATACGGTATAATTCGTGAAAGACTTAGGTGCACGTTTCAAAATGAAGTGTTAAATTAAATGCTGTTACTATTGCTAAAACAATCACAACTGACGCAAAGTTCATTTAAAGATGAATAAATTACAGGTCTATTAACTATTGTGCATAAAAATATACTTTTGAAAATTTTATTATTTGTGTGTTGAAATCAATACATAGACCGATTTTTGCTTGTAACTTCACGAATCTCAACTCTCAAAGTTGTCGAGTTGGCAAGTGGGAATTTTATGCCCTGTTGTTCAGTACAATGTTTTTAAATTATGAAGGAAGGTGAAACTTTATTAAGAGGTTGGATCCGGAATTTAAAAAACCTATTGACTTGGCTTAGGCCTACATTGATGGACAAAGACAATACATTGATGGATAGATGGTACTGGCAAATCAAACTTTTTAGCTAAATCCACTTTTGGCATTGTTGGACTGCCATTGCACTCTTTGATTCTGTTTAGTTTCCAAGTTTTAAGTCTAAAGTTAATGACTTTCATTTCAACAAGATTCATAAAAATAACAAAGTGAGTGATGACATCACGACACAACAGCGCGAACGGCTGAAGCCCCTAGCGACGAAGGTCAGGGCCCCCACGGTCGGTATTGGCTCGTCACGAATTTTAAGAGGAGAACAAATACAATGGTTAGTATCAGCAGCAGGCCACACATGCTTGTACATGTTAAATGTCAAATGTTGTGTTTTTCTCAATTAGGGGCCCACCCATGTAATCAATTGACTAATAAAACAATACCTACATACAATACAAAGCATTAATCTGAGTGAGTAGTGTAACAAGTTGTTGTTCTTACCTAATTTGCTTTAGAGTGGCTACATCCTGCGACTCCTGGATCATTTTAACAAATTCGTCGTAAGAGTCAGGGCAGTTGTACGCACTCTTACGTTCGTTACCACGTTTTGGTAGATTAGAGCTAAGCAAAGCTAGAATCTGCTGGTTAATGAAGTCGGGATCGGTCAGTTTATCAAAAACTGGTTGTAGTACTAAAGAAAGAAAAATGTATTAAAGGCCAAAGAAGAAAATAGAGCTGGATTATGGAAAGAATATCTTGGGTAAGTCTATGGGTTCGTTGGTGTGTGGTTTCAACTTGGTTGGGACTCAAAAGCAGAAACAATTTGACCACAACCATGAAAGAGGTTTTCCATGGATAGCTTCCAAACAATAAAATAAAACTATTTTCAAACACCTCTATAGCCCTAGTAGGCCCTAGGCCAGGGCTGCCGTTTTAACGGATTTTATCCGTTTTTACGGATATTTAGGGTGCAAAACGGATAAACGGATTTTTAGTCTTATTTACGGATATTTCGTTAATTACGTTTTCTATGCTTATTTTCGTATATTTGAATCTGCGCGGGCTAATTTCGATTGTAAACATTGAAGGCGGGGCGATAATCGATTCGACTTTCGATAGGGGGCGGAGCCAAGTCCTAGACTCCTAGACATTGTAGGAACTGCTTCTGCTTGCTTTGGGAGTGGGAGGAGCCATGAACAAACAATGAAGATTGGAGCCTACAAAATTGTTTTCTTTCGTTTTTGTTTATAAAGTTTGGATTATGTGATCATAAACGTGAAAAATAGAATTGGTATATGATTAAAATGTTATTAACAAGTTCTGCAAGACTGCAATGTTATTAATAAACACAACACATGGGCCTAGGTCAAAATTGTGATGCAACATTCCTAGGGCCTAGCCTAGGCGGCTAGCCTAGGGCAAGGGGCTAGGCTTAGGCCTAAGAATTTTTTAACCAGGTCAGATTTAAAACAGATTTTCTGTAAATAAGTAACATTTTACATTTTTATGCAATCTTAATTAAAGCAACCACGGGCGTTTCTGGGTCATTTATTCTCGTCTGTGCATAGGCCTCGGCCCTAGCAACTTTTAGGTTAAGATGGTAACAAATATAAACATAACATTTAGCCATTTTCATAGTTTGATCAATGAAATTAACGTTTCTAGACTTTTCACGAATTTTTGCGGATTTTTAATGTCCTCCAACAGGATTTTTTTTAAATATCAGTGGCAGCCCTGCCCTAGGCCTATCATATATTTATTAATAGGCCCAATATATTTTTAAGGTACCTATTTTTTAAGGATGCATTATGAGATGACTAATGATAAATAAATTCGTATCGAAAACCACAATTTAAAAACATATAATCATAATGTAATAATATTGTTAGCACTTTTACCAAAAAATATTTTTCGATTGCGCTCAAATTTCACACAAATATATTAATTCATAAAATAAAGGTTATGTAAACAAAAATCAACAATCGGATAAAGCATGTAGGTGTTATAAGTCAAAGAATTTATTTTTAAAAAGAAAAAAAGCACAAAATTGTGATTTTCATGAAAAATAATTTTTCGATTGCGCTCAAATTTCACACAAATATATTAATTCATAAAATTAATGTTCTTTGAAAAAATCATTACAATCGTATAAGGCATGTAGGTGTTATAAAACGAAATAATGTATTATAAATCAACAAAATTGTAAAATTGCGATTTTCATGACAAATAATTTTTCCGATTGCGCTCAAATTTCACACGAATATATTAATTCATAAAATTTAGGTTCTTTGAAAAAATCATAACAATTGGATAAGCATGTAGGGGTTATAAGTCGAAGAAATTTTTTGTAGATCATAAAAAATCGTAAAATTGCGATTTTCACAAGAAATAATTTTTCGATTGCGCTCAAAAACGTGGCAGTTCTAAGTTCAGAGATTTCGAAGGCCTCCAGAAAATTTCGTTGCAATTGGAGTATCGGTTTAGCCGGAATCGTGTTAACAGACACACAAAAATACAAACAGAAAAAGAAAAAAACATTCCGGATTTTTTTCTCCAGTGTAGTGAAATGGAATCTTTGCTTCGCTCGCTACGCTCATCCAAAAAGCAAAACTAACTTATTTAACATAATGAAAAAAACAATCTAGAATAGTGACGCGCCATTGCCTGCATCATGACATGTAATAGAGTGTAAGCCTGCGAGTGCAGTTGCTGCAAACTTACCGTGTATTATAGAGCTGGTCGAGAGGAGTGGGAATGTGCAGACAGCCAGACACCAATGCACTCCAGCTTGCACACGTGGGAAAGGAATATATACGAGGTAGTGATGACACCGGTTTTAAAGGTCAATTCTTGTTCAATGTATCAGCCTTACGTGCGTGTTTTTTTGGAAGCGACTGTATGGCCGGGAGTGAGCTGGCTTCGGCGCCCGCGCTTTCTGACGTAGCAGCCTCGCACGTCAAGGCCGTTCGAGTGCTTGATAATCAGCTAGTGAGGAACGATAGATAGCTGGATACGTCATCACAGTCTACGTGGAAATAGACCGCACAAGAAACGGTGCGTAGAATTACAATTTTTGTGGGATGCTGTTGCGTTGTCGTCTGTTTACTGTTCCGCCTACCGCACGCGTAATGTTCGGTCTGAACCGGAACCTCCACCATCCCCCTACATTTTGTACACTAAAAGGTTCAATTTTGCGAGTTAATCCGCGTTTACACCCGTTTCATACAATTTTGTTCATTATTTGCGCTATACGCGAGATTTTGCGAAATTTGCATTTTTAAAATGTGTTTTTCCATCTCTAAATGATGTAGGCCGCCTAATTTGTAGACAATATAACATTTTAGACAATAAAATGGACATTAAAAAAATCACGAATTTCGTTATCAGTTATCACCATTTTTCACTACCTTACCAATACCTTACCAATAACACTAAAATCTCCAATTTGAAAAACGAAATTCACTACAAAATAAAACCACTTTCATACCTCTACCGATCACACACAATGGCAGGCAGTATGGTTGACAGACAACAATGCAACGTTGTGCAATACATCGTTCCATGACGTGTTCTCGCACCCCGTTAAAATAGACCGAGCGAATAACAATGTGTACAATTTATAACAAATTCTTGGGTATCAATTCTTAGGTCACAATGGTCAATTCCAATTTTTAAAATCGATCTAACTCCATAAACTTGGTTAAAAACAAACCATTGTGTGCGAGAAATTCTCGGAGTACATGTTTGACGGGTAAAACCTCCAAATAGGACTTCGGAACGAGATACAGCATGAGTGCTGACGCTATGTTCCTCAAATACTCCAGCTCATTAGCGGCTGATTCTAGGTGTGCGGGTAAACTGTGGGTCGGAGCACGGCCAATCTGACTGGAAACAAAGCAAATTAGAACATTATTATTCTACAAGCATGGGTACGGGAGCACCAAAACAGGGACTGAAGCTACCTAATCAACAGGTCGTCGAAGAAGAATACAAAAGTAAAGTAATTTGCCGAGAGTTCATCTTTTGGTGGTGGTGGCAAGTAAAGCTCATCACTTTAAAAGGTCCATTTTGTTCCCGCCCGCATTTAAAATGGTGTAGATGCCAGTGCCAGGTCATAAATTTTCAAACTTTCTGGAAGAGTAGCCACTCCCAAATTACCCCCAGGGTCACCAAACACATTCTGTACCATCCTTGTTGAAGGGCACAGTAGAATCAGCCCAGCATCAGTGGCCATTTTCTTCCCATCCCTAGTCTTGTTATAACTATTATGAATAAAAAATAACTACAAATTAACTAAAATATAGGGCTGTGCGAACCGGTTCAAAAATCGAACGGAACTCGAACCTTCATGAAGGTTCGAGTTCGAAAATATTCGGTTCGAAAATCGAACCTAGCTCGAACCTCCCGCCATTTGGAAATAAAAATTCGAATGTTGGTCACACTGGTTTAAACTGACAACTTTCGAGAGTAAATTCGATATTTCGATATATATCGCATGCCGAAACGCCAATGCCAAGCCGACGGCATTATTATGTACTAGACTAAGCCTATTTCATTTTACGTCTTCAATGAATGATTTGACGTAAATTGTATGCTTTTGTTTAATAAACGTGTCGCGTAATATATAATGACCTAAAATTAAGCGTCGCAAATGTATTGAAACGACAAGCCTTCGCAGTTATTTCGTAAATCTGGCTGCCGAAGACGTGGAAGATGACAATTTGTAAGAAATGGAAGCTCAGTCCAGCTGACGGCATTTAGGCCTAGGCCTACTATTAATGAGTTTAATCCGTTTATAAGAGAATCTATCCCTTTTCCTAGTATGCGTAGCCCTACGACTTCTAGTGAACCAGATAAGGACCACACTCTAGGTATAGGCCTATTATCGCATCGAGTGAAGACATTCAAGATCCTAGGCCCTAGGCTAGGCCTAGCCCTGCGCCTAGGCCTATGCGTAGTGGTGCGTAGGCCTACAATGCGTGGCAGCTCTAGGCATCCGTATGGGCCTAGGCGTTGCAGGTCCTTCTTACAACGTTCAGGATGAGGAACCTCAACCTGATCTAGGCCTACATTATAGGCCTAGGCCTATTAAACCATTTTTCATGAAATGGCAACAAAAATCATCTTTTTTAAGGTTCGGTTCGGTTCGAGGTTCGAGTTCGAGATTTTTCGTAAGGTTCGGTTCGAGGTTCGGTTCGAAAAAAAAATCAAGGTTTGCACAGCCCTACTTAAATAAATTGACAAAGGATCAAATAAATTTCAAAACAATTTGTTGAACTACTATCAGAACGACTAGAATGAAAATTAGTAAGCAAAGAATAAGATACAACAAGGGTGGATGCTGTCAGACACTACACACCATCGGATCGTTTATATTTTTAATTAAGCCAAAGGGCACTTAGGCCAAGATAATCACAAAATATGACAATGATAAAAAAGTTACAAAAATGACTGAGAAGTAACATTTGCCAAATTAGCAATACGTATAGTGTATGTAGGTAAGACCAGACTGGTAAGACAATAGTCTTTACTCTTTAGAAAGTACATCGTTTTACTCAGTTTACCACTTCTTAAGCAAACTTGTACGGCTTAGCCTACCGTATTTACGCGCATAAAGGCCGCCCTCGCGTAATGGCCGCACCCCAGTTTTGACCATGCAAATTTTAAAAAGTACTTTGCATGTTGTATTGGCTGCACTTGTTATTTTAGCCAGCAAATCCTTTAGGACAACCCTTGAAAATCCCACTCGCACGCTCGCATTTTGCGAGTGACAATTTGGCTCTTGCGAGTAACTTTTATGGACGTGCTTCAAAATATCGTTTTTGCGAGAATTTGAATCGAGCGCCCGGATCTAGTTACTGAATGGCGCCGCTAGGTGTGGGCTTCTGTACGATCATGCAGGCAACTGCAAGTCTGCTTGGTGATTCCCGTGAGTCGTAGGAGCCGCGGAGTGTGTGTTGAGCGTGACGAAGCTATTGTGATTGCGTGTGTTCGCCGCTCGTGCGTAGGCCTACGGTTTTACATACATTATTTAGAACAAAGAACGCGATGTTTTTCGATCGAGCCGTACGATGACTAGCGTGAGATACAACGGGAGGAGACAGCAGCAGCACGGGTAGTGTTCAGGCCTTCGTTTGCAAGGCTATTGCGCAAGCAACACTGTCAGTCTGTCACTCAAGGTTATTCTTGAAAATTGTTTCAAGAATCGAAAGACGTTGCAACATGAGACGTCGCGGAAACTTGAGTCGAGTAAACAGCCAGACACATTATTGTAAGACGCGATCGCGAACATGTCATTGGGCATTTTGTTGATGCGGCGCATATGATTTGTACCATCAGTGTTCTTATCTTATCTTATCTGCAAGTGGTTTACGAGTTTTCACGGTATAAATACTGAAGTTTTTCAGTACTGAATTAAGCCCGCTATGTTATCCTAAAACGCACCAAACGCTCTTTAATAAAACCTGACTTCAAAATTTTTCGCCTGCAGCGCTATTGTTAAACCCCCCTTGCCTTCCCGCCGAAAGTACCTTCCCGCTAGGAGCGAGTACTAAAAGACGAGTGCGAGTTGATTTGTTACACAATTTTCAAGGGTTGCTTTAGGAATGAAACAACTCATTGCAAAACAGGCAATGAACATGCAAACGAGCATGTAAATAAATAAACCATTTTATTTGAATGCAATGTTATTCTAGAGTGTTTACTTTCCGTGTGCAAGGTCGCACGGCTCACACAACGTCAGACACTAACACAGCTGGCATTGCTTGGATTGAAGTGTCGAGAGTGTTTACAATAAAACAGACAGGTTTCGTTATCTAATCTCATTCATAACGTAAACAAAACAACACAGCGAGTCTTGGCCCGACGCCAATTGATAGTGAGCTAGGCGATACGTATATAGTGGCTTGGGAGGGGGGGGGGGGTTATTTATCTCCGCGTCTGTCGGCTCTTGAATGGATGTTTAGTTTCAAGTTCCATTCGCCCATTAATCCACTTCTTTGTCGTCGAGCGCATCACAGCCCGGTAGCCGACGTAACACATTCAGAAATGCTTTCGTGTTGGCTATTGCATTTTCAGTCACCGTCATTGTCACCCAATATAATGTCCATTTCTTCATAACCATAGCCAGCCTCTATCATGTCGACTTCAAGGCCATATTTAATCTTTTTCTCTCTCTCGTCCGCCGTCTTCGAGCAAGGTCGCGGCGGCGGCGAGCACTCACAAAGACGACCGCGCTGTGCAATTCTTACGTCATTGTAGGATGACATTCAGATGTAAAGAACATAACATTTCGGTCCAATTAAAACAAGAGAAGCGCGCCTGAAACCAGCTCGGATAGCCTACGATCTTCCATCAGGAACCTGCGACCTTGCGCCGGGCGTCGGGTGGATGCGTGACCGGCCGACGAGGCATACATTGCCGCGAAACGGAGAATTTTACGGGCGGCGGGCGGACATCTTCACTTCCGCGGACGTATTCACACGTTGAACAAGACTTATTTAATTAATTACTTACCGTTAAAATAAGTTTTTTTTACTCTTGCTCGCATATGTGTACGTAATATTGATACAATTACATATTATAATTTTTTTTTTCGACTTTGTATAGTCATACAGGCCGCCCTCGCGTAATGGCCGCACCCCTGTTTTTGAACTTCAAAATTTTAAATATACCTGCGGCCTATATGCGCGTAAATACGGTAATACACGAGCTCCACTGGTGTGCGGCCAACATATATTTAGACCTACACTTACAGTCATAACTCGACTAAAACTAATTCGTGACTTACGTTGCTTCGTTAGTAAGGCGGATGCGCTGGAAGTGGAATGTTATTCGATTGATAAAGTCATCACAGACGAGTTTCGTGATATCTATTGCTGCCAAGCGTACCTGGAAGTTTTGAACCACTTTCCAAATGTCCTCTCTGAAACAATTGACATTTTCCAAAGTTAGACAGGCAAAAAGAGAAAGAAGTAACCATGTAGAGGACCCATATGGACTCTTTAACATAGGCCAAAAAATGTAGGTCCAGATGGAGTCATTGACCGTAACACAATAAATCAACAACAGCTAGGTAGGCTACTACTGTATGACAGTCAATAGTCACATGGGCCTAAGTCCCACAAGTTGTCAAACCCAATCTCTAGGTGGTGGCTAGGGATGGATGCACAACAATGAAATAAAAATTATCGAAAACAAATCAAAATTAGTTTAATGCATTACAGTAACCCCTCGGTATACCAAACTTGGATTAATAGAATTCTATGGTAATGCCAACTAGAAAGACGGTCCCAGCCTCATAAATAGGGCATTCCATTTTAAATGAAACAGATATTACGAACTTCGTGTATTACCTAATTCAAACAAAATTGTTACACCTGGATGGCATAAGTACAGAATGTTTGTTGTTTAATACGAACTAATTTTTTTAAACATTAAACTCAGTACGCTCAGCTCGGAGAGTATCTAGTTTTTCGTCCGTCGAGCGTACTTCGTAGTAGGCAGCAGAGCCGGCCGGCTTATTGTCATCTGGAATGTGGTTTTTCCATTCCCCTCCCGCCGCAGGCCACCCAGGAGCCATTCCGTATGTAACGGACGTTACATTTTCACTACTTAACACATATATTAAGACTTGAAAATATAAGCTGTTCATATTATGGTAGCACATATCACATCACATAATTTTGATTTACTGATCTGTAAAATTGCACTCCAAACATGTTAACCATCTTCAAGAAATATCACTATTTAGTGTTGTAACGGATGTTACTAATTTGGGAACTACATTTACACTAAGTGGTATTTCTACTAAAAAGTCAGGCCCTCCAAGTAGGGTAAAAAATAATTTTGGTATATGGTGATTCACAAGGAATCATGAAATACCCTCATGTCATTACATTCTGAGAAAAGTTCAAATTGAATGTTAATTAATAAAAATAGTGTGTAACGGATGTTACAGTGCTTTGTAACGGATGTTACGAGTGACCTGAAAGCGCAGCGTTTGAAGCATTTGCTTGAAAACAAACCTTCTTTGAAAAAAAAAACAGATTGCAAGCTATTGCTTGATGAATTATGCATTACATTTTATTAAAATTAGTAACTTTTTTGAGACATAGGATGGATTTAACAAGGATGTGGCAAGACAATACAATTATCAAAAAAAAAAAAAAAAAAAAAAAAAAAACTTTATAGAGAGAAGTCTTGGACCAAGTAAGTAGATTAGGCCTACCAATTATGTATTTTATAATAACAATATTTTGTTTAATGAGTCAGACCTTTTATTACTTTGAAATTTGTTAGGTCAGGTTAGGATTGTAGGTTTACTAGGCCCTACAGGTGGCCTACCAGGAACCTGTAGTCTAGACCCTAGCCTAGACCCATCCTAACATTTTAAGTTGTCAAGTATCATTGGTTTTCACTCAATTATTGACCAAACATTAACACTAACAAATAATGTAACATCCGTTACATGTAACATCCGTTACACATTTTATTAATAGTTATGATATGTAGAAATAAACCAAAATATCCCACATGTAGATGAGTACCCTAACCTCACTTTTGGAAGTTTTGGTTTTTATCAGAATAACCTTCACTGATTTACAAGTACTTTTGTCAGTTTTGTGTAACGGATGTTACAACAGGTAGCATTTAAATGAAATTGAGATATATTGAAACATGACTTACCTAGAAAATTGATACTGCACAGTTGACAAGTACCAGCACCTGTCTTGAGTTTATTTCCTACACCCCATCAGTCAGGGGTACCATCCTCTAGTTACATTGCAACCAACTTAAGCATATTTCACTTAGTCACATCCGTGTGGCAACACACGGTGAAAACATGCTTAAAACTATGTTAGAATAATGAGATTTTTTGTTTAACTGTTTAATTTTTAAAACAGAAGTGTTGACCAAACAGTTTTTTGCTAAAATAAAATAAAAATATTATTTTTATTTTTATTCCCAAATTCCTGCTTTTGACGGAATGGCTCCCAGGCGACACAGGAAGTGCTTGCGATGGCTGGTCAGACTGCAGACACCAGTCACTTACGCATCGTTGTGAAACCAGTTTTGTGCGACGGCGAAGTGATTGTTTCAGTAAAGTGTTTATAATGGCTGGTAAGCCTAAGCAGCGAAATAACATTGATTTCAAAACTAAACTCAAGATTATTCAAGCAAGTTGAATATTATGTACGTAAGCGAATGGTGAAAAAGAAATAACGTTAATAAATATTGTCTTATGCCTAGGGAACCTAGACCTAGAACCACTGTGCTAGAAAGAACAAAGATGCAATCTAGAACACAGAAGACGTCTGATCTATCATCTAATGCGCACCAGTTGCGCGCACAGCACGGCAGACAGACGCAGATACGTGTTCGGGCGGAGTCAAGCTGAAAGGCTGGTGCAAACGCGCGATTTCGTCAGCTGCATGGCAAGTAGAAACGCATGATTTCGTCAGCCGGAAGAGCACGCGATCACATCGTTTTTTCTTGAGTTTTCTTATCCGAAATATTAAAAAACAATCGTTACGATCGGTGTGGCTTGTTACTACAGGTCCGCTTACTCTAAACGCCAAAAACATCGTACCCGCGCACTACTATCCATAGCAAAACATTGGTTTTTCGCCTCAATGTTTAATCTGCATGATATCATTGAATGTTGACTTTTGTTTTATATTGCGAATTTTGTACAACGAACTGACAATTTTTGGGTCCCTTGATGTTTGTATTAACGAGGGTTTACTGTATCGCAATAATTTCAATAAAATTAAATAACTTTTACCATTCGTGAGGGGATGATCAAAATTGAAAGTCTCAAAAAGTCTATACTAAATTTTTCGTTAAAAAGTAATCCCTAGGGCATACAGCATTGTGAAATTTTTTATCTTCCGTGATTGCTATTTTGTATTTATTACCTGTCATACAAGGCACTTATTAAATGGCGGGCCACGTAATCGCATGAAATATGATATGACCGTTTTAAACAAGTTTTTTCAGACAATACGAATTTCAATAATATTTTCGTGATCGGTTATTGAAAAGTCACTCGTGCTGTGTGCATACCCAGTGGTAGCAATCATATCTTTACTTTACACTTTCCTAGGTCAATAACAGTTTTTTTTTTTTTTTTCCTATGCCGAAAGATTGATTTTTCAATCATTTTTCTTCCTGGCTATCCAGTAAGTATGTGCTTCCTTCTCTGGCCCGCTCAGGTTATTTGGCAGGGCGTCAATGTCAGATTTAAGTGCGGCGCAGCTGAAGAGGTGCGCTCTGTCCTGAAAACCCGATGTACATAGTTTGCAAGTTACTGGTTCCTTTGTGATTTGAAATCGACTCAGGTGGTGCTGCAGGACGTCATGTCCTGTGGCCAGCCGGAACTGCGCTGTTGCCACCTTTCTTGTCCAGGATTTGTCTGGCCCTTTGAGGACCTCGTCCCGCCATGGTTTGTGATACATCTTGGCCTCTTGAAGTCTTCCATAGGATGTCTTGAGGCCCTCCTTGGCAAGGTTTTTGGCAGAGTTGTAGGAGATACTCGCCGTGTCAGGGGCAGACTTCTTTGAGCCCAACTTGGCTAGCGCGTCAGCCTTCTCGATGCCCAGGATGTTGCAGTGACTGGGCACCCATTGAATTTTAAGCACTTTTCCATGCATCACATTTTTTATTTAACTCTTTTTAAGAGACAGGGAGGCTTCTTCACATTTTTCCATCTGACAGATCTTCTTGATGGCGGCCTTGCTGTCAGAGATAATGACAAATTTTGTCTTTTTGAGTGGAAAGATTGGTGTTTCTGCGATTTTCTCTGCTGCTCTGGAGATGGCATTTATTTCTGCATCAAAAATGCTCGAGCCTGGTGCCATCGGGTGCGCCTCTTCAAAGAAGATGCAATGGAAGCCAAAGCCAGTATTCCTCCCCGAGCTGTTTCGGGAGCCGTCCGTAAAGACATGCACCCATTCGGATATTGGGTAGTGCTTCTTCAGATGCGCTTCGATAAGCACTTTCAGCTCGGACTGGCTTTTTTCCTCTTTCTTGCCCATACCTTCCACTTGAAGATTGAAGTCAATTTTGATGGTTGAGTTTGGAAGGCTATTGACATCTAGGCTGGCAAGCTTTTGTCGAGGATGGTGTAGCAGGTCCGGACAGTGCTCCGTTTTTAGGAGTGTTGTCTTTTGGGCAAAATTTGTGTGTCCTGCTGCGCTCGCCGTTGGAAAGGCTAGCCAAGATCTGTCAATTCTCGCCAGTTTTTTAATAACAGTTATTGTAGGATTTTAAGAAACAAGTTAGAGAAAGCCATTCCTACTGGGGACTTACGTAGTACTTACGTAGTACTTACGTACCTGCAAGTCAATCGTCAAGTAATGAGGAACTGAGTGAACTGCGAGGGGTTTATACTTTATACTGAAATTTTAATAGGGCTGCTTGAATGGATATTTTTAATTCAAGTTGAGTTCGAGTTTAGTAAAATGTTCGGGTATTTGAGTTCGAACAGAGTTTATTTCCAAATTGAGAAAATGTATTCTATTCTCCATTTCAGACTTTCTACTAGGCCTAGTACTATCAAACAAATTCTTCAGTTTTAAAGCCTAGGCCTATCTCCGGGGTCAAATATTTTTGGTTATGGAGACCTAGTTTAGGCGTAGGGCACGCCTACAACTAACCTTGATTTTGGAGGGTGCCATGCTAGGTCTAGGTCTAGGCCTATTGTACAGACCTAGGTCTAGTGCTGGGTGCATTTTGGTATGGCGATGCGCTCACGCTAGTACCTGATGCCACTGGCACTGTCGCACTGTGTGTTGTTTGATTGTTTGCCTGCATTGTGACAAGTGTTCATCTCATGAATATTTTGAAATTATATTTTATGCTAGGCCTATGCTTCAGAGAAGAAATTACGCCTAAGCCTAGTCTGCCGCATATTTTTACGAATCATCTGGCTCCTCTGCTCTCGTCTCGTGAGTCGTGACCATTTTACTTTCGTAGCAAACAGGTAACAAAACCAGCAGTGTCAACAAGATTTCGGACACAAAAGTAGGCTAGTGACACACGGTAGAGGCGAATAATTTCACAAAAACTGCCAGCCAACAGGCAACAACGCTTGCATGTGACGTCATGGCTAGCTCGAATTGGATAGGGCCTATAGCAAAGTTCAGCCGGCCAATCATAACGAGTTTCACGTCAGAAAGAGGTCGAGCTATTGTGCATCACGAACTTGCTGCGTGTGCTCTATCTAAAGGAGGAAACACATAGCTTTTGATGGGTCGGTAAATGAAAATGGTATTTTTACCAACACTCAAATATTCGAGTCCAAAATAAATGAAACTCGAACTCGCCGTGACTCACACTCAAAATTGAGTACTCGCCCAACCCTAAATTTTAATCGTTAACACTTAACAGTAAAATAAATTACTTTCAAGTTTTGTCATTTGAAGTCAAAATGTTCTTCAGAGTATAATGGAATAGTTTTTGGAATTTTATGGTTGTTCAGGCAGGCAACAAAAATTTAATTACAGTTTCCATTCATGCATTCATTTTCTCAAGTAGGTCTACTATTCTCAAGTCCTGCAAACTTCCCCTCTAAAATGACTACGGTACATACGTAATAGATACCATTATCTAGGCCTATAGCCTAATACACTTTCATCGTAGCCTACCGTCAGCAATGTGTCGTAACAATCACACCACACACAATCTACAGTAGGTATTAAGAATGCCATCTTTTAGCATGCTTACTTCAGTTATTTGTAGGTAGGTTTGATAGTGTGACTTACTTCATGTCTAGACAAAGAGGAATTGATGAGCTAAATCCTTGTTCAATGTTCCAGACACCCACGAAATCTCTCAGCATTAAGTCAATTAGGGTTTGCAATATGTCATCAACTGTGCGGCCAAATACGGCTGGCAGTCTCTTGGGTCTTTGTGCTTCCCGGTCTAGTACCTGAAACAGTAACAATGAGATTAACACATTTATTTAAAAAAGTAGAGCTAGCAGTTGAAAATCAAAGTTTCAGCATAGGCCATAGCTCTAGCATTAAAATATTCAAATTAGGAGTAAAATTGTGTTACAAAAAATTACCAAAGCCAATGTAAAACTGATTTTCAAGAGGCATGGAACACCATGAATTTGAGTAAATTTTGCACTTTATAGCATTTGCAGGTTTAAATATCATCTAGGCCTAGGCCTAGTTATTTAAGGCGAAATTTGGTGAATTGACGTGCCCCAAATACCCATTACACCCGATCGTTGATGGAAGAAGGCTTTGCAAGGTATGGTACCACCATCTTACCAGCATAAAAGAAATGTTGCAAAGGATGCCAAAAGTCTGGATCATGATACTTACCTAGTGACAAGACAGATAGGAACAGTTTACCTCAAGTGGAGTAGGCATGCATACCGTGATAGAAATAACAAAAACTAACACATAAACAACATTTTAAACATTTTCAGCCCATGTGACCTTCCTGCAGCAAGTGACGAGTGAGACTGAGACTGAGGTTTAATTAAAAACTAGGTTAGGTGTTGGTTAACAGGTTTAACCCATCCCCACCCGCACGGTCAATACGGCGCGCGACCCCCGAAACCACGCACTTTTCAGGCGCGCTCCGATTAGTTACAGAGTTCCACTAAAAGTGTCAAAACTTAACGATCACCACCCCTTCCCAAAACATCCACCCTAGGCCTAGCCCTACGCACATTTACATTTGGCGGGTCTTCATCACTATCTTCATCCACTTCCATCACCGATCCATCATCAATATTACATCCTCTTTACTACTGTCGTCAATATTTACATCTGCATCATCACTGTCACTATCACTTATAACTGTTACAGGCCTACGCCTAAGCAAACACGAGTCATGTTTACACTTTCACTATCACTGTCACAAAAATCCGAGCCTAAACATCCAAAATCTGAGAAAATCGTCGTTTTTCTTACGCAAACCGAAATCACGCCTGTCAGAACACGCCATGTTTACTCAGAAGTTCGCCAAAATATCCGCTCAATAAAAGATCGATGATAAATCGAAAACAAATGACCAAGTTCATAAAAGTGACGCTAGGTAGAGCCACATGCTAGACATTCTCGAAAAAGCTGTTCGATCGACTTTCCGACCAGTAGTTTGCCGCCTATGCTATTTGAATGCAGGGCGCGCGCAATTGCGTACCATACGCTTATGGCTATAGTGTTGGTATTAATATGCTACTGGTACGCTTATGGGTGAGATGGGTTAAGATGAAAGAATGAAGCGGGGTGGAGAGTGGAAATAGGAACGGGATGGGAGGAGAATCACTGGAAGTTAAATTTGATTAAGTGGCGGGATATTCAGATCCACTTGTAAGCAAAATTGCATCTGTAAACAGCAGTAGGCCTAGGCCTAGTCAAGTAAAGATAAAAGTTTTTTGATTCAAAAGACTAACAAATTTTACATCTTGTAGATCATACTCAACTCTTTTTTAAAAACCAAGAACTACACAAACCTACTTCTAAGCTACAACTTGCTTACCCTCAAAAACTTCCGCATCTTCTTCAGTGCTTGGTCTTGCCTGTCCATTTTTATTGCAGTTTTTGCAATAAACATGTTGTTTATTCCACTCATTGTGTCCACCAAGCAGTAAAGAGCCAGAATGATGAAGCCGATAATCGTTACGACAGTAGTGGTCTCTAAACCCATCATATATGCTATCATGAGCACCCCTGACGTGGGCGCCAGAAAGTGCCAGATATTCATGCTGGAAAAAAATCTCAATTTAATAATCTTGTAGGTCTAACCGGGTAGGCCAAGGTATCTAGAAGCAAGCCCACTGGGAAGACGTAATAAGAGGGATTGGGCGTAACTTGATGTTTGGCAGTACTATCCTTTTCCGACAATCCAAAAGAATGAGATAACTTTAGGCCGATGCATTCAACTTGGTGAAATCGTGTTCAACAGTGTAGTACATGGAGGTAAACATAGGGAGCAGCGGGCACATGTAGACGATTTTTGTAAAATGCCCCTATGATACAGAGTTTGTACTTTGTAGATTATCTAGGCCTAACACAATTTTTTTTTTTACAGCACTAACTTCAATCCTTAATTAAGTAGCCCTACTATACTTTATCCAAGAAACTAAAACCCTATTTTGATTTATTTAAAAACTGATTACAACTGTCCACATGTGCCCCATGCAGGGGGAGGGGCAGATGTAGATCTTGCATGGGGTAGGTAGGCTTGTAGACAAACTTTATTTACCGGTAGGGGCTACTTGAGAAACAATTACATCAACATATATAATTAATCAAATTACTTTATTGAGATCGTAGAAAACACAGGTTACCTGGTAGTAGACCTACAGGTAAGTGACTCTCATTTGACATTGTAAAGGCTTAAATATACCGGAAACGACAAATGTGAAACGGCCCGTGCTATTCCTTCCAAGAAAAAAGGACAAGGATTTAGGGCATATAGGCCTATCTAAATTATTGTAAGCTTTGGCCAGAAGTAGGTTGAGTCAGTATATTGTCTCTATCTGACTTACAATTCACAGTAAATAACTTGTGAAAGACATATACTTTTTTAGCATATAAATTTAAATTAGCATGTCCACATGTGCCCCTAACCCCACTTTAAGCTTGTCTATCAATTTGTCTTGATCAGCCGGCAGCCCAAAGTTGTATAGGCCTAGAAACCAATACCCTACTTGTAGTTTCAAGAAATAATAAGGAAAGCAAGAAAAAAGTTTTTAAAGTGATTTGTGATAAAATTTAAGAAAACTAGGCCTATGCATGTTTTAGTTACTTGGGTGGTCCCAAAACACTTATATATCCAAAATAATTCTTCTTCTTCTTATTCCTCAACCTGGCTGAAACTAACGGGAGACAAGAAACACAGCCTAATACAAACTAGCCTATTGAGTATTTTTTTGGGAATATTTAAATATTGGCGGGGGTTTATGGACCTCGTCCACATGTGCCTTCTTCTACCGTAAGCCATTTAGATTGCACGTTGAGCGGGGAGAAACTCGGCTCTGCACGTCCAAAACGCAAACTTTTTTAACATTTTAAAAACAATACTAAACACACAGTACAGGCCTAAACGTAGGTCTAAGATAACTTATAAATAGGCTAGACTATAATTTCTATAGGCCCTAGTGTGGAACATGGGATTTATTTAAAATCATTAATCGTATGTAGGCCTAGTTAGGCTATTATTATTAAAACATATGTGCTTCGCGCCTTCCCCCCCCCCCCCCCCCTAACCTATGCTTTTCCCATCCGAAGACAGTAGGCTAACACCAACCGAAGAAGTAACTTAGGCCTACCCTTTTAGTTTTCCCCTTTTCCCCTAATATCGCAGTGTTAAAAAGTTGAAGTATATCAACCGATGAAGATGATAATGATATATTAATTTAGTTGGTTCACGTTTTATAATTGATCAACTGTTTACTTTCCATGCATTAGGCCTTTATAACAGATTTGAACCATAGATGGTGTTACTGTTAGTTAAGGGGGCAGGAACTATTTTATCGACTAAAAAACACTGAAAGTCATGACCGAATTTTGTGAAGCCGTGACAAGCAGTCTATTTTGTACCTTTAGGCCTAGGCCCTACATTCATTCTGACGGTGGTGCTTAACTCAGGTCTAGAAGATGGGTCTATTACAGTCGGCCCTTAGCCTAGGCTAGGCCTAGAACCAGAATGTTTGCTTGGCCCTATTTTGGGCCCTAGTGATCTTATGGTTTGACGTATGGCTAGGCCTAGGCCTACAATAGCCGGAACTTGTTCGGTTGGGGGATCTACAATAAAATCATCTTGTTTTTGCTGAAGTACGGTAACAAAAAAGGTTGTGTAGGGTATAATCTTACGTTCAAACGTAAAATGTAGCCTTCTGCAAATAAATCTTGGTTCAGTGCTGTGATTGGTTGTTTTCATCACGTGATAATCAAACGTAGGAATTGTGTTGTTACGTTTGCTGCGGACATATCCAGCTGCTTCAAACAAATGTCAAATTACTTGGCACTGCAGCTTCCATCATCGAACTGGACCAATGGCAATGAGTCGACACATGAGCGTCTGTCTGTTGCACATTGTTCTAGTGTAGGGCCTACTGAAATTTAGTCGATGTTCAGAAATTATATTTTCCTTTTTCTTGCATATTTATATAGAACAATGTATTTCAAAAGTATTTATGTAAGTATGGTTGCTGTAACTTCAAAAACATGCAAATGGTAGCAATAATCGCTAACGTCAAAAAGTGACAAATTCGCTCTACCGGCACGTGCGATAATGCCCGTATATCGGATATGGTTTGCTCTAAAAATGTAAGGAGAACTGATTTGTAATCTACATACATGCAGGTATGTATGTGCAAAATTAAAAAAAAAAAAAAAAGGGTCAGCAACCACCTCTGGTTGATTTCTGGTGGAATAACCCTATAGGCCTAATATTGTAAAACATGTCCGCGCTTTGCCCCGTGTTTGCTTCGAAGTAAGTAGGGGAGGAAAAGTGGGCGGATCTGGACATCGGATGTGTTTGTCATCAGATTACATAAACACAATCTGCTATTTTGAGGTTTGCTTGACAGTTTTTCAAATCGTTACTAAAAGAATTCTATAATATTCATTACCAAAAATTAATGATGGTGATTATTGTTGTTGTAAAACGTCCTTATTTTTGCAAGTTTGCTATTCGAGACGATGAGTAATGATAGATGAGTGTGAAAGACAATTACAAAAAACAGTGCTTTGCGCAGGATTCGAATCCGCGTCCTCCTATAGAGAAATTCGCTAGCGTCACAATAGTATAATATGTGCCGCCGCGGACGGCATCAGAAATTAAGGTTGCCTAGGCCTATATATATATACTTATTATGTATATCACATTCTGTTGATTTCTATGATGATTGATGATGGTGATTTCTAAACTACTACTTACTATTTCTATTTTAAGATATAGTGAGAGCGATCTTTCATCATGATATGTGCAAGAAAAGTAAAATCGTTTGTTATAGGGCTCGGCTGTCAAAGTCATTTTGTCATATCCATAGGACAGACATCTCGAGCATTGTTGCCATATAATTAGACGTAATGTACGAACTATACTTTTAGGTCTACGATTTCTCGCTGGATGTAGGCCTAGATGAAAACATATTTTATTTTATGACACATTATACATTATTAAGTTGATCCGATTTAATCTTGTTGATTCTGGCGTCTCCCTCGGGTGAAACGTGTCCAAAATAGTTTGACGTTTTTTCTTTTTTTTAAAATACGGGTCTTTCTTTTTTTGGCGCTTTTGGAATTTACCGCGGTGCCCATAAAAAATCAGTTTCTGTTTTTAGAAAAGGGTAACTGTCAACACGAATAAAAATTTTTTTATGATTTTCGGGCCCTTAGGCCCCTAGGCCTATGAAACAATGAATCACATTTTAGAAATTTTTAGCATTGATGCCTGGAACGTGAGCACGTGCCCTTGGGTCCCGCTTTGACGACCTAAATCGTTATCGCGGTTAAAAAGTCTTTATTTTGTTCGACTTCAAGACGAGTCTTTTATGGGCCCACTCATTTCTTTTGTCCTCCCAAATAAATTTTACGTAATTCAATCAATAGCACATTAGAATATAAGCAAAAAATGAAAAATAGTTCAGGTGTAGTAGGCCTACACCGTGCTTGAACCCGGCGATCCCCACGCGCTCATTGCCACTCACTGCACATGGCGATAGTTAACAATGCCACCACATGTCAGATCATGACTATAAATTGTTTGTTTGGTCAGATATCACTCTGCATAGCGTTTTAAAAGAATCTTATTTTATACCACGGGAGTGAAAATATCTAATTATTTGATTGCTGATCATATATAGGCTACCGGTACTTATTTAGAAAAAGATTGGTCATGCCGCGTTTTCTGATTGCACTAAACTATAGGCCTAGATACAAAATCCCAACATCAAAATGTCCCCCACAGTGGCTGTGATGTTTGTGGGCACGAAGGCAGCATACGTCGCATTTTGTTGTTTATTAAAACAAGTAATAAATTACTTAGTGATGACTTGGAAATGCTTTGTAACAATGATCAGTGAAGTGATTTAAATAATTTCGTCCTTAGTAACAAGTTTGGAATATAACCCTCGTCACAACAAAATGCACTCTAAATATAAATTTTGACTGCAATTTTCGTTTAAAGTTTTTGGCCTCTGATTTGGAAAATCATAATTTGTCATTAAATTACACGAGAGACGAGACAGAGGTAGCCTCTTAACTTGGGAATGAGATGCGCGCAGGAGTTTCATATGAACAATGCCCATAATCTAGGGGGGGGGGGGGCACCTCTAGATTAAAGTCTTTGATACAAAAAATTTGTTTGTGCCCCCCGGAGGGAAATTTGGGAAAACTTTGCCCATGTTCATAATATTTTACTCACATGAATGACGATGGTAGTACAAGTATATTTCTAAATTCTTAATCAGAATCATCCCGTATGTGTAAATTTCAGGTTGATTTAGGCCTAATAAAATGGTGGTAAGCACTTTTCGGCTCAAATCGTAGGGGTTCCCTTGCTAATTTCATGAGATTTTGAACGCCGAACGTCTGGACCAGCGCTCTTTTCGTATGTGCCACATCTAACGGCGGACTGTGTTATAAATTAACATAATAATAATGACATAAGTTTTAACATTTGACTCCTAGCTTTGACCTGCCATTCGCCACAATGTGGTTGGTACCCAAAGGTACCTCGTCGGCGCTCGTCGGGGGAAAACTTCTGTACTTACCAATGTCAGTTTCGGAATTTATTGCGGGCGACTTGCCCACAAAAATAATTATATACAATCTGTCCTGCATTAATAACTTCTAGAAAAAAATACTCCGATTTATAATTTATTCTTGAGATGCGCCGTTGATTTAAAGTGTATTATTCGGTTTCAATACGTGGTTGATTTATTAATCTTCTACACTACAATACCTTTCTAGGACATCCTAGCTTTAGTGTGTGAATCGAACTCTTGTCCCGTTGAGTAGGCCTACACTGCTTTGTGACCTGCCGTGCTGTAATTCGCAGAAAAATTATATTATTGTATTAGGCTGAGCAGCCCTACTTATTCCACAATACCAAATGCGTATTTTTTTTTATAAAATAACAACTGCATTTTAGTTTCATTTATCTAACCGGAAATTAACTATCAAATTCCTACGTCATTCATGTGGAGCTTTTTCATCCTACGAGCTGAAGACAGCCCAAATAAATTATGCATTTTGTTGTTTCTGGAGAGACACAAATTTGGATAACTTACCAATTAGGTACCGTGTTCAATATCAAATTAAAAATTATATTAAATTGGTATGTTATTCATTACAATTTACAACTATAGAAATAAGAAAATGACATTGGGATGAGGATAAAACACTTGCTAGAATATCCATCTTCGCATCTATGCAGGTTTGTGGCAATGAGGTTGACAGAATTTTGTCGTTGTAGCGAGTCGGACAGTAATTTATCATGTCGAGCTGTCTATATGTGCATTACCCCTCTCGCGGCTCGCGGCTAGTGCCATATTTTTATGCCGAAAAATCGAAGTGGGGATAGATATGTTCACGCCTTTCCCTCCCCCGTCCTTCACCCTGCAAGATTGTAAATTTCCAACAATAAATTCCTTCGGGTGGTTATAATCCTGTTAACAACGTGGCACATAATAAATTTTTAAAGTTATTCTGAATCGGCCTTGTTGATTCTGGCGCTGATCCAAGGGTGTTCGCACTGTCCATACCAGTGAATTGCTATATTTCATATTAAAAAATACGCTGAGGCTATTCGACCGTAGCTACGGGGAAATTACATTTCTCAATTCGTCCGTAAGCATTAACGAACATCGGCGGAAATCCCCAAGGTACTCGAACTGTGGGTACGGAAAATTAGGCCTGCTAATTTAACCGTAGGAAAAAGGAAGTAAATTACGTTAATTCAATAATAACCACTCTGAAAATATACGAATTATGTGATAATTAATAAAGATTGAACACAAACACTACCATTTCAACTGTTGCCGGCGCGCCATGTTTATTATGACATTTACTTAGTAGGCCTACCAACCTTTCAATAAAATACTCTACTTACCAAACCCTTTTAAAGTTGCTATTTTAAATCTTAATTCGTTTTTTTTAATAAAATACTCTACTTACCAAACCTTTAACGTTGCTATTTTAAATCTAAACTCGTTTTTAACGGAAAGGATTTTTGGGTGCGCTCTTATCGATTGTATCAGAACTAGCGCGGCGCAGCACTTTTTAAACGCTTTATCATCAAGAATTGTGTTGCGACGGGACGAATGTAGTAAAATCTTTTTTAGAAAAAACATGGACTTAAATAGAATGGTAAAAAAAAACGAGCAAACGAAAATTTGAACCGCCCACCTCTCGCATAGAATTCGGACGCGCTACCACTCTGCCACAATGCACTGTGATATTTGAAGCTATTGGCCTAGTTACGTGGTATCCCGCGGACGATTCGGATACCTTCGATTATTTCCGCTGATCTTCGCTCATGCTACGGACGAATTGAGAATCGTAATTTTCCCGTAGCTACGGTTAAATAGCCACTTCCTAAAAAATATTGATCTTTGGTTGGTTACCGCTCACTCGTCGATTCCGTCCGCCGGGGCCTAAATTCCGGGGCGTACAGTCTACAGGGGTTGGTCGCTTTGGTTTACTGTCCCCCACTGAAAATCGGTTATTTAACTGAATGGGTAGACTCTAAATACGGATTTATTTATTTATTTTACAATATATGGATTGATTGGATAGGCCTATTGCTTAACGTCTCATATTAATGCACTTTAGCAATTCGTGACGATGAGTGGTGATAAGAGGATGAAGTAGGCCTATGAACAGAAGGGAGGAGGGGAAACCCGGTACAAGCATGTAGTCTACCTACTCCTTACGAAAAGTACCAAGGGGACCAACGGCTTAACGTCCCATCCGAAAGGACGGTGTAGGCTAACCTTGACAAGTCATACAGGTTCCTCCACTAACCCGGACTGCCGAGCAGACGTCGAGGAGAACGAAGCCATTACACTAGCTTTCTCTCCATCCGCTTTCACCAGCGATATAGGCTACGCGAGTTTCAGGGTCTACCCCTGACCACGCCCGAGTTTGCTTAACTTCGGTGTACGAAAGGGAACCGGTTAGGCCTAAACTACCTCGGCTACACCGATGGGTTACAATATTATTATTAACAAAACATACGCACTTCGAGCTTCGCCCCCCCCCCCAACCCCTTGACCTACTTTTCCCATTGTTAAAAAGTTGGAGTAGGCTAGGGGCTAGGCCCTAGTAGGCTACCGGCCCTAGCACCTGGCGTATCGAGAAAAATAGACAGCTCCGAGGCCCTAGGGCTCATAGGCCTAGGCCTAGGCCTAGCTGATGTCCTAGGCCCTAGGCCTAGTTGGTCTAGGCCCTAGGGGTAGGCCTAGGCCTAGGCCTAGGCTAGCTAGGCTAGGCAAAACTTGTAGTTAGTCTAAGCCTACAAGCTTGTATATACCTATATGTGGATAATAGGGCCTAAATAGCCTAGGTAGAGGTGTAGGGCCTAGGCCTAGGCCTACCGCTAGCCTAGCCTAGGCCTAGGGTAGGCCTAGGCCTAGGCTAGGCCTAGGCCCTAAACCTAAGTTCCTACATAAAGCATCATCATCGTAGCTAGGGCCTAGGGCCTAGGCTGCTGTAGGCCTAGTGGAGACTTACCTGCTCGGAATTCCAAAAGGCTCGTGTTATAGTTATTTTTGTCGACACTACGCTGCATTATCTAGCGTGTGTAGGGGCCTAATCTTTGTTCATGTACGACGGTACGTTAACGTAGGCCTATGTCAAGAAAAACAGTCGTAAACGTAAAACCATTGATGTCTATGCGTAAACACAACAAATCCAAGACGCCACGAGAGACAGTGCTGACAACCTATCTACAACTCACCTAAAACCGATACGAAAAAGTTCCATAATAATAAAAGAAAAGGATCACAATCTCTTTTTAAATAATACATTCTTTAATTCCTTTTAAAGCCATAGTACTTTAGAAGCGTACGACTAACTTGCATTACGTATAAGAAATAAGTAAGCCAATAAAACGTGGAAGTGCATTTTAAAACATGTGATCGCATTTCATGTTTCGAGGTTGGTAGCGGAAACGGAACTCAACTCTTTGGAGGAGGCAATGATCTGGCAACGATTTTAACAGTAGTTAGATGCTCTAAGGTTAGATCCCCAGCCAGCACAGATTTTAGTCCGTGACAATTTGAAGCCATCTTGAAAATACAGTTTGCATGTTAAGTAGATACATTGATTAACGAAGGCTTTCTTTAATCAATGGTAGGCCTAGATAGGAGCATTGATTCTTCTTCTTTAATCAATGCCCAAATATTTTTCAAGGTTGCTGTCAGGATGACAGTTAAGCATATTAGCCTTTTAACCCTTTCATTCTCGAATTAATTTTATCTTAATTAGGTAGTTGTAATGTTGTAATAATGTTTTTGGTGGCCCCCAGAAAGTTTAAATATTCGCGACCCGGCACCTCCACCATTTTTCGTCTAACTAAACTAGGTTGTTTGGACTTTGGACAATTGTGAAAGGAATGTCCGATGATTGTTTAATAGGACTCAACCCTTTGCATTTGCCTTGATGACCGAAGAAAACCTCGTAAAAAGCTTCCACTCAGGATTCGAACCCGGGACCTCCCGAATCAGTCTCGCGCTTTACGCTTAAGCCACCACATATCTTTCACTTATTTATATTATTGGAAATTAGATATTGAACATTTCCAAATTTTGAATTTTTTGA